>CM047431.1:45040682-45358392 GCA_026168455.1 Theocolax elegans | reverse complement strand
GACCTGTACATCTTCTACAGGAAGAAAAATTTCTTTATTTCGTAATATGCCTTCCAGTAGATGATGCCCCGATGACATGGAGGTAACATTACCGATCTGGACATCTTCTACAGGCTCAGAAAATTTTTTTTTGGTTTCATATAAGGCCTTACAGTAGGTGATGCCCCGTCGACCTGGAGGTTACAGTAGGGACCTAGACATCTTCTACAGGAAGAAAAATTTATTTTTTTTTTTTTTACGTAATAGGCCTTTTAGTAGATATTTCCCAGATGACCTGGAGGTAACATTATCGACCTGGACATCTTCTACAGGAAGAAAATTTTTTTTTTGATTTCACATAAGGCCTTCCAGTACATGATGCCCCGTCGACTCGGAGGTAACAGTAGGGACCTAGACATCTTCTACAGGAAGAACATTTTTTTTTTGTACGTAATAGGTCTTTCAGTAGATATTTCCCCGATGACCTGGAGGTAACAGTAGGGACCTAGACATCTTCTACAGGATGAAATTTTTTTTTTTTTTTTACGTAATAGGTCTATCAGTAGATATTTCTCCAATGAGGACAGGTGCAGACGGCATCGATGGACACAGGTAGACTTTGCCTGTACGGTAGGTAGTATCGTTTCGTGTGTTGTCTTCCATTTATTTCCATCTCCTTTTTTCCTTACATTTTCCTCAAACATACATATATAAAACATGATTATTTCTTATCCTATCCTTCGGTGAACGTCGGTGACGAGAATGGCTCGGGCTCATATTCTTAAACCAATGTTTACCTATTCTTAACCTCAAACTTCCTATACAAAATATATATCTTATTATATTCCTTGTATCTTTTATATTTATCCTAACCTATCCTACATTCATTAATATTATTTTACTTATGATTATTTTACGAGCTCCAGCGGACACCCAGAATCATCAACGAGAGCTACCCAAGGAGTTCTCCAGAGTACGAGTGGTCAACGTTGAACCACTATTGGACCCCAAAATTCCAGTACGTAACAAGGTAATAGTATTATACATATATTCATCCCTTATTATATTTATTCCCATCTATTATTTTAATTTATATTTATAAGTTATATTTACTTATTACTAATATATATGTTTTTGGTTTTAGGTGTGCCCCGCTCTGTCAATCTCTCCCCTGATAATATATATATAGATATATATATACTAGGGGGGCTTCGCCCCCCTGCGCGCTTCGCGCGCCAACCCCCTATTTTTAATTTCGAAAAAGGTTTTTCGTAATTAATTTATTAAAAATAATGTTTTAAATTGTATTATTTTTTCACTACCATGGACACCTTAAAAATTAAACAGATTCATACACCACCTTGGAGGTATTGCTATAGTTATTATAATTTATAAATAAAAGTTTACTAAAATTTAGTGTAATGAAATCAGAATAAAAATAATAAAAAAAATAGACATATTAAACGTTAACTGTAAATTTTAAACTATATGAATTCTTATAAAGCTTAAATTTATATTTTAATAATTATAAATGTTAATGAAAAATTAACTTACCAAAAATAGTAAAGTACATATACTTACTAAATTGTAGTATTTTAGTTAACAACTTTTTAAAATTTTGGATTATTTTAAACGGTTATAAATAGAACTTCACCTCCTAAAAGTTCTATGTCATTAATATTTTGTACTTTTAGAGTAATAAAACTTTCTTCTTAATTAAATTAATTTTTGTATTAGTTTTAAAGAATTATTTATAAAATTTTAGCGCTATATAAATAAAAACCTGTTTCTTCCATTTCTCCCGTGATTCGTAATTTGCACCCTCTTTCAAAATTTGCGTTTTAATCCACAATTATATCCAATTTATTTTTACTATGCAGAGCCCAAATATTTATTTCGATTATTATACCCGCGTAAAAATATAAACTATTGCCACTATATTGCAGAGCAATGGGCAATAGTTATTGCAAACATATTGCCAATATGTTGCCGCGACAACATACCGCCAAACAGCACCCTCCCATATCTTTGCCAAATATTGACAATAGTTACTATTTTATCATTTGTAAACTATTGCCAATATGTTGGCCATACCTCATAAATTTAAAAAAAAAATAAAAAAAAATATTAGCCAGCCGGGGGATTTGAACCTTCGATCTTTAGATCCGAATGCTGGCTCTTTACCACTGAGCCATTTTGCTATTTTGTTATTAAGAGTTAATTTCCGGTTATATTCATGAAAATGGGCATATAATGCAAAAAAGTGCTAAAATGTCAACTTTGACTCTCTGTAACTTAAAATTATGGCCCAGAAAAAATCTGAAAAAATTCAGGAGAACTACTGGATACCTTTAAAACATATTCCCACAGTTATAGCAATATTTATTTTTTTCATCTTCGATGTCACAGAGAACCACCCATATATATGTGTCTGGGCTAGTGAGGCTCGCCTCACAATTTATATGCTTTCAGAAAAACGATTGTAAAATAATTGCCAGATGAAAGGTCAGATCGATGAAGAAGAATATCAAGATACTTAATGTTTACACAATTTTAAAAAGAGTAACAAAAATATTAATTTATTGTAAAATATATCAATGTTTTTTTATATATTTACACTTGACGTATTGTAAGTTTTATATTAACAACAAAGGCAAATATGTATATTAAATTAAGCATTTTAATTTCTCACTTGAATACATTGCTTACTGATGAAACCTAAATAAATAGAAAATAGAGGAAGGTTTTTTTAACGTCTAATTAGCGTCAAAATGCGTATTTTTGAGCAATGAACGAAAAAATCTATAGTCGAAAATTGGTATAAATTTTCCGTTTAAAATCATTAATTAAACATCTACACTACGTCTTTTTACTGTTTATGATGCGTCAAAAAGACGTTTCATGAATTTCTAAAAGTCAAATCATACCATAAAGTAACGGACATTCTTGACGTCTACGAGACCTCTTTCTTACAACTTTTAAACCATATAAATGTGACGTCAATTCGGATTTTTTATGACGTTTTTATGACGTTTTTTCGACGTTTTGTGCTGTTAGGGAATTGTTACTTACATACTAATTTAAGTAATTTTTTCACGTTTAAAAACTAAGTAGACGTAAAACAATTTTTCCTAACGCGGTGAGCGAAATTCGATTTTCGAGGCCTGTTTTGCGTGGGCAAAATACCACATTCCCTCACTAGTGAGCAAAATGCTTTTGAGAGTGGGGGAATGAACTATTTTGCCCACTCAAAAAGAAAATGATTAAATTTAAATACATTTATTTAATTTTTCTTTATAATATAATATTAGGATATAGAGGGAGAGAGGGAGAGCGGGAGAGATGACAGAAAAACAAGACATATAACGCAGTCAAAACTTCTTATATTAGGCTCGCAGAAATGGCGCTATGTTTTTTCGTACATGCTACAATCAAAAGAATTTTCACACTTCTTAATGTCAAATTTCTCCCACCTTGTCAGGAAAAATATTATACGCAACTAGTAAGGAAAATAGGCCATCTCCACTCGTCTCTTTGCCACCCTCGCTTCGCTCGAGCGGCAAATCCGACTCGTGTTGGAATGACCTATTTTGCTCACTAGTTGCGTAATATACTATTTATCGCTTTTTTATGTTTTTTTCAAGTCGAGTCAACCAATAAAAGAAAATAAAAAAAAATCAATTAAATCTTAGAAGCATCGAAGAAAAGCAGCAGTAACTGACCCGACGCGCACCAGCTGAGCGGCCACCGTGAGAGCGAGTGAGAGAGAAGACTCGAGTATCGGCCGTCCCGTCAGCACCTGTAACGAAGTGGCCCTATTAGCCGATACGTTAATATCACGGAACGATCATAAAGGCTTACCTGGTCAACAGCATCACCAGGAACACCGTCCCCTCCGTGGGAAGCAGCAGCCCCGGCAATATCGTCCGCCTTGGTAAACATGGTCGCGAGCACTCACTAAACGAGGCGCGTGAGACGATGGCGGCCGACGGGCGACTCGACGCGAGAAGCTGCGCGCGCACGTCGGGCCCGAGCAACGAAAGAGCGAACGAGCCCGAGCTCGAGAGAGCTCATTGGGACGCCATCGAGGTAACACCGGCCGACCGATACGTAGATTAGAATCTAAACCGATCACCGATCTCTGATAGTGTGTGTGAGAAAGCCGTAGACTGCAGCAGCAACCTCAGGAGACGATCTCCTCGATACCAAGGTGGGTGTACGCCTTGCAGTGGGTATTTCGTAACCTCCTCGGCCCGTAAGTGTGTTTCTCCTTTACTCCCCTCCCCTCCCCTCGCGCAGCAAGTAGCAGCAGCTAGCACGCAGCCGAGCATAACTATATAAATCCGCCGCGATCGTACGCGGCTGGCGCCCAAATCTCTTTTATAATTATTAATAAATTAATATTATTTTAATTGAATATAATCATTATTTCGCCTTTGATGCTACGCCCTAATCCCCAGCGTGACCGTTACAACTTTATGATTATGTGGTAATTAAATAATATTGAATAATAAAATCAATATCCCATGCGGAAAGTCAACGTTGTCGAGAATGTGTCGATCTCCTCCGATGCGGGTTCTTCCGGTTACATTTTTTCAAAAAAATATATATGTATATATTTAAATTTTATTTATCAAAGGACTTGCAAATTTGGAACGTGAGAGGGTAAATCATTGCATGCATAGAAATGAAAAACAACAGAAATTGAATTTGTTGGCCCTTGGCTCTTTTTTCAATTTATTATAATACTTATACATGAATTACACTTTTGTTTTGGTGTTAATGTAAATAAATTTAGAATTAAAATTCGCATCGATTTATTTATGATTCATCGCGACGTGGCTCGACATCATTTTTTTATGTAATTACGCGAATTCCCGAATTAAGCATAAGAAAAATTCAAAATGAAAGCTCACTGACCGAATCCGTAATCGGTAATCGCGACGCGGAAACATAAAGGACGACTTTTTTGCATTCACTCCTTAAATAAAAAAATTAACGCGCGACGGTATAACGAACTTCCTATTATCCGTTATCGAAATTCAAAAATAAAATAAAATTTTATTCGAGGCGCGGGAGATAAACCTTCTCCGAAATCCTGGCTCCGATTTCTAAAAGGAATATCACAGAACCTTAAGGTTCACCCAGCCTAGCCTCAGGCATCGGCGTCATCCTTACGGATGGGGCGCACTTAAGGATAAGAGTCGGAACTCTTTTACCTGTTAAAAAAAAGAATTTTTCGCAGTCCCATGTAAAAACACGGGACCGCTCGGGGCCTGTCGCCGCTAGGGCTACCCAGCTCCTAAAAAGGGAAGGAATAAGGATAAGGGTTTCTGCAGTCCATCATACTCACTGCTTCAACTTCTTATTAGAACTCCTACGTATTATTTTTCAACTCTCTCCTCTGATTGTTCGGGTGTGACTGCCGAGAATCCTCGGTGATACTCAGCTCCCGAATAAATTATCTCGCTGTACTAGATAAAGGACTAGATAATCTGGTGCGCGAAGGGTTAATTCTAATTACGCATATATTAGGCACGCGCACCTAAATATTCCAAGATATTTTATCAATTTATAACTTTCTTTTTGTTAATTACTATGATAGAAAAGGAAATTATTGATTCATTGAATAGAGGAGTATTTAATCTCGATTTCACCAATGCAATGGTAAAATAAATTGTTTAATTTGTTAATGTTTCTAATAATAATAGAAAAAAGATTAGATGAATTAATACTCATACACGTATTATCGGTCTCCTCTTTGTGCGGATCTTCGTCGTCGCGCACGAACTTGGTGACCCCGCGTCGCGGTAAAGGGAGTCACGCATAAGCGTAGAGTCACAATATTTTATTATTCCCTTTTCGCGGATTTTACTTATTTATTTATTATTATATTTTTTTTTAAAAATAGGACTGTTGCATAGCCCCCCTAAATAAATAATAAAATGGTGTAATCAATTTAAACAAAACTTTATTCAATCTTGTCCCATCTGGACGGGTGAAGGCTTAAGATATCTTCGTCTGGAGAAGACGTGGTGGACGAGGTAGCGGCCTTTTTGATAACGATACCGGGAAATCTCTTGTAGTATTTTTTTCGGAATCCTATGGGGATTTCCGGTGGCGGTGGAGGAATGTGGACATCACATTGGTGTCGATATACGTAGTGTCGAGCGTGCCATACTTCCACGTACCACTCTCGTTCTTGGGCCCTCTCTAATTTTAGTCGTGCTCTGGCCTCCTCAATCTTACCCTCGCAGGAGTATTGCCCATGAAAGAGAGCGTAAAGAAGCTGTTCCCGACGTATGTTGGCTAATAGTTGTCTGCAACTTATTTTAAAAAATACGACTGTTGCAAATTGTTTCCCAAATATTTCTGTATTTGACTTTTCGTTTTGAACATCTCCTTAAATATGATGGAAAAATATAAATGACATAATTTTCACTTACAGCTATCAAACGCAAATCGTGGTCATTGGAAGAAATTATTGCTTTTGAAGATGCCTTTGCACTGAAAAAAAAATAAAGCAGAATTTGCTTGAGAGCCAAACAATATCTACCGTGGTGACTCCGGTAAATGAGACAAAGTTGTTATTTCTTTAGAAGCCAAGCAGTTTCTACTTGGGCCTATCAAGCAATACATACTCGACATTAAGAAAGAGATAGACCTAGAATATATATGTATTTTAAAATTGTTAAAAAAGAAAAAGTGGGTAAACATTTTAAGATAGTTGAAAGTAAAGGAAATTATTATATGTTTAATTATTGAAATTAACTTTTACAAGTATACAGTCAATAATATATACGAAAAACGTACAGTCAAAAAGTAAGGTTATGTCTTACTCGGAAGCAAAATGCGAATATACCGGAGACCCAAGCAGAAACTGCTTTGTAGCCTAGCACAAATTACTTTTGTTATCAAAAGTAGAAGTCTCTTCGCTATTTACGGCGGATTCTGCTTTATTTTTTTTTCAGTGTGCTGATCATTTAGAAAATCAAAAATACATTTTGAGCTGGTACACACGAGGATACACTTTTAACTGTTAAACCAATTTTAATCTAATTTTTTTGTAGCTAAAACAATGTTTTTGGGTTAAGGATATGTCAAAATTTTCCAAAATCTTTAATAATTGAATTTTGTTTTAATTTGACATTTTTTTAACTGAACAATTTAGGGTTTAAAAGATCACAATCTATAGCTTCAGCAGTAAATGAATGTTTATGTTACAAAAGATCGCCAGCACGAAATGCATTTTTTCTAGTACACGTACGATGCTAGTATGAAATTTGGATTTTTTAGGACAAAATCTTTCAATTCTTATAATTATAAGTAAATGTAACTTAAATGACAAAGAAATGTTTATAGCATTTTTTTAGTCTAAATTCATTACTAATTTTCAGTAAATTACCTCTTTAAATAAATCAACAAATTTATATTTCTGTTATTTAATTAAAATAAGATAGTTTTGCTTATCAAATTTAATAAAACACACTAAATTAAAAATTTAGTACGTTGAATGTTTTAAATATGTTACAATATTTATATTTCAAATGTAAGTTAAGCAATTTGTCGCAAAAATATAAATTAAAAAATGAAAAATGTTCAATAAGCTTTTAAAAAGCTTTTTAAGTTATATGCGTAAAGTCTCTGCAATGAGGTATAATTTGCGATTTTCAGTTTGAAAAGCTTTTAACCTGTAAATCTTATTTTTAGTCACAAGAAAAAAAATTTATAATCTTGTAATTTTATTTTTCCTAGATAGTGAAACCATAATTAGGGGGGTATCATACTCAATAAAAAATTAAAATTTCGCGCCACAAAATAGCAGACGAAAAAACAAATGATTTACTTATAATAATTAATTTATTTTTATTAATTATTATAAGTAAATTATTTGTTTTTACGTCTGCTGTTTTGTGGCACGATATTTGATACCGTATGATACCCCCTTAATAATATTGCACTTCTGGTTTTCTTATACAATTAATAAATTAAAAATAAAAAAATCTAATTAAAGTTGAGTTAAATTGTATTGCCTAAAGCTCTTTACAAAATATTAAATTAATAATAAAAATTTTGTCCAATGTCTAAAAAATTGGATTTAAATAATTGTTTGTACAAGTTTTTTGTTTAGTTAATTAGACTTATTTGATGATGCAAAAAATTATGTTTCTGTTAAAATAATTTATAAGAACATATTTCGTATAATGTAATATGATAAACAAATGTTTATTTGGTATTATGTACGACGTTATCAATCAATAAAATAATAAATAAATTTGTTCTCATGCAAAATATATAAATGTTTAATTCTACACTCCGCATCAAAATTATCGCAACAAGATTTTTCACAGAAAAATTGCCATTTTTTAAATGTTTGTAGCTCGGTCAATTTTCATCGTATTGAGATAATTTTTTTTTGTAGGGAATTATGTGCACTTTGAGGAAAAAATAATTAAAAATAAAAAATAATCGACCCTCTACGACTTTTTTTGACCGAGTTATGCCATTTGAAAGATCTTCCTATGTATTAGTCAAATACCGCCAACATCAGCATTACCCGATGTGTACCGCGAGGAGGTTGCTCGTCGGACTTACGCATCATTGTGGCCCTGAAAAGAGCCGATTGTGTGAACCGTTTCTTACATTAGGGACCCCGCGGTCTGAATCCCCTTTAAAACAAAAAAAAATTATCTCAATGCGATGAAAATTGATCGAATTACAAGCATTGGAAAAATGGCCATGTTTCAAATGCTTGTAATTTAATCAATTTTCATTGTATTGAGATAATCTTTTTTGTTTTGTAGGGATTATGTGTTCTTTCAGGATAGCATGAATCCTAATAGCAACTACTACTAAATTATCAGGTTACATTTAAAACAAATTCGTGCCCCGAGAGCTATCTTAAAACCTCATAAACAAAGAAACCACATTGCTAACAGGTTCTTATCGCCGGAGGCCTGGCTAAGGTCGACATAGGATTACTACGATTCGAGAAGATCGCAACATTGTTAATGAGGCCCTACGCAATCCAAGGCAAGTTGCGCGACAAATTGGGAATAATGCTTTACCAGGCAGACGAATTAGCGATCACACAATAAGGAGACACCTTCACGAAAGGGGTTTGATATAACGAATTCGTGCTAGAGTGCCTAATTTAGAAGCAGTTCACCGACGAGCTCGTCTAAATTACGCCCGTAATTATCGACATTAGACACCTAGAGAGTGGAGACATGTGTTTTTTACAGATGAATTTCGATTTTGTCTTTACGGAAACGATGCTAGGATCCGGATTTGGCGTCGTAGACAAGAACGTTTTGCATCAAATCATGTTGATCCAACTCGAGCGTTTGGTGGAGGATCCGTTATGGTATGGGGTGGAATATCAATGAACCATCGATCAAACTTTTTGATTATCCCACCTCCCGGACTAACAGCGGGACATTACATAAACGAAATTTTACGCCCTCACGTAGTTCCAATGCGTCGGCAAAGGGGCCTTAATTTCATCTTGATGCATGATAATGCACGCCCTCATACTGCAAGGATAACTCGTACGTACTTGGAAGAAAACAACGTAGAGGTATTGCCTCATCCTGCTAATAGCCCCGATCTCAATCCTATAGAGCATGTATGGGACATGATGGGTAGGCGATTACGTAACCTAGAGAGACCTCCTGCTAACCTCCACGAACTTAAAAGAATTCTTAATCAAATTTGGCACGAGATACCTCAAAATTCAATAAGGGCATGCATTAATATGCAAGAACGTTTAACAGAGGTAATTCGTCACTGAGGTGGCATTACACGGTATTAAAGGCTTCAGGCGTATAGGGTTTGGAGTAAAAAAATACTGCGGAAGTGACGAGCCGCGGGGTCCCTAAAGTAAGAAACGGTTCACATAATCGGCCCTTTTCAGGGCCACAATGATGCGTAAGTCTGACCAATAACCTCCTCGCGGTACGCATCGGGTAATGCTGATGCTGGCGGTATTTGATTAAAACATAGGAAGATCTTTAAAATGGCATAACTCGGTCAAAAAAAGTCGTAGAAGGTCGACTTTTTTTAAATACTCGTTAAAAATTCTACTTTAAGGTGGTATTTGTTGTTTTTGAAAAAAAATTTTTGGTAATCCAGGTAAACGTGCAAACTATTGCGTTGTTTAAGAAAAAGAAGTTGGTAGGCCCAATTAAGACATAACAATGTGGCATTATCTCGCAGCTATTAGGCATTATTTTTTCCTCAAAGTGCACATAATTCCCTACAAAACAAAAAAAATTATCTCAATACGATGAAAATTAACCGAGCTATAAGCATTTAAAAAATGGCAATTTTTCTGTGAAAAATCTTGTTGCGATAATTTTGATGCAGAGTGTATAAGAATATATAGTTTGTCTACAGGGATTAGGTAAGACTAAGGTTTTATCCAGGATATGGGAAGTGATACCTAGTTGTTGATGATTTATATTATAGCCAGACGACTATATAAGATTGAGTGCGTCGGTATACATTCTGATATGTGTAAAATGTGTCTACTTGAATGCCGTTTATCATAAATATAATTATAGCGCATGTATTCCCTGGTAGAAATCCAAAATATTTAATACCTAGTTTCTATACATTAAAATTTGGAGCAGAGTAGGAACTAGCTATTAAAAATGCATAATTTATACTAGTCGGTGAAACGGTTTTTCTCACATTATTTTCAAACAATTTAGGGCAAGATAAATCATACAATTATATTCCCATACGGTAAGGTAAAAGTACCAATGACTGGACAAGTCCCAGATGCTGGACACGAATGGAAAATTACGTGTTGCAAAATTATGAGAGCAGACATATAAACGTATTTAATATATTTAAATACTTTGAATATTCGTTAGCTTAAACGAAAAAAAAGTTTTATGTTGGTTTTGTTTTAATTTATATAAAAAATCAATATTTGACTAATGATGTTCATAATACTAAAATAACGGATTTTCCGAACGATTTGCTAAGAAATTCGCGTGCACGCTTAAGGCGATTTGGGATATATTTATTAGTTATAACATCTAATAAACGCATAAACATAATTTTTAATGTACTATAATCAATATTAAACAATATATTTTTGCTGCTTTATACTTTTTTTTTATTAAAAATATAGTTTATATTATTTGGTACGCTAAATTATTATTTATTCATTAAAGAATTGAGTAAGTATTAGCTATTTTACAGTTATATTTATTGAAACTATACTGTATTTAATTATTTTTCATATTAATTTAATATATTGTACGTAATAAAAATTAGTAAATTTAGAATAAGACAAAGTTAACCTACAAATTTTATAATTAAATACTGCACATTAAAATAACTGTTCAGTTTTTTTATTGAATATTAATATAAAGGTGTAAATATTAATTAGGAACTTCCATACATTGTTAAATTTGTTAAAATTTTGTAATAAACGTATTTAATATAAGTTTCTTATTTAGGCTCGGTCGGTAGGGCGTCGGGCTCGTAATCTGGAGATCCCAGGTTCGATTCCCGGCCCCGGCCGATTGATACAAACACCACTGGCGAATGTATTTTCACCAAGTGCTTTCTTCACCAAGACATCGTATGACCTCCGTCGCTGAATAGCACCGGTTTGGGAGCATAAAAAGAGCGACGTTAAAATAATAAAAAAAAAACATTAATTAATATATATATATATATATATATATATATATATATATATATATATATATATTCTCTGCACAGATTTTACGTATTTATTAATTATTTATTATGGTGCAGTTACTTTTTAAATTATCATTTACAGCATGGTAAAGGTACGTATAGTTATTGGGACATATGCATTCGGACAGAGGTACCATCACGTTTTGTTAGTCCAGATATTAGTTCAATATCATCAATTGCATTTTCATTTACATTATGTAAATTAAACATGAAGATTAGTGCGTTTGCAATGCAATACATGCTATAAAGCAAATACTTTTTAGTACAACTAATAGTTTTTAATTTTGTGTATATTTTTTAACAAACTATAGATTAAACATAATGTCTATACTTAGGTGTCCAGTAATTGGTACTTTTACCTTAATAGCATAAAATTTAATTTGGCGATTAGCTTCAATGTATATTCCGCATATTCGCGACCTATTTTATTGAATATCAGATTATGCAGTGGACTACAGATGTCACTAGAATCTAAAGGAACAATGCAAGATTTAGCAGAATGTTGTACAAGTTATCATGTTTATGATTAGCCATACACATATATCCATCAAAGGACGCGATAGCGCCCGACGCAAGTATGAGCGCGTAAGCCATATATATACAGCTAACTCAGTCCTCATATTTTTCATTTCATAACCGTTTATTATATACTATTTATTTTCATGAAATCTATGAAACATTACTTTGCTTATTTATTTATCTTCTGTTTACATCTAATTTTGTCCGAATTCATTTATGCATAATTAAGAAAAGTCGCGATAAAGAAATTGGATGTCGATTTCCGTTACTCGATTTTTGTCTTCTCCGTTTTTATATATATAGTCAACTCGAAACAAAAAGAGATAGCAATAGTATGGAAAATCCATAAGATAGAAAGAGATACAATGCTTTCCAGTCCGTGAGAGAACGCGTACAGAAGTAAAAACATATAGAAGTAGTTGACACGTGGCCGTGAGAGGAAGCTAGTTTCAGGTGAACACTTTCATCACAGCTGAATCGTCCGGCTGATTTTGTGTGAAAAGTTATGAATTCCAATTATTTATTTACGTTTTGGTATTTTTTATTGTACTGCAATGCAGATACTATTGCAAGATAAGGACTTCATAGTCGCTCTTACCGTATACCAGCATGTCAACCTTTGACTTCTCGACGAAAGAGAGAGTGAGATAGAGAGAGATAGATAGATAGAAAGATAAAACTTTATTGGGTTTATAGGGGTAGAAACTCCGTTAACACATTATTACAAAAAATCTCATAAGCATTTACAAAAAACAAAAATAGGTATAATAAAATAATAATAATAACAAAATTAGCGCAATAACAAAAGATAATTTTCATCGCTTATAACTACGCCAATAAAAAGATAAAATTAACAATAAAGCCATAATATAAAATACAATAATAAAGATAAAACAATAAACTCAAATCTTACGCAGCATAAATCGGTCTACCGTTAAACAATCTGAGGACATATAAGATTCTCACGCACAACTCTGTCCTCCCAGGTTGAACAGTCAAGCCTAAACAAATGCTTGAATAAGGATGATTTAAAATGATTAATATGCGATGGATCAAATGGAACGAATGAAATAAACTGAAATGAATTTAACAATTTAGAGGCAGTTATTATAAAAGATTTATTTAAGGATTCTGTACGTGGAGGAAGATAGGTTAAGGGTTTAGGAGGAAAACGAGAAGGATATCTAAGATGATCTACTGTATGGTCGATTTGAGTGAAATGTTCAGCAAGATAATGAGGCGAATTTCGAGCAGTAACACTATAAGCTAATGATCCAATACAATACAAACGTCTAGACTCGACTGACAGCCATCGCAAATGTAATCTATACGGTGTTACATGATCCCGTCTACGCAGAGTTCCCCATACAAATCGCACACACGCATTAAGGAGTCGCTGAACGTATAATCAAAATGAGGAATAATAAGTGTCTCCACAAGATATTTTCTAGTGCTTTCAGAGAATGCCCTCCTATGGAACCACAATGAGCGCAAAACCCCATGAACCCTCTGCGATATTAACAAAACCTGCTTTGACCAGTCCAGGGTGGGTGACAACCAAACACCCAACGATTTAACCTCATTCTCGTAATCCAAATGGGCATTTAACAGCTGCCTGACTGCCTAGGATCATGACCTTTGTTTTGTTTACATTCAAAGCAAGACCATTTGATACTGCCCAAGAAGCAACCGCATTCGCATCCTGTGTAATTCGATGCACACCCATCTCAAAATCCGCTGGTAGAAAATAATGATAAACTTGGGCGTCATCAGCATAAAGCATGCATTTACTAAATTTGAAGGACATTCGGTAAATCATTAATGAAGATGGAGGATAATAATGGACCCAATACACTGCCCTGTGGCACTCCCGAGTTCACCCCAAGCCAATCCGAACAACCACTCAAATCATCCACAACCGCCTGCGTACGACCTACTAAATAATGATAAAACTATCTCAGAACAGTATCAGTGCAACCCAACCTACGCAATTTAAGCAGAAGCGGCTCATGTGGTACAGAGTCGAACGCTTTAGAGAAGTCGAACAGAACCAAGACTGTTATCATTCGGGAATCTATAGCCCTTCTAATATCATCCAGAGAAAGAGAGAGAGAGAGAGAGAGAGAGAGAGAGAGAGAGAGAGAGAGAGAGAGAAACATTGATAAAATTCTAACCAAGAAAATAATGTTTTCATTTTCATGCAAGTGATGGTATAACTTTTTTTAATCTTAAAGTATAATGTTATAAAAATTGTACAAAAAATAAATGTATATTATTACATTATTTTAATTAAATTTATTATATTATTATTTCATTTTATTTACATAATTTTATCAATAAATTGAAATGCATCAACTATATTGTCAAAGCAGGGAATAGATAAATTACCAAATTAAACACAAAATTTTAGCAAAAATTATAAATTAAATTTAAAAATTTTTTCTGTAATTAACAAAACATTTTTTGTAATAAATAGTATTTTAAATTATAGAATTTATATGATATAAATTTAAATAAATCTGTTCCCTAATCAGGCATAGCTCTATCCTCTTTGCTAATAATGAAGCTAGAGATATTACAATTTTAAAATAACATTATATAATAAATCATATTCTATATGATTGGTGCTCGCAATCATCGCAAGACCATGACTGAGCAATAATAAAAATATATGCAATGAAGATAAAGGAATCTTGCTTTAGAACTAAAAATCATTGAACGGTTTAAAAACTGTCAAAAATTGTATAAAGGCAAACATTTGTTTACGTTATAAACGTACATATAACATTGAATTGATTTTAATAATTGACATTATATCTATTTTAATTTTTTTATAATTTATATCTCTGAAAATGTAATTTTAAAGACTTACTTATGAAGATTGTTTTTAAGTTGTTTTAGTAAGTAAAAATAATTGTTATCTGTACGGATCTTAAATTTAAGTAAAATAATGTGAATTATATGTATTAAAAAAATAACCTTAGATCTTCCAGTTCGGAGTTCCTAAATCAAAATGAAGTACGATCGTAGCTTTGACAACAAAGAAGTTGTCAAATTATATATTTCCATAAATTACTTAATGTATATTTATAATTATTCTAAATTATATGTGTAAAATGAGCACAAATCAATTATAATGATTCATTAAAAATTAAAATATGAGTTTAATTCGAACACTTGTACGAGCAAGACGTGTTTATAATCGCTCTTCGTAAACATTATAAGCGCGTGATTATATAAGACGAGTTAGAAGTGCTGAGTGCCGAGTATGGCAATTTATCATAAATATTTCAATTTTAAATTTAATCTATATCTAATTAAAGTGATCTCGCTGAGCCTCTGACTACAGAGACTCGCGTACATAATTACTAACGTTAAAAAATGGCAAGTAGTGAAGTAGACCCATTGCAATCGTTTGCATCTATAGCTCAGTATGAAAAAGTACTAACTAGGGAACATGCTATCGTAGTGAATTCAGTAGAAGGTTTTTCAGTGCAAGATTATGCAATTGCTCTTACAAATGTTGTTAATCGAAAGAATATTCTGTATGCTTCTCGCATAAATCAAGGAAGAGTGTGTTTTTATTTAACTGACAGAAAACTGGCAGAAAAACTCGTAAATGATAAAGTGAGATAACCGTAGGTAAAAATGTTTTATCAATTAGACCCTTGGTATCAAAGGCAAGAAGAGTCCTAATCTCTAACGTTCAATCCTGCATACCCACGGTAGTTATTCTTAAAGAATTGAAAAAACTAGACATAATACCGGTCTCTAACATAACTACGATCAGTCAAGCTCAACACCATCTCTAAGTCATTTACTAAGCTTTAGAAAGCAAATGTTTATAAAACCTGAGGACATTTCGAAAATACTGGAAATATAAAAATTACGTTAGACGAGGTGAACTTTTGGATATACTTCTCGACAGGAAAAACCAACATGTTTTATATGCATCTTGCGAGATTCTGCAAAAACATAGATAATCTACCAGCCACTCTATGAAAATACAAATTCAACTACAAACAACAATATATCTCAACCTATGAATTATCACAATCAAGAAATAGAAAAATCGTTGGAATTCCCTCCTATTCAGAAAAATTCAGGTTTCAAACGTCCTCCATTTCCAAGCACGATATCATCATATCGGTTTCGGAACCAGTTCATAGTCAAGAAAAAATTTGGAAATATCTAAAAAGAAATGATAAACTTAAATAATGAAAAATACTCGATAAATTATGATAGCTAATCGTTATTAGAAAATATTAAAGATAATAGTGCAGGGACTCTGTAGTAAGAAAACAGTTACTTTTGGACTTAAGAACATATATTTGCTTCAAGGGTTGTTGCTTAACAAATGGTAATCGTTCTCATAGACGTATCTCGAATTATAATGCGACCCAACGATTAATGTGAATACAAAAGAATACATATTGATGAACTGAAATTGGGGAGAAAATTAGTAAAAATGTATAAGCTTGAGGGGACTATAGGAATACAACTTCGAATCTGAAAATAAAAGTGAGGACAGGATAGAATCACAACTGACAACAGTGTAAAAGAATGTAAATAAATGTAAAACATAAATAATTATTTTTCAAAATTTAGGCAAATAAATTTTGTGAAAGAATCAATAACACAATGCTGTATTTCTAATGATAAATATGAACCTATTGAAAACGTATTTAGCAAATAGATGTATGGTATTTGAAAATGGTGAGAAAATGATTCCTCCACGTACAAAAAGAATAGATACCTCAACATAATCAAATTAGGATGTCGTATGGTGACCTAAATTACATAGGAAATAATAAAGCTATTTTGTATTTTGACAGAGGTATTAGAGGTAAACAATTTTTACTAATTCTATGTATCCACTAAAGCGGCAACCAGTTATAAAGACATTGTTGTAGTGATGATATGTTTTTACATCTACATGTAAATGTGACTCATCGAACAGCACAAAGAAATGTTTCCTCACTTTAGAGTACTTGTGCGGTAGGTTAACATGTCCTGCTAGATTAAACAGTATAGAAAAATTGCTTTGCTAGAAATATGAATGCGTCGACTGACGTTTTACAACAGCTAGATCAATGTAATAAGATATTGGTATAAGGTCAAGCACTGTCCAGTATACTGGTGATACTGGCCCAGTGTAGGGATTTATACATTACTTTTAGTTTTAAGTTTTATAGTTTTTTGTTTTATTTTAGTTTTAAACTATAGAATTAAGTTTATGCCACCCTAGTACAGATAAATTAATTTTACTCTCTATGGTTTTTACTGCATTTTGTAATGTTTTGTAAATATTGTTGGCTAATAAATAAATAAATAAAATAAATAAATAAATAGTAATGTCATAAATATAGCGAAATTGTACACAGATAACATTGACGCGCTTGTCAATTTGCTTACGGATATATATGTTTATATTCAAGATAGAGGTACAAAAACCAGAATCACACGTATTAGAAAATATACTTAAATTCTTCGATATAAACAAAGCAGTCTTCGTAAGGGAAGACTCTAGTTATAGGAATTTGAAAACTAATAAATTCAATATGTATAATAACAACTCGCAACCAAATAGTTCTAAATTAAATATTGTATATTGGAACGCGTTGAGTATATTACAAAGAAAACATGAACTACCGGGTTTACTTGATAATGTACATGTCTTTATTTGTGTAGAATCGTGGCTAAAGTCAAGCGATAAATTTAACATAAGCGGATTTAATACTGTCAGGTTTGACAGAATTAACAAGCAAAGAGGTGGAATAATGTTTTTAATAAGAAAAAATCTATCATATAAATTCCTTAATCAAGTTATTAACCAATCGGAGAAAATAGAAATTGCAGGAATTCGCATAGAAAACATTATTCCAGATTTAGACATGAGACCCATGCTCCTAAGCTCCTTCCACAACGCAGACGAGCTAGAGGCGGATTTAATTTTGTTATTAAAATGTAAAAATTTGTTGGAGTCAATCTCATTTCTAACAAGTCTACGCAGATCTCTGTAAGACTGGAAATCCGAACTAAGGCCAGTGACCAAGTATCTTTTATACGCCATATTGCGAGCCTTAATGTTCTGTCTAATGTGCGGTGTAATCCAAGACTTACTAGAGTTTTTAATGGTGATGAGTTTGGCAGGAGCGAGTGAGTCAAACGTATGTAGGATGGCTGAATTAAGATTTGAAAGTAGAATGTTGATGGGAGGCGAGACAATAGAGGTCGGCGAATTTAGTGAAGAGGAATGAGAAGGTGAATGAGAAGGTGAATGGCCAGACGACATAGTTGATAGTTGAGAGATTGGTGATATAGACGACACAGTGGTAGAGCATGAGAGAGATGAGAGATGATTAAACGTATCCGAAAAGAGTGCAGCCGCCGCCAACGGGTCAACCAGTGCAAGTTTTCTTGACCAAATCCTCCTTACAGCCGGCAAAGGTTTGGGAATGTCTAATGTAAGTGTAATAAAGTCGTGCCCTGCTGCAAAGGGAACTGGCGACTTAAAATAAGTAAATACTGGCGGGGGATTACGTAAGATGAAAAGATCGAGCCATGTATGAGATGAATAAGTGATTGATTGCGTATGATGAGTAGGATCGGATTTAACAAGGAAAGGTTAAGTGTAGTTAAGTATGAATCCAACATGGCGGATGCCCCATCTTTCTTGCACATGTTAATATTAAAATCGCCGGTGATGACCACCTGGTCGCCAAGAATGTAAATAGTTAGTCAACGTATCAAAGAATTTAGACGGGTATGCCGCTGTGGGCCTCCTATAAACAACGCAAAACAGCAGTGATCTGGTTTTATTAAGTACTCTAAAGATCATAAACTCGGGAGTGTTGGAAAAAACGGGGTCGAGAGAGAGAGAGAGAGAGAGAGAGAGAGAGAGAGAGAGAGAAACATTGATAAAATTCTAACCAAGAAAATAATGTTTTCATTTTCATGCAAGTGATGGTATAACTTTTTTTAATCTTAAAGTATAATGTTATAAAAATTGTACAAAAAATAAATGTATATTATTACATTATTTTAATTAAATTTATTATATTATTATTTCATTTTATTTACATAATTTTATCAATAAATTGAAATGCATCAACTATATTGTCAAAGCAGGGAATAGATAAATTACCAAATTAAACACAAAATTTTAGCAAAAATTATAAATTAAATTTAAAAATTTTTTCTGTAATTAACAAAACATTTTTTGTAATAAATAGTATTTTAAATTATAGAATTTATATGATATAAATTTAAATAAATCTGTTCCCTAATCAGGCATAGCTCTATCCTCTTTGCTAATAATGAAGCTAGAGATATTACAATTTTAAAATAACATTATATAATAAATCATATTCTATATGATTGGTGCTCGCAATCATCGCAAGACCATGACTGAGCAATAATAAAAATATATGCAATGAAGATAAAGGAATCTTGCTTTAGAACTAAAAATCATTGAACGGTTTAAAAACTGTCAAAAATTGTATAAAGGCAAACATTTGTTTACGTTATAAACGTACATATAACATTGAATTGATTTTAATAATTGACATTATATCTATTTTAATTTTTTTTATAATTTATATCTCTGAAAATGTAATTTTAAAGACTTACTTATGAAGATTGTTTTTAAGTTGTTTTAGTAAGTAAAAATAATTGTTATCTGTACGGATCTTAAATTTAAGTAAAATAATGTGAATTATATGTATTAAAAAAATAACCTTAGATCTTCCAGTTCGGAGTTCCTAAATCAAAATGAAGTACGATCGTAGCTTTGACAACAAAGAAGTTGTCAAATTATATATTTCCATAAATTACTTAATGTATATTTATAATTATTCTAAATTATATGTGTAAAATGAGCACAAATCAATTATAATGATTCATTAAAAATTAAAATATGAGTTTAATTCGAACACTTGTACGAGCAAGACGTGTTTATAATCGCTCTTCGTAAACATTATAAGCGCGTGATTATATAAGACGAGTTAGAAGTGCTGAGTGCCGAGTATGGCAATTTATCATAAATATTTCAATTTTAAAATTTAATCTATATCTAATTAAAGTGATCTCGCTGAGCCTCTGACTACAGAGACTCGCGTACATAATTACTAACGTTAAAAAATGGCAAGTAGTGAAGTAGACCCATTGCAATCGTTTGCATCTATAGCTCAGTATGAAAAAGTACTAACTAGGGAACATGCTATCGTAGTGAATTCAGTAGAAGGTTTTTCAGTGCAAGATTATGCAATTGCTCTTACAAATGTTGTTAATCGAAAGAATATTCTGTATGCTTCTCGCATAAATCAAGGAAGAGTGTGTTTTTATTTAACTGACAGAAAACTGGCAGAAAAACTCGTAAATGATAAAAGTGAGATAACCGTAGGTAAAAATGTTTTATCAATTAGACCCTTGGTATCAAAGGCAAGAAGAGTCCTAATCTCTAACGTTCAATCCTGCATACCCACGGTAGTTATTCTTAAAGAATTGAAAAAACTAGACATAATACCGGTCTCTAACATAACTACGATCAAGTCAAGCTCTCAACACCCATCTCTAAGTCATTTACTAAGCTTTAGAAAGCAAATGTTTATAAAACCTGAGGACATTTCGAAAATACCTGGAAATATAAAAATTACGTTAGACGAGGTGAACTTTTGGATCTACTTCTCGACAGAAAAACCAACATGTTTTATATGCATCTTGCGAGATTCTGCAAAAACATAGATAATCCTACCCAGCCACTCTATGAAAATACAAATTCAACTACAAACAACAATATATCTCAACCTATGAAATTATCAACAAATCAAGAAATAGAAAAATCGTTGGAATTCCCTCCTATTCAGAAAAATTCAGGTTTCAAACGTCCTCCATTTCCAAGCACGATATCATCAGTATCGGTTTCGGAACCAGTTCATAGTCAAGAAAAAATTTGGAAATATCTAAAGAAATGATAAACTTAAATAATGAAAAATACTCGATAAATTATGATAGCTTAATCTCGTTATTAGAAAATATTAAAGATAATAGTAATGTCATAAATATAGCGAAATTGTACACAGATAACATTGACGCGCTTGTCAATTTGCTTACGGATATATATGTTTATATTCAAGATAGAGGTACAAAAACCAGAATCACACGTATTAGAAAATATACTTAAATTCTTCGATATAAACAAAGCAGTCTTCGTAAGGGAAGACTCTAGTTTATAGGAATTTGAAAACTAATAAATTCAATATGTATAATAACAACTCGCAACCAAATAGTTCTAAATTAAATATTGTATATTGGAACGCGTTGAGTATATTACAAAGAAAACATGAACTACCGGGTTTACTTGATAATGTACATGTCTTTATTTGTGTAGAATCGTGGCTAAAGTCAAGCGATAAATTTAACATAAGCGGATTTAATACTGTCAGGTTTGACAGAATTAACAAGCAAAGAGGTGGAATAATGTTTTTAATAAGAAAAAATCTATCATATAAATTCCTTAATCAAGTTATTAACCAATCGGAGAAAATAGAAATTGCAGGAATTCGCATAGAAAACATTATTCCAGCTATCGACATTATCACCTGCTACAAAATTCCAAACTGAGATAAAGAACAAAAAAAATGGAAACGAAATATTTGAACACTACGTAAATAATAAAAATACAATTATATTGGGTGATTTTAACGCACAAAATGTTAAGTGGAATTGCACGAAAACGAACACATACGGCAAGAAATTAGATCAAAGCCTTGATTTATACAACCTATTTGTCCATAACACAAATACGCATACATACATTGATATACGCAGTGGTAAGAAATCTAACATAGATCTTGTTTTTTCTAATATGGCTATAGCCGATATAATCACAACTAAAGTGCATGACGAACTGTATGGTTCAGACCATTTAACAATATATGTAAAAATAGATGCAATCCCGCAATTAAACCAACCAAAAAACTTTAAGATAAGAACATTAAAAACTAAATGGACAGTATTTGAAAAACAGTTAGATAAAAATTTAGTACATTTTTATACATATGACTTTGACGAAATGCAACCAACAGAGCAGTACGAATTTTTTACAAAAAATTATAACGGAAGCGGTAAAAAAAAGCTACACCGAACAATAAAAAGAGAATAACGAAAATAAAACAGTATAATAACCCGGTTTTATGGTGGGACGATGAATGCAATAAAATCAAGCGCTTGAGAAGAGCCTCTTTTAAAAAGTGGTTATTTACTGGAAATATGTATGATCTAATAAATTACAATAAATCATGTGCATTAGCAAAAAAGACTTAAAAAAAAGAAAAAAGAACACCTACGAAAATTTGCGGAATCTATTAATTTTCGAATCAATAGAACTTATGTCTGGAATAAATGCAGAGCTTTAAAAAAAGGTTTTTTAAAAATTAAATTTCCAAACGTGTCTACAGACTTAGAACTTCGAGAAAAAAGCATAGAGTGTATAAAAAAGATAGCACCACCGTGGGTACCATTAAATCCCAATTGGCTACCTAATTGCGACAGTAACTCTTTTTTTGATGAATTTTTCACCTTTGCGGAGTTTAACAAAGCCTTAAACTCTTTTAATACTGACTACTCGCCGGGCATAGATGGTATTGATTATACAATTTTAAAAAAACTGCCGATAAAATACAAATTGATTTTATTAGATATATACAATGAATTATTTCAAAAAGGCGAATACCCAGAAACATGGATTCAAACTCAAATTAGCATGATTAATAAACCAGACAGTACCTTCGTAAGGTCAATAGCATTAACGTCTTGTTTATGCAAATTATTCGAAATGCTCAATAAAAATAGACTTCAATGGTGGATTGAGCATAAAAAACTACTTCCTATAGGACAAACAGGGTTCCGAAAGGGCAAAAGGGCTTGTTAAAGAATGAAAATGTACATTTCTAGACGTCTCTAACGCTTTTTCAAACGTACTGTCGGAATGTTTACTTAACAAACTAGCAGGAATCAACTGTTCCAAAAATTTAATAAAATTTGTCAAATTCTTAACTTATAAAAGAATAATACATACAACAATTGAAGATCACGAAACTAAAAATTCATATAAAGGCGTTCCACAAGGAGGCGTGCTTAGCTCTCTCTTATACATTATCTATGTATCGAACATAACAAATAGTATTGATAAAGAAGCTACTATCATACCATTTGCGGACGACATTGCGATTTATGTAAAAAACGCATCATTGATTAACTGTAAAAGGATACTTGAACAATCAATAAAAATTTTAAACAAAAATTTAAACTCAATAAGATTAGAATTAGCCCCGAATAAAACAAAACTTATTATTCATTTTAACAGAAAAAAGATTGAACCAGGGAATATAGATATTAAAATTAATAATTGTATAATTAAATCCTGCGAGTCGGCTCGTTTCTTAGGACTTACTTTTGATTACAAGTTATCATTTGCTCAATATATAGATTTCATCTTATCGAAAAGTTACTCTGCGCTCAATATTTTAAAATATTTATGTGGCACTTGGTGGGTGCAGACCCATATATTCTAATTATATTATATAAAAGTTATATAAGATCACTATTAGAATATGCCAGTTTCGTATATTTTCCTACAAATAAAAAGTTATTAAAAAAGATAGAACAAATCCAACTTGTGGCAATAAGAACAGCGTTCGGGTTAAGAAGAAGCACGCCAACGAACATTCTCATAACAGAATCTAAGCTACTCTTTATTACAGATCGTGCTCGTTATTTGTGTAATACATATTTATTAAAATGTGCATGATACAAACAGAATTTAATATTCAAAGAAATTATGTATTGTACACTCAATCGTAAAAGCAAAAGAATTATAGCCGAATGCATAGAAAGTCTACCATAACTATCCGAGTATATAGATGCACAAGATCAATTAGCAGTATACAATTATGATTATAACATTCACTTAATTTCTATCCCTTATAATGAAGATATAGGAAACTTATTAAAAAATCGGAAGATCCCAATAATCTCTTAGATTCTTTATTAAAAGAAAAAAACAGCTACAACATATAAACGGATGGTAGCAAAATTTCTAACAAAAAAAGTGTAGATGCTGCGTGTTTGTCAAGCGAATTAAATATCAAATCATGTACATCAATAAACAGCATGGCCTCTATCTTCACGGCAGAGTGTATAGCTATTGATAATGCCATGGATATCGCGCTTCGTTACGGAGATAAAGATGTTCTCATACTGACTGATTCCTTGAGCGTTCTTCAATGTCTTAATTCAAAAATTGATTCCGCTACACTAAACCCTTACATCTTATCAATAAAACAAAAATATAATATATTTTTCAAAACAAATAAAAACACTGCAATAAAATTTATATGGATACCATCGCATACAGGAATCAGACAGAATGAAAGAGTAGATGAGCTGGCAAAAGAGGCCACAAATAATAGGTATAATGATTGTAACAAAGTTCCTTTCTCCGATATCAACGAAAATTTACGAAAAAATACTTATCGTAATACGGTTAATACTATCAAAGAAGAAGCAGAAAAGAAAGGAGCTATGTATTTTAAGCTGTATTTCAACGAAAAAACAAAACCATGGTTTGCGACAACAAACCTAATCAGAGAAATTACGGTAATGATAAACAGAGCTAGATCAAATCACTATCAGTTAGCGGAATCGCTTGCGAAAATAAATGTAGTAAACTCCGCAATTTGTCCATGCGGCAAATATGAGGAAAATATCAATCATGTCTTGTGGCAATGCTCTTTATATGATAACCAAAGAAAAAATTAATAGTAAATCTTAAAAAACTACGTTTATATTTGCCCCTCAATATTGAAATGCTAATAAAAAAAACCTCATATAAAAGCGTGTAAGAATGTACATTTATTCCTGAAACAATGCAAATTAAAAATTTAATTTGCATTGTATTATTAATAAGAAAAAAGAAAAGAAAAAAAAAGAAAGAGAAAAAAAAAAAGAAACAAATGTAAAAGCGTATTATATATCACCGTTAGATTATAATCTATGTACATATCATTGTAATGCAAAAATAAACCTATTTACAAAGTACTCTTTGTAAGGTTTAAAATGTTAATAAATGAAAAAAAAAAAAATTAAAATATAAATTTAATTATAATTTTTTTTTACCAAGGCAAAAGCAATGTAGTTTACACTAAAGAATGTACAAGGATACTTATAAACTTTACTTGGCGCTGCTTGAATGCATATTATAAAAATTATTATACACAAAATAAAAATTAAAAAAGTTTAATCTCATTTATACTTGTATCTATTCCAGTCAATGCAGGTCGTACAACAATATGATTTGTTCACTCCGTCCATTTTTGTAAAATAGCCTATTAAATTGCACATATGATATGCAACATGAAAAAATATTGTTTATCAGCAAAATTTATTTATATTTTATGTTTATTAATTTTATGTATTTTAATGTCAAAAATGAAAAAAAATTAATAAATGACTGAAATACAAAGCAAAATTTTAACTTATTTATTACAAATTTTATATAGCAGACTAACCTCAGAACATCAATTTCTTTTTAAATTTCAAGATTGTGTGGTAAGTACTATTGTGCTGAGGTTGTTCTTGCGCGTGAGAAGTGAGAACATCAAGTAAGGTATATAAAACCATCCCGCAACAGTGTCATTATATTCATTCTATCATATACTATTCTGGCTTGTCCATAATCTCCAGTAACTACCATATAAATCTTTTTCACTAGAGAAATATAGGGGAAGCCCGGGCAAGACGGTCATACTGGGCAAGACGGTCACCCCCCTCTATTTCTAATATGGCTGTTCGGAAAATTCCGAAAAAATTCAAGTATATTGTTTGTGTTACTAGTATTTAAATTTCAGTACGTCCGCGCCGGTCTCGATGGTAACATCGTCGAAAAACATAAATATTGATTTTCGTCTGAATCCTTACGATGTTATCAAGGTAAGAAAGTAAACTTATTTTTCACACAAATTATTAAATTAATAAATAAATAGTGTCAGGCTATTGTATTTAACTAGTTTTAAAAAGACACAGGTTAGAGCCCATATTAATTTTGTTTTTTACTAATTTTTTAAAAAAAAGTCATTATATCCATTCCGGGCAAGATGGTCCGGGCAAGACGGTCATATGGCCATTTTGCCCGGAATACACAAATTTGAGTTTTTTCTTTTTAAAGCAATTTATTACAACTTTTTTGTAAAGTGTAAAAAATGGGCTCATGAAAATTGTTCACCATACAAAGGATATGGTAGTTATTTTTGCGAAGAATGCGACGATTAATGTACTATTTATAAAAAAAAATTTTCTTTTCTTTACTGTTAATGTTTCTATAAAAGTAATTTATATATTAATCTATTTTTGTTAGTAAATGATGTTTAAAAATATAAATATGTTCAAAATTCCTTATTTAACCAATTTTTATTGATTTTTCCTGAGGGTGTCCGTTTTGCCCGGGCACTTTTGAAGGCCTCGAAATTTCACAATTTTTTCAACAATTTTTTATTATATGCTAAAGTTATAATATATCGATATACTTGCACGTACTTCTTTGTTCTGATTCCTACTTCACGAAAAAATTTTTATTGATCGTATATTTTGTTGTTTAGTCCATTTTTTATTCGTTTTTTTTTAAGGGGTCCGTCTTGCCCGGGCTTTCCCTATAAGTAAGTACTTAAACTTATGCTTGTGTTTTTATAATGAATCCCTCATGATATCTCAATGTTTTCCACATTCACCAAAATAATTTAAAAAACAATATATTATAATTAAGTGGATACTTTATCGTTCTCTATCCTAATTAAAATTACTAAATAATCATTTTATTTTCTATATAAAGCCAATATATGTGGTCGATACTTTGCCAAGTACATAATATTTAATAATTATATGGACTATAACACATGTAGGATGATATTCTTTCCAACGTTAACTGAAATGATTGCTTAATAGTTATACATACTGACTTAAATAATGTAAAAGAAGGTTGTTAAGTTATTGTTCTCTTTACTTATATATTTATTGAATCCCTTTTTTAATATTTTAATAATTATATGAACTAATGGGTATAGGATTTTTTTATTTCAAGGTGTAACAATGAGACTTATTTGCTACAAATTAAAAAAAGGAACGGGCGTCAGCTCTTGAACCCGGGCCCCTTCAGATCCGAAGGAGTTCACGCTACCACTGCACTACGCCCGCAATTGGTCGTAGCTGTGCTTTCCCGCGTCTTCTGCCTACCGATACGCACGCCATATGCCAAGTGCCGATTCTTGCGCTGGCCGCGTCGGTACTACAGAGCCCTAAATGACGGGTGATCTGTTCTCATGCAGATCCACCACGTCACAACTCCCCCCCGCCTAAACGATGAATACCCCGGATTCGTCGTAATTTTAGGACGAAAGGGTAGGGAGCCGGGTCGTAGGTAAAGCAGAAGCCTATGGAATCATTAAAACTTAGAAACTAGGAAACTAGGGTGCTGGAAGGATTTGGGTACTTTTACGTTGGGCGCCGTGTAACAATGATACTCATTTGCTACAAATTAAAAAAAGGAACGGGCGTCAGCTCTTGAACCCGGGCCCCTTCAGATCCGAAGGAGTTCACGCTACCACTGCACTACGCCCGCAATTGGTCGTAGCTGTGCTTTTCCGCGTTTTCTGCCTACCGATACGCGCGCCATATGCCAAGTGCCGATTCTTGCGCTGGTCGCGTCGGTACTACAGAGCCGTAAATGACGGGTGATCTGTTCTCATGCAGATCCACCACGTTACAAAGGTTAGGTAAAACAAATATCACGTATAATTTTTTTCAGATTTTTATTTCCTATTTACAGAAAATTTTTGGATTTTTAAAAGTAGATCCCTGTAATTTAGCTATCACACATGTTAAAATAAAAAATATTAACGTAAAAACAAAAATTATGTGACTTAAAATCGTTTAAGGCACTAACTAAAGTGTATTATAGATGAATGTACGTGATAACTCGGCCAAATTTTTATCGATTTTACTGAAATTTATGGGGTTATTCTTTTTATAATATGGAAAGTATATGATTTTATTCCTGTCTATATCACTAAAAAGAATATTAATTGTTAAATCGTATTATGTGGATTATTTCGAAAAGTGCCGGTAAACACTAATTATGGACGAAATGTTCGTCTCAAAATTACAAAACTTTTACGTATTAGGTTCTTTGTGATTAGAACAGTTTTCTTTCAAAAATAAACATACAAAAACGAAATGCAATGAGCATAATGAAAAGACGACTAAAGCACGTTTTTTCATAATAGATTCAAATGTATCGGTTATACATGAAACATTTTAATTTATATTCGTTTTAAAATTACAACAAAAAATTCCTTTACAAGGAAGCTATATAATAGTAAAATTTTTCGATTTGTTAAAAACTTATAGAAAATGTGGGTTGGACAAGTAGATTCCTTTCATTTTTCCGAATCCGTAAAAAATGATTTTTCGATCTATAGATTTAATTTTGAAGTAATTTTCGATTTTAACCATAAAAAGTTTCTGCAATTAAAACTACTGAAATCAAAATAGCAACGGCAAGTATTTTGTAGATGTCAATAAAAATTTTTTATATATTTATTAGAGTTTCACTTTCAGTAAATTTATTATTCATTATTAAATATTCCACATTGAATTTGTGCCTCTAGACAGTACTTTATATAAAACACCTTCCACGAAGGTGTCAACATTCGCAAGTATGCATGGTTTCCAATCACACTTTTAAAAATGTTATCTATAATAAAAAAATCTTTAATTCTTACTCCCATCCTATTTCTACTTATATATATATTGCTTAAACTTCATAGAGTTTCTGCACTAGAAAATACTGAAATCAAATCGACATAAGCAACAAGTATCTTTAATTAAATATTTATATTTTTTTTTGCTTAAACTCCATAAAGTTTCTGCAATAGAAAATACTGCAATAGAAAATTAACCTTCGGTACCAACATTCAAATTCCAATAGTGAATACCAATATTGGTCCAACGTTGGGTACCAATATATTGGTTCAACGTTGGGTACCAATATTGATTCAACGTTGGATACCAACAATGGTCCAACGTTAGGTACCAATATTGATTCAACATTGGATACCAACATTGGTCCAACGTTCGGTACCAACATTGGTCCAACGTTATGGATACCAACATTGGTTCAACGTTGGATACCAACATACCACACAGCACAGAATATTACGTCAATATTACGGAAATATTTCATATTAAGATTCGGAATATTACAATAATATTAGAATGAAAGATTACTGAAATATTGTTATGTCCGCGAATTTCTTACTTTGTAATATTTCAGTGTAATATTTTAAGAAATATTTATGAAAAATTGATGAAATGTTTCAAACACACACTTGCATAGGACCACTGAAATATTACCTTAATGTTTCTAGAATATTTTAATGAAATTTTTAAGAAATATTTCTGAAATATTGATGAAATATTTAAAATACTTACTTCAATAGGTGTAGTGAAATATTACAGTAATATTTTTGCAAAATATAACAGAAATATTACATGAAATATTTACAAAATATTGTTAAAATATTTCAATTAATTGAATTTTTTAACTTAATTATTTGCAATCCCAAGAGCCATGCTATTTGATTTATATTTCTTAAGTATTAAAACACATTATTTTTTTACACATATTTATCGCAGAAAAATTTTTTACATATTTCCTAACCTGGGTTCGAACCCCGCATGCACGCATCAAATACAAACGCTTTATCCACTACGCTATTCGCAACGCTTATCGATTATGTTTAAAACTTGCACATGATGATCTGCTATTTGATTTGCTATCTAATGTGTTTTTAATACTTATACAATTTCAATGAAATTGACAAGATTTTCTATGATTTGGAAAAAAAATCTTGTTAATTAAAAATCTTACGTACATCTTTGTTATCATAAAAATATCGTTGAAATATTTTATTGTTATATTCCTATAATAATTTCTCTACAATAGAAAACAAAATCTTTCTGCCTTATTGATATATAAGTTTTCTTAAACCTTGTACAAAATAAAAATAAGATATAAGACGACGATTTTTCGATTTTGGCGATTAAAGCATAAGATGTGAAATAATTGTGAATCTTAATGTGAAATATTTCCATAATATTTCACAAAATATTACACTGGAACATTACGGTAATATTAATGAAATATTTCACTGATCCTATTGAAGTAGGTATTTGAAATATTTTATCAATATTTCTCAAAATATTACATTGCAACAATCGATTTCTCTACTATCTCCCTCAAGCGAGGGAGGCCGATGGTGGCAGACTTATTTTGGCTCTCGGGAAAAACGGTGGATCGGTCTTTTTTCGAGCTTGAGTCGGGCGAGTTAGAGCACTTACCGGTTTTCATTTAGTTCGACCTAATATTTGTACGCTCGTATACTTCGTTGCGTTTCTTGTATATATATATATATATATAAATTTGTATAACTTGTGTTACACAACTTGCACGGGCTTTTTCCCCTACTCCGTGGGGTTTTTTACAAGCGTTTTTAATTTCGGGATTAAACGGAAAACATTTGAATATAATAAAATTTTGATTTTTATTTGTGTTTCCCCCTATCTATCCTCTACTTGACCCAAACACCTGTGAAGCAGGGAAAACCTCACCCCAGATGGCCGGTGAATTCGAAACATTCTTTTTGGGTGTCTAAATCACATTGCGTAGACTTTGACACCGAAACCGAATGTTTCACACCTCCCGCTCACGTTGTAAAGTATGAAAAAACATCTAACCCGCCACAAAAGCCAAGTGACCGAGAGCGTCACCCATCCACTTGGGTACCGCGCTCAATACTACTTAACTTCCGTGACCGGCCGAGGTGCGTCTCCGCCTCTCCGCCACCGCGTCGGTTGAGGCACACATTTATATAATTTTATACAAAAAATTGGGTTGAAAATTTGAAATTAAAAATACTTGGAGATTAAGTTTTCAAAATTAGTTTTTCGTTAATCAATGCTGTAATGTAATAGCTATGCTGTACATACTAATAGCCTCTATGATTATACAGATTTCTGTTTACTTATAGACACTAATTCACTATTGCTATTTTTATATTATCATATGTTGGTACCCAACGTTGGACCAATATTGGTACCTAACCTTGAATCAATATTGGTACCCAATGTTGAATCAATATTGGTACTCAACGTTGGACCAATGTTGGTTGTATATACATTAAACCCATACACCGAATTTTCGCGACATACACACATATATGTACATCAGCGCAATATTATTGATGTACAATGAGATGACACAGTTGATCCTATAAGTCAGCAGGTTCCACTGGAACCAAATCATTGCTTTCATATTTACGTTATGTATTGCAACCTATGTCATCTAAACCAAATGAAGCGAAATCGTTGTTGTCAGAATCTAATCATACAGTAGATTTAGTGCCGAGTCGCTGGAATTTATTGACTATGAAATTTTCGTGACCTTTGTTTATATTCATAGCAACGCATTATTTTATCAAAGAAAAAAAGTATCGTCCTATAGTGATCTAGAAGTGTCGCTAATGCCCAAATGATCAATGCCTAAGATTTAGTAGTGATGACCCTACTAGCACACAACGTTGTGGCAACGTTATCTTAGCAATATTCTAACGTTGTTATGAAAGTTCTGCAATGTTGGAGAAACGTTGATGAAACGTGATAGATGTCCGCTCGTATTTTATAAGTTGCCGCGATGGGTGGAAACCAACGTTGAAACAGCGTCTAAGCAACGTTGAAAAACAACCTACAAAATCTGTTTTGTCTAAAAGTTGAATAAATGAAATAATATTTTTCTAAACGTAGAAAAATTTATGAAATATTAAAAAAAAATAAAAAATTTCTCGTTCGGGGATAAGAACCTCCGATCTTTAACTCCGGTGGCTTGCTCTCGACCAACTGAGCTATTTTATTGTTTCTATCAATTTAACACAATGATTTAAACTCTTAAGAACTAAAATATTAATTTAAATTTTTTCTGAAAAATCAAATTGAACAGATACTTCGGTCTATTAAAATGTGCTTTTCACTTTATCTATAACTTATAGGGCTCAAGTATAGGTATAATTACAACAATAATTTCGAAGAATTTAATTAAGAAATGAATATTTAATTAATTAAAACAGTATTTATATATGAAAATGCATAAATAAATTATTTTTTTTTTAAATTGCAACCAAAAGTACAACATTTATTCGCCTATATTACTTCTTGTCAGGATTTTCTTCTTTATAATAATAGTTTTGCCGAACAATGTTTTTTATGCTTCCAGCGTGTTTTGGCAGAATACGGTGCATGGCACAGGTCGCATAGCTTTTTTATATCGGTTTTTGATCGTATTTTGGATACTGGTATCATTTTTCCGCTGAGTTGGTAAAATATTGCATATCCTTCGTGCCGAATTGCCATAATTAACTTTCTTCGCATGTCTTTTCTATCACATTTTAGAAACTTCTTTACATTTTGCTGATCGCTGTGGTGGATTTCTAAATGTTTATTAAATTTTGAAAAGAAATTATAGCAGTAAGGACAAAAACCTTGTTGTCTCTTTCCCGTTTCTCGCCCTAAGCAATTTAGACCCAGACCTAAAAAAATTATGATCATAAGATAATAAATACTCTTATATGTGGATTATAGGAAGACACAACAGTATTTATAAAATTGAACATTGTAATCATCATTATTTATAAAATTTGTCATTATAATCATCGTCTTATAAAGGGTGAAAAATAGATATAAAATCTCATCAACAGTTTTTAGCTAAAAGAAAATCATGCTTGTTTATACCTGATTGTAATTCCTGTTCATCTAACTTTTTCAGAACGACCTTGCATTCAATTATTTTTTTATATTCCTTAGGCACTTCCATACAATCTCCTTTTTCCTTAATTTTGCATTCATCATTGAAACAGCAAGGTTTAAAATAATCTAATTTAAAATAATATATATTATTAGTATGGCAAAATAACATGTGTAGTTCCAAACATGATCTGTTTAAAATCTCGTCTATTTAATTCATGCCTACAAAATTTCTTGCACAATGAATGTTACTTATAGATAATATGACGGATATTTTAAGTAAGTTATATTAGAAACATAATGTGATAAACGTAAGTCGGGCATCGTTTTCCCTAAAATAATATGTTTAAATGTGTTCAAATTTACATTCTAACTTTTAATAAATTTTCAGTTGTTATATAAAAAAATAACTTAAAGAATTTAAAGGGGGTAACAAAAATATTTTGAAATCCTGGACGGAAAATATTTATACTTGCGAACTTATACACCATTTTAAAGGAATATTTTACTTATTTGTATTTCTGGTCTTAAGTTTATAACGGTAAGCGAGTTACCGATCAGGTAAGCAACGCGAAAGAGGATATACAGCGCGGCGCGCGCACGAACGCGCGAGAATCGTGCGCGCCCAGCGGAGAGTAACGAGAGAGTTCGCGCGCGATCGGCAACAACATCGTGTTGACAACTGCCGAGAGATTTTTAACGGAAAAATAAAAGATAAAAGACTGGTGCATTTAGTGTGTGGGTGCAAGGGTTTCTCCCCACCAACCTCCACGTCGGCGTGCAGAGCAGCACGTCTCACGGGCAGTGAGAAAAGGAAGCCAGGAGTCGACCGCCTTCCCGACCGTAGGAGTGTGAGAGAGAGATAAGCACGAGGACGAGCTGTCTCTCCTTTGCCCAGTCGTTCCCCGCCGAGGCGCAATATATAGACAAGCGGTAAGTGGTGCACCACATTTTAGACCCGCGTGTCTACTTAATATTTCGCGCTCCGATTTACCTGGTACGGTCCAGGTGAGGAATAGGGGTGTGCGGGTACCCGTATATTCGGGTAACCCGACTTCAAAATTCGACCCGACGGGCTCGGGTCGGGCTCGAGTCGGGCTTCGGGTATCGTTTTTCTCGCACTATCCGAAATTATCGATCTACCCGAAATTTTCGGACCACCCGAAATTTTCGGACCGCCCGAACTTATCGAATTATGCGAAATTTTCGGACTACCCGAAATTATCGGATTACCCGAAATTTTCAGGCTATTCGAAATCACCGAATTACCCGAACTTTTTGTGAATGAAATTAAAGTTATTTGTCAAAGAATAATTATATAATATATTCTACGACATGAAGAATTCAGATAATTTGAAATAATAAACATGATTTAATGGGTAATACAGTTAAAATGTTTTCGTAGACAAGAATACTTTCTACAATAATAGTTTCGTATCTTAATATAAAACTAGCCATGTTACCTCGGTCGCTAACGCTCCATCGGTTGAATTGCATTTTTGAGGCTAGACGTTGATTATAAAGTGTAATCTTAAATTTATTGTAGTTAAAAATAAATAAATTTTAAATGATTTGGATACAATTATATTATTTCATTTTCTAACTAATTTTTTGTAACTTTTTTCATGTGCTATAAACTATTAATTAAAATTATTGTTATATTATTAAAACAAATAAAAATAAATTATAAAATATTTTATTTTAAAATATATACAATTTATTCCCTTTACTCATCATGAAATTTAACTATAAAAGTTTATCCTCGAATGTTGGTTAGTACTATTTTCTGTCTGCATCTACAGGCTCAAAGCTGCCATATTTTGAAGCAGGTTCCACTGGAACCAAATCATTGCTTTCATATTTACGTTATCTATTGCAACCTATGTCATCTAAACCAAATGAAGCGAAATCGTTGTTGTCAGAATCTAATCATACAGTAGATTTAGTGCCGAGTCGCTGGAATTTATTGACTATGAAATTTTCGTGACCTTTGTTTATATTCATAGCAACGCATTATTTTATCAAAGAAAAAAAGTATCGTCCTATAGTGATCTAGAAGTGTCGCTAATGCCCAAATGATCAATGCCTAAGTTTTAGTAGTGATGACCCTACTAGCACACAACGTTGTGGCAACGTTATCTTAGCAATATTCTAACGTTGTTATGAAAGTTCTGCAATGTTGGAGAAACGTTGATGAAACGTGATAGATGTCCGCTCGTATTTTATAAGTTGCCGCGATGGGTGGAAACCAACGTTGAAACAGCGTCTAAGCAACGTTGAAAAACAACCTACAAAATCTGTTTTGTCTAAAAGTTGAATAAATGTCCTAGAATAGCTTAATAATATTTTTCTCAACGTAGAAAAATTTATGAAATATTAAAAAAAATTAAAAAAAAAATTTCTCGTTCGGGGATAAGAACCTCCGATCCTTAACTCCGGAGGCTTGCTCTCTACCAGCTGAGCTATTTTATTGTTTCTGGCAATTTAACACAATGATATAAACTCTTAAGAACTAAAATATTAATTTAAATCTTTTCTGAAAAATCGAATTGAACAGATACTTCGGTCTTATAAAATGTGCTTTTCACTTTATCTATAGCTTGTAGGGCTTAAGTATAGGTATAATTACAACTATAATTTCGAAGAATTTAATTAAGAAATGAATATTTAATTAATTAAAACAGTATTAGTCGTTCATATGAAAATGCATAAATAAATTATGTTTTTTTTTAAATTGCGACGAAAAGTACAACATGTATTCCTATATTACTTCTTGTCAGGATTGTCTTCTTTAGAATAATAGTTTTATCGAACAATGTTTTTTATGCTTCCAGCGTATTTTGGCAGAATACGGTGCATGGCACAGGTCGCATAGCTTTTTTATATCAGTTTTTGTTCGTATTTTGGATACTGGTATCATTTTCCCGCTGAGTTGGTAAAATATTACATATCCTTCGTGCCGAATTGCCATAATTAACTTTCTACGCATGTCTTTTCTATCACATTTTAGAAACTCTTTTGCATTTTGCTGATCGCTGTAGTTGATTTCTAACTGTTTATTAAATTTTGAAAAAAAATCATAGCAGTAAGGACAAAAACCTTGTTGTCTCTTTCCCGTTTCTCGCCCTAGACAATTTAGATCCAGACCTAAAAAAATTATGATCATAAGATAATAAATACTCTTAAATGTAGTATATATAGGAAGACACAACAGTATTTATAAAATTTAACATTGTAATCATCAGTATTTATAAAATTTGACATTATAATCATTGTCTTATAAGGTGAAAAGTAAATATAAAGTCTCATCAACAGTTTATTAGCTAAAAGAAACAAAAAATATGAATTAAAAAAAAATTCAAACCCCAATAACCTTGCGGAAACTGAGATATCGAGAAATGAAGCTTCTACTTTTAAAAAGATTCTTCCTTAACATTTTAGCTTAGAAAAGACAGTTTGCAATAATTTCGATTGAAAAAGCTACTTTGTTGCCATTTAATGTTGACTTACAGGCAGTCAGTCCATAGCTTTTTTAATTATCTATCAGTTCAGCTAGATTCGAATTGGGTGACACACCCTTTAAAGCTTCTACGTAAGGAAAACGTGTATACTTTGAAACAATCCTTAACGTTTTATTTATTTTTAGATTAGTCGTTTATAGTTTTTTAAAAAACGAAAATTAAGCTACGTAAAATATGCAGTTTTAAAGAGCTTACAAAAACCTTTAAAATGAGCACATGCGGGGTTTTTCACGACTTGTAGAAGCCGAGATATAAAACTTTGAAGTTTTGGTAATTTTATTCAAAGGGTGACAAAAGCTATTGAGCGGTAGTGTATGTTGTTATTAAAAAGTATACTTTGCCAAGAAAAAAAATTGTTCGAACATAAACCCTGATATATTGAAATTTGTGTCTCAAAATCCAATTGACGAAATATGTTGAAATTTTTTCAGTATTTACCCCTATTATTTTTTATTAACACGATATTTTTCAACCAATTTGACCGATTAGTTTCGAAGATATGAGCAATTAAAAACTTCATTAAAAATTTACAACGCTCAATTACTTCGTTAATTACAAATATTTTTAATTCAAAAATATACAAATCGTTGTTACTATAAAGACTACCTTTTTCCAATATTTTAAGCGGATTGAAAGCTTTTTGTGCCCGAAAGCGTTTGCCATAGAAAACGCAACTTTTTCGGTATTTAATTAGTTAATAAAAATAATTCTCTACCACCATAATCTTTTCAGCTCATTCGGTCAATTAGGTTCAGAGTTATCATAAATTGAAAAAAATCAGTTTTTTCTTAATAACTTGAAAACTAATAGAGATATTTTGAAAAACTCGAATCGAGAGCAAAGATTTGTTTATTCTCCATAAAATACACCTTGTCTGACTCAATTATATCAAGTATAACAGTCAAAAATTTCATAAATAATTTTCAAAAATTGAATTTTTTCAATAAAATAAAAGCGAATCTACAGATCTAAAAATAATACTTCTTCAAACACACACTGACCGGAATTTTGCGGGTTACCCGATTATGTCGGATTACCCGATTATTTCGAATCACCCGATAAGTTTGGGTAACCCGAATATTTCGAGTAACCCGATAACTTCGGGGAATCCGATTATTTCGAGTAACCCGACTATTTCGAGTAATTCGATAACTTCGGGGAACCCGATTATTTCGAGTAACCCGACTATTTCGAGTAATCCGATAACTTCGGGGAACCCGATTATTTCGAGTAACCCGATTATTTTTCGGGTCCCGAAAATACTCGAGTACCCGCCCGAACCCGAGGAAAAAACCCGAACCCGATCGGGTCGAGTATTTCGGGTACTCGCACATCTCTAGTGAGGAAGCGTTCCTCCTTTCCCCCCTCTCGTGACGATACCCGCACGGATAGACAGGTCGGTGGTTCGCGGGAGCCACTTCACGAGAGAAGGCGCGCGTGGCGTAGGAAGCTTCTACGTCAAAGCTCTCTACGTCAGAGATACATACGTCACACGGTGTGACGTATGCCATCAGGTTAAGCAGCCGATCATATCCGGATCGGTTGCTCGTAATCGACAGTTAAACAGATTTTAACTAACTTGTTTCGCGCTGACCTCGGGGGTAGTCATCGGTACGACTCCCCATCAATTGTTTAAGTTAATTTATAGTTAATTTGTTAATATTTAATTGTTTAGTTAATAAATTGACTCGGCGAGACAATCTTTCTCGCCGATTAACAGTAATATCGATTGATGATAGTGTTTTACCGGTTACCGTCCTTCCTATGAATACCGCCCTCTCGGATGTTTATACTAGTTGGCAATTTTGGGCATAGGGCCCAACACACGGTATCTAACAAGGGAAGTACATGACCTCCGGGAAACGGATCTTATCCTAACTTTGGTATATTTTTTATAATATAAAAACATGAAGAAAGCCAAGTTATCTCTTGCCAATGGCCACTTTTACGGAAGTTATTCGACATCCAATAATAATAGCAGTAAAAATTACTTCCAATTCGATCGCTTATAACTCGGAAACAAATAAAGATAAACAATCAAACCAAAAACCAGAAGAAAGTTGAGTTCAAGTAGATATGGTTTGAAAAAAAAGAAGCTCAAATTGCTTAATTTGAAGCAAAGTTATGAAGAAAATAAGAAATTGAAGATTATTAGGCCAAAAGAAACAATAAATTTTTCATATTAAATTTTGGTTAAAATTTCTTCAATTTCTTATTTTCTTCATAACTTTGCTTCAAATTAAGCAAAGTTAGGATGAGATCCGTTTCCCGGAGGTCATGTACTTCCCTTGTGAGTCAAACGAGGTGTTTGACGTTGTTAACGGCATTGCACGGGAATCAAAGGGATTCCCAGCCGCATCGTGGGACTGCACACTTAAGGTTGGTAAGTAGGGACAGATTGGGCCTAACCGTGGGCCTTACATATCCCCAGTACCCACCCCGTTACAAGTTATAATTTTTAATTTTAATGAATTTCATAAATTGCATTCAAAAGATTAGTTGATAATAATATTTGTGGTAATTACACACCTGACAAAAAATTTACAATAATATTGTAAATTCTAAAGCAAACTAAAGATTAATGATAATAATTGTAAATTACAACTAAATGTATGCAAAAATTAAAGTTAATTAAGAGTATTCATATTCGACAAATTAATTACACTTAAATTTAGCTTATAAGAGCTTGATTCTCAAATTTTTGTCAAATGATTACATACATAATTAGATGTTTTTCACAGCATTTGTATGATACCTCCATGTAATCGGAAAATGGGGTTCCTCTGTAAAAGTTAATAATTATAGTCTTAGCAAATCTGTAAACCGAAATTATGTGAATTCCTAACTGACCTAGAAAAATAAAATTTGGAATAAATGTGAGCTTCTTGGTTATCTATCTATAGCAATAGAGTTTACATATGATTTAATTTTTAATTCTGTAACAGCCACTTAAAATAATAAATTTGGTCATCACTCTTGTTTATTACTTTTTAAATGCTTTAAAAAATTTCGTGAAATCTAAAATTGCATATGATTTATTGGGTAGTAAAAATTTTTTCGAATACGTATATTTATCATAGCATTATACTTTTTATTCTTTATTTATTATACGTCATGTTAAAAACCATGTCAAAAACCAAATTAATCAAATTTTATCTAATTTTTTGTGGTGTAACTATATTTTTATGCTGCGCAGAGTTATTTTTGCACACTTTTGCCTTATATATGACAATCGTTGCCTTAATTTAGCTGTAGAGGAAACGATGTTCGAGTTACATATTATCAATTTTTCCAATATATCAAATTACATTTCTTTTGGGAAAGTAGGTCTTTTTTTGTTGTATTTGCCTGGACTTAATTATTTATTATTTATATTTTATGTACATTTGGTAATACTTTGGCAAAATGAGGCTCGATTTGGTACAACTTAACATGGAATAGCACATTGTGGCACATTATTCAATTTTGATGGGAAATTGGCATAACCTGGCAAAGCTTAGCACAACTCAATTTACAAATATGCCGGCTACTTATTATTTAATAGTCGTTTATTTGAGCTTACCTTTTGTACTGAATTTAGTGTTAATATCCAAAGGTTCTAGGAAGCGATTTTCCAAAATTGAGATTTGTTTCAAACCATTAATTTAATGTATGGATGCATTAAACAAATCTAAAAGAGATAAATTACTGAAGCTGAAAAATATTTTATATGAAATAAAATTAAAAGCATACATTATATTCTTAACAAATACTATATTATACAAATTAACCAATAAGTTATATTGTTGTATATAAAGAAGCTTTTGTGTTTGTTTGCGTAAATGGTGTCATTTTGAATTTCACCATCTAGTATTCTTTGTTTGATGGAAACTCAAAATATGAAATATGTATTTGGAAAAAGCAAACATTGTATAGGGATGTCGGACTCAAATTACAGGGATCTACTCTTTGTAACCGAAGCATTATATGCTAATTATTGATATAATAATTTGGAAAAATTTGGATGTTTGATTGAAAGCGTGACAAAGGTTCTGACGTAAATGATTTTTTAAAAACTCATTTTATGTTTATAAAAAATAATAGAAATGCTCATTTTTTAAAAATGAATCTCATGCATTCCCTGATAGAAATCGTATTCCATTAAATAAGTATTAAATAGACTGTTTGAATAGAATGGGCAAAAAATAGGCGAAAAGTGTGCCCATTTTTCTCCTATCGATAAAACGCTTTTTCTCACATTTTATGACCATTTATTAGTGTAAAATCCTATTTTTCTCCAATTTTTGATAAATTTTTTGTGCACAGACAATTACAATAATATGAAAGAGGAGAATTGTCTAATACAGCATGCATTTACACTTTTTTATAACAAAGGCTTTATTTGTATTGAAAGACAATGATAATAAATAAAACTATATATAACAAAGTTATCATATTATAAATGTACGTACAATCACAAGTAATTAGCTGGCACAATTGCGGCTCCTATTTTTTTTAATTTATAAAAACATTTGCTATTTAAGATTAGGAAGTAATTTAATCTTTGAACTTTTAAAAAATTAAAAGCATTTTTCTATACTGATTCAATAAAGTTGGTTAAAAAGACAGCAATGGCTTTATCAATTTTGTCCTTCCTTTAGAGGTTATCTGCACCGAAAGTATATTTTTGTAATACAATGAAATAGCCATGAATCGGTGACTTGAGATATGATATGACTTTCCGTCAATATTTCCGTTTCAATACGTATACCACTAAAACAGTAAAAATCGGTTAATTGCAGTGCACACATAAAATTCCGTGCGGTTAAGGCGATGTCGGAGCTATAGCCTCTGTCGATAGCCGTTCGATCTCGAGGCTTCGAATGGCGCTGTAGTCAGGTAACGATTTCTACGATAAACGTACTTCAAACATAAATTATAAAATTCACAGCTATTAATCTCGTACTCAGAACAGTTATTTAATTCAGGAGCTAATAATTTAGCAGGATCTTCTAAAATAAAAATTTATTAAATTAAAAATTTAACAATTTATCCAAAAATAACATAAACTTATAACCAAATTACTTTTCAGATCACTTTTTATAATTGATTTATAATTGTTTACAAATTTTTTAATGGAGCAAATGCTGTTAGGATAATATTTTGTATACACATCATCGCACATTTGAAAATAATTTTCAGATTTAATATCTGATACATTATTAATATCCATCGATACTAATGACTTGATTAATTTTTATATAAATCAGTGTCTGTTTCTAAACCTTTATTAGTTTGCCAATTGCTTTTCGCTGATACTTTTTTGTAAAATTACAGTTTGCACTTGTTAAATCAGATACTATCCCAGATTTTGTACAGTCTATTTTCGGAAACTATGAAAAATTCTAGATACTCAGGATTCGGAATCGTCCTAGAAACATGTGTTAGATCTATATATATATGTATATATATGTGGTAAGGAACTGTCGCGTCCAGACGAAAATTATATTATTATTTTTCGTACAAAAGTACTGCGTAGTTTAGAATAAAATTACGGCGTAGAAGAAAAACGAAATAAGGTTGATAAAGAATAATTCAAAGTAAATGCAGTAATATAAAATATAATTTATAGAGCTAAGGGACAGATTAATTTACGAGTGTTTCAAACGAAAAAGAGACTGATAAGTAGAGTTGAAGATATTATTCGAAGCCAATACGCATATAAGCGGGATCGCCGATAGTGAGATCGAAACGAAGGGTTGCCCAAGAGTTTTTTTTTGTACTGCACTATAAAATCAATGCTCGGAGAAGAACCGGCGATAGGAAACATGAACTAGAAAATTCGAGCATTAGAAGGAAGTAATAAATTAAGCCGTTCTTTGGATAATGTCGCAGTAATAAAAGGGGTAAATATTTAATAAATATTTAATCTCAGTAATAAATATTTCATCTCAGTCCCTGATGAGGAGCAGCAGCGAGCTCGAAACGTCGGACAGCATATTTGGGGTTAGTAGATTTTTGGTGGAGGGGGGCAGTCAGATTGCTTTATTAATAATTTGTTTTTATTTTCAGTTAGTGTTTTTAATTTTAATTTTTATTTTTATTATATTTTTTTATTATTTTTATAGATTCTTCGGGGGTGATTATAAGTAGGGGTAATCTGACTGCCCATATAATTGACTGTAAGACCGATAAAAATATTAATTAATTTAGTAATAAAAGGGGGACAGCAAATTCTCCGAATTAACTACGAAGCGATACAGAAAATGCATGGGATTCGATAATTTTTAATCACGCACATCTAACGGTCCAATCGGGTGCAAGCACAGAAAAATCGAGAACTACTTACGCAATTTCCATATAAGGCAAAGCGTAAGACAAGGACAGATGCATAGATTTTTAGGGTATATAAAGAGGACCCAGAAGAGACACAGCTACTCCTAATTTTTCATCTAAAGTTTTTATAAGGCGAAGCTATGCTAGTCAACTCTTTGATTTTTATCCGAGGACGTGGCACTGCTACTCGGACTTTAAAACAATACGCATTCAAAATCAAGAGAGATCTTCTATCCGGGAATCGAGACGCATCGTTGACATCTACGAGCCATAGTCAAGGAACTACGACTTCGACATCTGGAAATCATCGGACTCCAACAGCATACACATCTAACGTCGACGCCCGCAGGTCTAGCAGGACATTATCCAGCAATTTGACACCGCTATCCACGTTTGAGGCGGACCTTCGTTCCTCACCGTATACACACACATATATATATATATATATATATATATATATATATATATATATACTTATATATACGCAGAGTGTCCATTATGACTACAATTTTAATAACGAAACAGTACTTATGCTTACTTTTGAGGACTTATGCTGATGGTTGCATAAGTTTTTATACAGTTTCTACAACGCAACAGCAATTATGTCGACAGTCAACAAAAGTGATGAATTTTATGAAAGGTAAGTTCTGATGACTAGTAAACTTTTGACTATTTGTTTTTAGAGAATGTATTTTATGTATAAAATACATATAATATACATACATCTACATGCAAACATATTTATAATTGCAATTAATATTTTCTATGAATGCAAATAAACTTTACATGGTAGACCTAGTAATTACTTAAGATATGATAATACTATATTCATTAAAACATTAAAAGTATAAAGCCGTGGCGCGCCGCGTGCGGCGCTACACGTTATTTCACAATTGTTATAAATCTCGAATTCGCTATATAACTATGTAAGTATAAACAGCTTACATCTATAGCCTTAGTAAGTCTATGACTGAAAATTGGTGTTATCGGAATATCAGATACACTCAGGCCTTTATGCGATTTGCTTTGAGATATAAAAGAAAAAAACGGCAACCACGCAAGCATGGTTTCCAAAATGCAGTTTGCATTAATTAAATTTAATAATTTGCATTGTACCCTTAGTAAAAAGTATTTAAAGAAACTGCCTAATAATCAGTATGGTTTTAAGGTAAAAGGAAAGAGGAATTATTCTACTTGCCAAGTGATCGCGTACAATGGTAAGGTTATTTTACTCACAAAATTATTATTTAAAAATTAATAATCACATCAGATTTTCCCAGTATTAAATTTGAATAAGTAAGCATAAGTTAACCCATTAACGACCAAAACTGTCAATTTTACATCATGATTTCGATGCGAAATTTCATGCATGTAATCGAGTCATAAATGGGTCTCGTACATGATTTCTTATGTATTTTTGTCTGCAGAATCCGAATCCGTGGTTAAAATTGAAAAATTTTGCCTTTAAAACAAAATATGGCCGTTTTTTTGCAAAAAAATAGCAAAAAATCTGTCATTCTAAAAGTTTACGATTTTTTTTCAGACATAAAACGCGACAATATATGAAGTTGCGTTCAACCATCGGTGCACAAAATTGCTGAAGTTTAATGGGCAATTTTTATAAGTACGATTTTTTTTCAAAATGACGGTTACAGGACCCAAACCACATAAACGTCACCGTAAATCTTTACCATTTTTTTTCTCGAAAACTATTGACTTTAGTAAAAATTTTCAAAAAGTTAAAATGTCTTATAATTGATGAAAGAATGCTAGAAAATTTTTCCAAAGTGATTTGAGAAAAATTTTGAAAATTTCAATTTTTCCGATGTTTGAAAAAAAAAGTTATTTCCAAAAATTCTGAAAAAATTTTCTAATATTTTTTGATCGATTCTAAGACATTTTTATTCTTTATAAATTTTTATAAAAGTTCATGGTTTTCGAAAAAAAAAGAGATTTTAAGCATTTGCGTTTAGCACTACCCAGAGATAACGACGTGGACGTAGTAAAAATATATCTCCTTTGGGGTGCTTTTTTATAGTGAGTCCCCTTGCCTCTCACTAATCTGGGTGCTTTTTTTTAGTGAGTCCCCTTGCCTCTCACTAATCGGGGTGCTTTTTTTTAGTGACTCCCCTTGCCTCTCACTAATCGGGGTGCTTTTTTTTAGTGAGTCCCCTTGCCTCTCACTAATCGGGGTGCTTTTTTTTAGTGAGTCCCCTTGCCTCTCACTTATTCAGATGTTTTCGTGATATTTTCTCATACATGGACTGCAAAAAAACAATTCGCAATCATCGCAGAAAATATATGTTCTTATTGGACAATTAGAACATTTTTTTTGTTGCTTTTATCGTCTCGTTAAATGATTTTTTTGTTTTTGACTAGTGTCGCAAATGTAGCTTTTTGCTATTGGCATTGCAAATTCTTTGGTTCCAACTTTTTGTTGATTATTTCCAGCATTGAATATTACAACAGAATTTGTAATAGCAGCCTGGATTAGTCTTATAAAAACTACTCAGGTCCATTTTTTTGATCGAATGCGCATCATGTACATCGACACTACCCATGAACTGGTTGTAAAGGTGAAATGCTTACGGAATTGGTGTCTCAATTCTTGCTTTTTGAATTGAACTATATCTTTTCAGTGGCTGTAACGGCGTTACTCCTGCGGTTGTAGATAATATAGACACTAATTTTGAATCCATTACCATTAGGTAATGCAATTGATACCACTGCTTTGTTCATGCTTCACTGCATATGTTCCACGCAGAGCCTTTTTGTCAATAGCATTTTTCTTCTTTACACGATTCTCTCGAACAGTGCCAGTAGACCTGAATGTTAGTCTCTTGAAGTGTACAGTAAGATCTAAATTTGTAAAATAATTGTCAAAATAAATGTGATACTGAGAAATTTTCCCAAGAGCTGTCATTTCAAACAAAGGTTTTAATAAATGTAATACGACACGAGAACCTAATGCGCATGAAGCTAATTTATCTCCTACAGAGGAATTTTTTCCACAATATAAGTCAAAATTTAATAAATATCCATCTGAAGTGCAAAGACCCCAAAACTTAAGTCCAAATCGCGTAGGTTTTCCACGTATGAACTGTTTCAACGACGTTTTAGCATAGGATTTAGCCATCATTTCATCTACTGACAGAGCAGTTCGCCAAAAGCCAAACTTCAGGATATTTTTTTGAAACAAATTCATCAATTCGCGAACACGCCACCCTTCGTCACGGAACATTATCTTTGGTTTTTGAGTACTTCAATTTAGACTTAATAAGTTCAAACTTATTACGTGACTTAGTCGTCCAATAATCCCTTTGAGACTTTCTTTTATTGAACGAAGTTGCAATAATTATCCCAATAAACGTATTTAAATCAGCCATTAATATCTCTAAGCCATTTTCCTTACATGCATCTATAATGTATTGTTTCATTTCAATTGAAAAAAAAGTATCAAATAGTTTTACTGGCTTACTTTTTTGTATTTCATCCATCACAGATTTAGACAATAAAATATCGTCTGAAATTTCCTTAGAATATTTCTTTTCACCATCTTTCCAAACATATTCGTGATCATTCTCAAGTTTAGCTTGATTTGCTTGATAACTGTTTGAAACTTTTTTATAAGTAATCGACGGTAAATTTACGTCACAGTAAGTATCAGAATCAAATCATCTGAAGATCCAGAATTATCTGCATTTGGTATCAAAACGTTTTCGTTCTCTGAATAGTCTTCTTCCAAATCGGAAGAAACAGCCCGTTTATTTCGTTTTCGTGACATTTAAAGGTTTAAATATAACAAATAATAGATAATAATGATTCAACTTAATTTATGCACGTAAAAACTTAGTATGAGAATTTATTTCTAAAACAGCAGAGCTGAAACTGTAAGTCAAATTTTACGAAAGCTAATAACTTTACAACGATATACTTAAAAAAGTATTTAATTATTTAAAAATGATTTATTCGAAAAGATTATATAAAAATTATGTGGAAAGATTATTTATACACATTATACATAGATCGCATGTAAGCAGTTTGTAAAATTTCAGTTCTTACTAGTACTAAAAGTGAATGCTTAAAATCTGTTTTTTTTCGAAAACCATGAACTTTTATAAAAATTTATGAAGAATAAAAATGTCTTAGAATCGATCAAAAAATATTAGAAAATTTTTTCAGAATTTTTGGAAATAACTTTTTTTTTCAAACATCGGAAAAATCGAAATTTTCAAAATTTTTCTCAAATCACTTTGGAAAAATTTTCTAGCATTCTTTCATCAATTATAAGACATTTTAACTTTTAGAAAATTTTTATTAAAGTCAATAGTTTTCGAGAAAAAAAATGGTAAAGATTTACGGTGACGTTTATGTGGTTTGGGTCCTGTAACCGTCATTTTGAAAAAAAATCGTACTTATAAAAATTGCCCATTAAACTTCAGCAATTTTGTGCACCGATGGTTGAACGCAACTTAATATATTGTCGCGTTTTATGTCTGAAAAAAAATCGTAAACTTTTAGAATGACAGAGTTTTTGTTATTTTTTTGCAAAAAAAACGGCCATATTTTTTTTTAAAGGCAAAATTTTTCAATTTTAACCACAGATTCGGATTCTGCAGGCAAAAATACATAAGAAATCTTGTACGAGACGCATTTATGACTCGATTACATGTATGAAATTTCGCATCGAAATCATGATGTAAAATTGACAGTTTTGGTCGTTAATGGGTTAAATCAGCAATGTACTCTGATTTATTGTATAAGATTATGTAGCAGTCCAACGAATGTCTGCAAGAATTTATTACAGTGGTGAAATGAAATTTTAAGATATAGAGCCTTACACACTTATCATTAAAGATTTTAAATATCTGTGCTACACACCATTCTGCATGTATTATTGTTTAATGTATTCTGTTCTTATTCAATCTTTATACTACACCTATATTGCACATGCAAAAACATATATTCATCAGGTACACATTCAAAGCTTCATAAGGAAATTATTTGGGTTTACTTGAGATTGTAACAATAAAAGATCATCTTTATAATGATAATGCTTTTATGTTACATTCTCAAGCAAGACCAAATAATTTCATAAAGCGTTTGATGTGTACCTGATAAATATATGTTTTTGCATGAGCATTATAGGTGTAGTATAAAAATTGAATAAGAACAGAATACATTAAACAATAATACATGCAGAATGGTGTGTAGCACAGATATCTAAAATCTTTAATAATAATTGTGTGCAAGGAGCAGTATCTTAAAATCTCATTTCATCACTGTAATAAATTCATACAAATAAATCAAAGTAAATGACTAATTAAACTTATAATTTTAACTTAATTTTAAACTGTACAATACATGTACATACATATCAGGACTTGTGATGACATTTTAAATGAGAATGCTAAAATTATAAATTAAATCAGTAACTTAATATGATATATTGTATAAGATTATGTAGCAGTCCAACGAATGTCTGCAAGAATTTATTACAGTGGTGAAATGAAATTTTAAGATATAGAGCCTTACACACTTATCATTAAAGATTTTAAATATCTGTGCTACACACCATTCTGCATGTATTATTGTTTAATGTATTCTGTTCTTATTCAATCTTTATACTACACCTATATTGCACATGCAAAAACATATATTCATCAGGTACACATTCAAAGCTTCATAAGGAAATTATTTGGGTTTACTTGAGATTGTAACAATAAAAGATCATCTTTATAATGATAATGCTTTTATGTTACATTCTCAAGCAAGACCAAATAATTTCATAAAGCGTTTGATGTGTACCTGATAAATATATGTTTTTGCATGAGCATTATAGGTGTAGTATAAAAATTGAATAAGAACAGAATACATTAAACAATAATACATGCAGAATGGTGTGTAGCACAGATATCTAAAATCTTTAATAATAATTGTGTGCAAGGAGCAGTATCTTAAAATCTCATTTCATCACTGTAATAAATTCATACAAATAAATCAAAGTAAATGACTAATTAAACTTATAATTTTAACTTAATTTTAAACTGTACAATACATGTACATACATATCAGGACTTGTGATGACATTTTAAATGAGAATGCTAAAATTATAAATTAAATCAGTAACTTAATATGATATATTGTATAAGATTATGTAGCAGTCCAACGAATGTCTGCAAGAATTTATTACAGTGGTGAAATGAAATTTTAAGATATAGAGCCTTACACACTTATCATTAAAGATTTTAAATATCTGTGCTACACACCATTCTGCATGTATTATTGTTTAATGTATTCTGTTCTTATTCAATCTTTATACTACACCTATATTGCACATGCAAAAACATATATTCATCAGGTACACATTCAAAGCTTCATAAGGAAATTATTTGGGTTTACTTGAGATTGTAACAATAAAAGATCATCTTTATAATGATAATGCTTTTATGTTACATTCTCAAGCAAGACCAAATAATTTCATAAAGCGTTTGATGTGTACCTGATAAATATATGTTTTTGCATGAGCATTATAGGTGTAGTATAAAAATTGAATAAGAACAGAATACATTAAACAATAATACATGCAGAATGGTGTGTAGCACAGATATCTAAAATCTTTAATAATAATTGTGTGCAAGGAGCAGTATCTTAAATCTCATTTCATCACTGTAATAAATTCATACAAATAAATCAAAGTAAATGACTAATTAAACTTATAATTTTAACTTAATTTTAAACTGTACAATACATGTACATACATATCAGGACTTGTGATGACATTTTAAATGAGAATGCTAAAATTATAAATTAAATCAGTAACTTAATATGATATATTGTATAAGATTATAACAAACAAAATATTATTTAGATCCAATGTATGAAATTTAAGTTTTATTAAATTTTATTTTTTAGTTTTGAACAGAATATTTCTAAATATATAAATATATGCAGTAATGTATTTAAAATTACAATTTGCAATTAAAATTAAAATTTTAATAATTAAATTATTTTTACCAGATGAATCCATCGGTTCTAAATCTTCTTTTGAATTATGTGATGTACTTGATTCAGTACTGAATTCATCACAATCAATGAGTTCGATGGATTCAATTAAATTAATATTATTAATATGAATTAACTTACTAGCAACATTATTGCTAATATATTACCAATATATTGCGAATTTATGGTAGTTATTCATTGGCATTTTGTATATTGAACACTCAATTCAATTCAACAGCCAGACTATTGCAATTATTATCCTAAACATTTGGAACGAGTTTTCCAAAATATTTATTAAGTCAGAAACACAATGAATTGTAATTTTAACGAAGTAACTTTTTTCGAGCACGTTTGCTCTTGCAGTGCAGACGTCGGAGAGCGTCCGCGGCGGGCTTACTCCACGAGTACAAAATTTGATGAGCGCGAACGTCGGAGATCGCCCGTGGCGGGGTTACTCCGCGAACACAAAATTTGATGTGCGGGAACATTGGAGAGCGCTCGCGGTAGCATTATGTTTTTTAAACGGAGAATTGAGGCTTGAGCTAAATTTCATTTTACACGGACTAGGAATTCTTTACCTAGCAATATTATTGCCAATATACTTGCAAAATTAATTAATATATTTCCAATATGTAGCGATATATCTTTATGGTAAACGTATTTATTGGCTATATTGTACACAAAACTTAATTCAATTCAAAATTTTATTGTCTTAAAATTCGTCATAAAGGTTTCAATAAATTAATGTAAATACGATGAGATTAAAAACTGTAATAATCTCATATTTATAACCCACGCGTATCATAGATTTAGTAAGTAAATTAATAATAGTAGTAATGAATTTATTAGTCTGCGGTCTAATTCAAACTTAAATAAAAATCATTTCCTTGATAGTACATTTTATTCTGCTATACGCATTAGCTATGTTCAGGCGCCTCGGCCGCTTCGCTCGTTGACCTGTTGCATTAGTCTCACGCGGCAACGCCGCTCACCTTTCTTCCCTAATCCGGCTTCTGATTGGCCCATTTCAAAAATTAATTACGCCTCGCCTAATTAATATTTTTTTAAAATTCCGACGGGGTTATACTCGAATTAATTTTTTGAATCGGAATATATATATATATATATATATATATGGGTGGTTCTCTGTGACATCGAAGATGAAAAAAATAAATATTGCTATAACTGTGGGAATATGTTTTAGAGGTATCCAGTAGTTCTCCTGAATTTTTTCAGATTTTTTCTGGGCCATTATTTTAAGTTACAGAGAGACAAAGTTGACATTTTAGCACTTTTTTGCATTATATGTCCATTTTCATAAATTTTTAGCTCCCAGGGGATGCATTTTTCACTAAAAACATAAGTATGACTTTTTTTGTAAAATATTCCGAACTTTTTATTAAAAATACTTTTAAAGACATAAATGTATGCTGTCACACTCTTGTAAGCCATTTAAACCTTAAATAGTGAAAATCAGCAATTCTGCTCCGGACTCTGGTAACCTAATACTGTCTAAAAGATGTCTTTTTATAGTCAGAAACTGCCTAAAAATTTCCAGAGTGGGTCTAAATCATTAAGATCACTTATGATCAAAATATCCGGGAAAAGTGCCCGAAATATTAATAGAATAAATCGGATATATAATTATAATGAATAATATGATAACGTGACAGTGACAAGTTTGTGAAATCTAAACAATGTATTGCTGAATAATAATAATAATAATAATAATGTTGATACTTTTATAGTAATCCTTCAGATTAGTATTATAATTCTTGTAAGGGATGTAAAACTAAAAATCCAGCATTATAAATGTTTAAAAAATAATTTTTTACATTTGTATAATAATATTTGTATTTTTAGCAGCTTACAGGGGATTAGATGGATACTGAAACAAGTGGAGATACTTTTCTACCATTCCAAGATAAGTGCATAAATTTTTTTGCAATGGTCATGCTACTAGATTCATCGTTATAAGGCAACAAATATACATTTCTATTAATATTTCGGGCACTTTTCCCGGATATTTTGACCATAAGTGATCTTAATGATTTAGACCCACTCTGGAAATTTTTAGGCAGTTTCTGACTATAAAAAGACATCTTTTAGACAGTATTAGGTTACCAGAGTCCGGAGCAGAATTGCTGATTTTCACTATTTAAGGTTTAAATGGCTTACAAGAGTGTGACAGCATACATTTATGATTTTAAAAGTATTTTTAATGAAAAGTTCGGAATATTTTACAAAAAAAGTCATACTTATGTTTTTAGTGAAAAATGCATCCCTTGGGAGCTAAAAATTCATGAAAATGGGCATATAATGCAAAAAAGTGCTAAAATGTCAACTTTGACTCTCTGTAACTTAAAATAATGGCCCAGAAAAAATCTGAAAAAATTCAAGAGAACTACTGGATACCTCTAAAACATATTCCCACAGTTATAGCAATATTTATTTTTTTCATCTTCGATGTCACAGAGAACCACCCATATATATATATATATATATATATTACCTATGTTTCTGGATCACCCTGTATATGTAAAGTTTCTATTTACTTCATGAATATAGGCTCCCAAGACACTTTCTGGCAAACAAATAAAAGTAAAACAAACCAATTGATAACAATTCATCACATATGATAGCTTGCCTATAATCTGAATGAACTTCCCAGTTACTCAAGTTATATAATAATTGTACTATTCATTTTCAATGACTGGAGTTCTAGTGAATTTTATCATGTTTGAACAATTATTAATTTATATATCCACTATACTGGAGTCACTGGGAAGTTTATTGAGATATAATAAAATAACATGTTGAACAAGTTATATAACCAAAAAAAAAAATATTGGGTGACAGTCATAGGTAAATATACAGGTTGTAAAATATTGTGGTTTGTATTAAACAAAATAAATAAATCGCAAATGTGTTCAAAATTACCCCATTCTATGTTCAAAAGAGCCCCAGGGTTAAGACGTTTTTTAACAAAATACCTTTTTTTCAAGCGTGAAATAAACCGTCCAATCGATAAATATCGTGGGTAAAAAAGATTCAAAAGTATTTCATGTTTCTATTGTTACAAAAACAAAATTTTATATTTTGTTGTAAGAAAAAAAAATAAAAATAATTTCAAACATACCCCAATCTCCCCTTAATGGTAAATGATGCCATGTGATAAAATACTCTTGCTTATTTTATTAACATATAAGTGAATATAAAAAATTGTATCTAAATTATATTCACAGCTTTTCATAAGTAGAAAACTTATTAATTACAAGATCTTCACTTTAATTTTTAAAACGAACAAATGCTCTTTAATATTCTTGCATAATTTTCCGGAATACATAAAATTTTATTTTTACCTCATCTCTATCTGATACAACTAAATTCAAATTTAATTTACAACCTTTATTCGCAAAAGCAATTATAAATGAGAATTTGAAACCAATTCTCGTTAAGAAGTGGAATAATTATCATGAGAGAAAAATAATTCATGACAAGAGAAAAATATAAACAAATTTTTTGCGCATTTTCTCGCGCATTTTTCGTCCATTTATATAAAATATTTTTAAGTTTAATTTGTTTCCAGGTAATTTAATAACGAAAGAACATTTAAATTCAGACAATGTGACGGATCGAGCTGATGAAACTATTTTTAAAACTCCTGACAATTCTGGACGCAGTCTAGAAACTCCAGCACATCGTATTGATTCTCAATTAGAAGTTTCATTGGTTCAAAATTCTAATTTAAACGTTGTTTGTTCTGATAAATCCATTAAAGAGAATCATATAGAAGGTACAACGAAAGTATTATGTAAATTAGTAGTTTAATACATAATACTGACAAGGAGAGCGTCAGGCCTGCGGGAAACGGATCTTTACCAAACTCTAGGACATGATTTCTACTATAAAAATATGAAGAAAGCTGAAGTTCCGTATGCCAATGCCATGTTTTACGGACTTTATAAGCAAAAAACGAAAAATTTCGCAAGAAATAGTCTTGACTTTGGTCGCTTATAACTCAGAAACAAAAAGAGATATGCATTCAAACTTAAGTCCAGAAGAAAGCTGAGATCAAATAGATTGGATTTAAAAAAAAAGAAGTTAAAATAGTTTAATTTGGTTGAAAGTTATAAAAGAAATAGAAATTTAACGATTTTTTTACGAATATTTTGAATTAAAAAATCTGTTGATTTTCAAGCTAAATTATCTTCTTATTCTTCTTTCTTCCATAACTTTCAACCAAATTAAACTATTTGAACTTCTTTTTTTTTAAATCCAATCTATTTGATCTCAGCTTTCTTCTGGACTTAAGTTTGAATGCATATCTCTTTTTGTTTCTGAGTTATATGCGACCAAAGTCAAGACTATTTCTTGCGAAATTTTATCGTTTTTTGCTTATAAAGTCCGTAAAACATGGCATTGGCATACGGAACTTCAGCTTTCTTCATATTTTTATAGTAGAAATCATGTCCTAGAGTTTGGTAAAGATCCGTTTCCCGCAGGCCTGACGCTCTCCTTGTGAGAGGATATTTATTTAAAGCATATATTATCATTATTATCTTTCTTTTTAATTTAGATGAAACTGGGTTGCCTGACTCATGTAATAATAAAATTCCTGCTCCAATCTCTCGTTGTGCAGTTGCGGATGTCAATGAACAGAGTACGACTCGTAATGGTAATCTTAAAAATATTATAACTTGAAAGAATTCATACTATTATGTTTATGTTTCATACAACTGTATATGTAAACGAATTTCAACTAAACGAATTTAATTTGTTTTCAGATAATTTAGTAACGAAAGAAAATTTAGATGCAGTGGATGTAAAAATTGATTTGCGACGAGACGTCGTTGCAATGAATTAAATAATATTTAATGTATTATCTTATTTCTCTTGTATATAGAATATTATGTCTTACAATCTCGCACGTTGTTATTGTTTCGTGCGTTGCCTCTTCAAGGCCACGAAACGCGCGTGTTTATGTCTACGAGCGAGGATGTGTGCGAGCATCCATGTACACTATTGTTATTGTGTGTGTGTGTTAGATACTTTTCGGGAATGCGACAATTCCCGAAAAGCTCAGTACGCTGCCGGTCTTGACCGTGACAGCATCTTCTTTGATACCTCGTCACGTGTAGTTTCGCGCGCCACGGGAAGTACCGGACCGGTTCGTCCGTAATCCGGGAAGCCGTACGCGAGTGCAAGTGCGATAGTGTAGTGCAGTGCGAAGGACCAAAATACCTCGGGTTGAGTATTCCCCGAGGTAGGCGAATCGCCGCGGCCGCGGGCCGCACCTGCAGATCACCGTCGAGGACGACGGGAAACCGGGCCGACTCCACCGGCCAGCAGACGTCGGGGCGCCGACGTACACCAGGGCCAATGGACCAGCCAGCCCGGTAAGTACCCGACATTGGTCGGTATATATTTAGAGCGTGTTGAGTGAGTGTGTGTGTATGTTTGTTCGGTAGCACACCGGTGCTACCGAAACCGATTGGGTATTGCGCGGGGCGAGCACGGGGGCAGCCCCTGCTTGCCGCGTATATCCCACGCGACCGGGAGAACGCCCCGTTAAGTATTGTCGGGCACCTCCGTGTAAAATTATTAAATAAATAATTATTTGTTTTATTCTAATACAACGGTCGCGTAATTATTTTAATTATAAAGTAACCCGCAAACCGCTTTCCGATTCCCGATTTTCCCCGCCACGTGTGTCGGTATAAGGAGATCGTCCTATCTCCGCTACCGTGTCCCGACGGGTTAATTTATTAACCCACGGCGACGATAAGGACGCGTTCTTCGGGCCCGTCGTCCCTGTTTAAATTAATAAATCAGTTGTAACGGGTACTAGGACGAAGTGCCACGTTACAAATGGCGACCGTGACAGGACGGTAGTTGTACCACCTGCGTGTCGAGGATTGTTCGGGTCGGTGAATTTTTTTTGTTTTGGTTAAACAATTTCTTTTTGTACAGGTCTACCTGTACATAAAGAACAATAGCGGGTTATTTATTATTAAGATTTTCGCTTTGGAAGTCGCGAGAGAGAGAGAGAGAGAGAGAGAGAGAGAGCATATAGGTTTATAATGGCATGGATGCATGCCATTATAATTGAATTGTGTGTATGAGTGAGAGAGAGAGAGCGAGAATAGAAGTTTGAAATTTCGAGTTCGCGTTAGAGTAGGGACGCGCGGGTATCCCTAGCCGTATATTGTGGTTGTGTGAGAGAGAGAGAGAGAGAGAGAGAGAGAGAGAGAGTGAGAGAGAACCAGTGCGTGAGAGAGAGAGAGAGACATTGCGTCGCGGAGTCGTGTAGTGCTGAGTGAGCACGAGTCCGCTAGTGGGAGAGAGAGAGAAAATCCCAACTAGCCGGCGTTAGACTCGCGCGGCGTAAGTGTAACGAGTATCGAGAGAGAGAGAGAAAGAGAATATACAGTATACGGCATATACCGCGCGGCTATCCTTCGCTGCTACGCAAGAAGGAAAATTTCCCCCTCTGCGCGACCGTAATTTCATTTTTAATCTGATTGCATGAATTTTGTTAGCTCGCTTTAAAAGCGAGTTTAACAATTTGTGAGTGTGTGAAATATTTTTGAGTTCGGCTCACTGATTTTGTATCAGTTCGAGACGAACAATAATAATTGTTATTATAATAATTTATTATTATTTGTAATATTTATATATATATATATATATAATTTTCTTTACTTTTCAAAAGATATTATCACGCTGTTAGTCAGCTGATAATTTTGAAATTATACGATAATTTTGTTTTGTGTGATAATAATTATTAATATTACTATAATTAATTTTGACATTGTCTGTTAGTCAGATAAGTCAAATTAATAAATTTTTTTTTGTAACCGACACGGTTTTGGCTCGCATTAGTGCTGAGACATATCGTGATTTCGGTGTTATATTTATAATAATTATTGTTATTAATATTCGTTCGATTAAGTGTGTGTCACTTAAACATTAATTCTGCTGACGGGAAATTTCTTTGACTTATTCTCTTAATTTTTTTTTGCTTTTCCTCCAAATTAAGAAATAAATTGCAATTAATTTGTTTGTCAAATTAATTGCATATTTATATTATTAATTTTTTTTATATAATATAATATAATATATATAAAATTAATAATAAATAAAATAATTAATTTCTCTTAAAATAAATTAAATTTTTTTTTTGGGAGGTTAACAATAAAATTAATTTTTTTTGTGTGCTTTAAATCAAATTTAAAATTTTTTTTTGCGGTCTTAATCACTTTTAAATTTTTTCTTGTGAGATCTTGTTTTGAAAATTCTTTTCTTTTGAAGCTAATTTTCACAAAATTCTCTTTTGTATGAGATTTACATTTTGTGTAAAATTATAATTATTTTGTTTGTCAAAATAATTATATTTTTGGCTTCTAGAATTTTTTTTTTCTCTTTCCTTAATTTCTCGTGTCAGCGAATTAAAATATTTTTTTTTATTAGTACTTTTCTTTGTAAGTTGCAATCGATAGCAATTTATTTTTAAATTGTTACCAAATTAATTTGTTTGTCAAATTAATTCGATCTTGGATTGGTCCAAGTATCTTTGGCAATTTTACTTAGGTTTAAAGAGAAGATCGACAACAAAAAATTTTTTTTCTTTTGATCCGAAAACAGATTCGATTAAGCTTTCGAATCTGGTGGCAAACAAATTTTTTTTTATAGATTAAATTAATTTACATTAATTTTTCATGCTTTTATTTACATTTTTTTTTATTATTTAATTAGTTTGCCAAACTCGGATCGGAATTTTTTTTTGTGTGATTCTTTTCTCTTTATGTAAGGTATGCCCTCTCATATAGAGTAGTTTTGTACTCTATATTTGAATCTGGACTCTGAGCTATCTCCTCAGTTGTCCAAACTTTACAGGGCATACGGGGAAGCAGTTGGTGTGCCAGCTGAGAAGAAATCCCCAGGTGCACAACGCCGTGTCTGCCTTATCAAAAAGATTACGATGGGCAGCTACGAGACGCGTATGTGCAAAATACTGAGTGACTCGCGGGATGCGAGGCACATTAAAAAGGACATCAGATCACTTCCTTTGGAGGAGATCTACGCCCAGCTCGATCGTTTGCACCTTAATGCAAATAGCGAAGAGTTTGAGTGTAGAGAGCGCCTTCTAAGACATAGGATTAAGTGCTATGATCCTCAAATTGACGTGCCTTGGTATCCCAATTACGACGAGGAAACTTCTGCCCAACCAGCGACGAAGCCCTTAGCTTGTCCACAGTTCTGGCAGAAGCACCAAAAGCGTTCCAGAAGAGGTAGTGTGATACCTTCTGGTACCGACAGGTCTTTAGAGTCTGAGTTGTCAGATGATAGACCAACGAGTGAGCACATAACCCCCATTCAGGAAGAAGAGGGAAATGTGACTACACATAGTAGAGTGCCCACGCCGACGGGCGAATTAAGACCGCTTTCTGATAATGCAGCTGGCATTAACACAGAAACGGCGATTCCGACGGCTAACTCACCACCTTCGAGACAAGTGACGGTGTCGACCGCCACATATACTGGTCTAGGTGAGACGCATGCTATAAATTCATCACATGCGTCACACCGGGATCAGCGTAACTCGTTGGTTGGTAACCACAACCCAGTGGAAAAGGGCACCAATCGTCGTAACGATTTTGGACTGAATTCCGATGCACATGGACGGTCTACTCCCAGCCATTTTAGTAGTTCTGGAGCTATTAAAAAGCGCGTTTCGGAGATTCAGTCAGATAAGTCGCGGCAACAGACGAGCAGGGATTATGAACTCCCTTCCGACGATCGCAGGCAGTCGACTGATAATCGGAGGGAAGCTCCAGATTATCGTTCACATAATCGCGATCAATACGGTACCTGTCAGAGGAAGGTTAGTTATGACAAGCATAACAACAGGACCTCCTCACACAGATATGCGCCAGCACCAGAAGAAGCAGATGATGAATCGTTCTCGGAAGGTGAGCGCTATCACAGGAGTGCAACATCCACTTCTAGACGGTTACCGAATGAATGGAATAGTAAGTCTCGAACGTCCGATCGTAACCAAAGTACTTACACTAGGAGGGAAGCCTCTACACAGTGTGACAATGGTTACAACAGATCCCGCGAAATGAATAATGATCCCGTCGAGCATGAGCGAGCTGTCGCTAGACGCGATCAAGGTACTCAAACCGATTCTAATATGAGTAACTTAGATTCGGACGAATATTACGCTGCAAATAGGGAGGATGCAACCGCTTACTATGCGAGAAGATATCGCAAGGAGCGCCTCCCTGATAGACGTAGTAGAGTACCATCGCCGAGTCGGGATGCGCACCGGCGTGATAGGAATAACCAAAGTGAGGACATGGGTGCATTAGTCCCTTTGGGATACGACCAGCCACCAATGAGAGATAGAAAGGATCGGCCTGGTTGTGCAAGAGCCCTCAGAGACTGGGGTCTATCGTTCGATGGGGAGACCAACGACGATGCCGAAGAATTCCTAGATAGTTTACAAGACTTCAGGAATGACGACCAGTTCTCTGACCGGCGTATACTGAGCGCATTGCCTTGCGTGTTTAAGAAGACAGCCCTATTTTGGTATAGGGCCGTCCAATCTTCTTTACATAACTGGTATGACTTCGAAAATGAATTTTTGAATGAATACGGTCAGGAGTTGCGAGATCAAGATTTGTTCGAGGATCTACAACGCCGCACGCAAGGCAAAGGAGAGAAGGTCGTAAAATACCTAAATTGCTTTAAGGCTATTGTGCGGAAATTCCGCCGACCTCCTCCGTTGCGCCAACAAGTAGAGATGGCATATTCTCAACTGAGACCGGAGTGCCGTAAATTTATGTCCTCGAGATCCATAAATAATTTCGAAGACATAATGAAATACGGCAAAGAATATGAACAACACTTGGTATGGGACAAGAGATTTGCGGAACCCACACCAAGAGAGCAAGTTCATATCCCACAAGCTTTCCCAAAACGGAGTTCGTCCAAAGTTTCGGGAAAAGTGGCCTCATTAGTTGAGAATAAGAAGAGCCAACCGGTTTCTCAGCCATCTCCACCACCGAAGAAGAAGACGTTGAAAAAGAAAAGGAGCAAGAAAAATAAGAAACATTCTTCTAGCCCATCTTCAAGTGATTGTGAAGTAGCCAATGTGTATGGTACCCGCAACACTAACCAACGTCAGTACTTGCAACAAAATAAAAATTTTGTGGGTGCACAAAATATTAATAATGCAAAACAATCTTCGGGAAATAGACAGACAGGGTCAAAGCAGCAACAATATAACGGTGCTAGGCCGAAACAATACGTTGCTCAAGCTCAGACGACACCCGTCTATGCGCCTCAACGTAGACAAAACACGGTATATGATTGTCCTACGCAGAGGCAGACCCAAGACGCTGGTTTGCAAAGGAATCCGAACAGTCCCTTCTTTGGCATATGTTTTACATGCCACAAAGTAGGACATCGATATTCCGATTGTCCCAATCAGACTTGCCTACATTGCGCAAGTATGGGACATACAGCAGACCAGTGCCCGAACGTGGCAGCGCCCATTGAGTGTCAGGTGTGCCACACAACTGGGGTAACCCTAGATAATTGCCCAAAGTGTGAGCATGTACGGCAATATCTGGGAAACCTAGCGGCAGGGTACCAGAATCGCCCCCTGGGCCCTGCACGCAATTAAAAGAGCGTAATAGCTCTAGGGGGCAAGAGATACGGGTTGGTGAACCCGCGAGGTTGTTTGTTAAGAAGGACAAACACCTCACTGACTTTGCTGAACTGCTTAACGGAGAGCAAACAAACGTTCAGAAGGTAAGAGAGAATACCTCTGAACATCTGAATTTGCCGAAATCTGTTGAGTTACCTATGGTTAAGGCTGAGACTCCTTCCAAGCTACTCCAACGTTCGAAGCGCCGAACAAAGCAGATTTAGAACTTCTAGAGATCAAGAAAAACAAAGAGTCTTTCTGGTCTGAAGTACTCCGTAGGCAGGCTGTTAACGAACACAAACGGTTACTGAAGGAAATAGAGAACGAGAGAAAAACTCTAAACTTGTGTAACCCCACCAATGAGAATGATGATACTCGTTACTCATTGTCACCCCAACCTACGATCAAAGAAAAGAGTATAAAACAGTCTAATGAGAGTAAAACGACTGTCTCTCTTGATCAGGTGATGAACAGTTCAAAATCGTTGCCGATTAGAACAGTTCAGGGGGGGGCAGGAGCCGTCCCGAAGACGTCCAGAGAGACAAGTTCGACTCCAGCTCTACTTGACAGTCAAGCCGAAGACATGGTTGCGGGAGTGCAATCCGAAAACCGTTTGTTCTTCTCGGTAAGACTTGGTGGCAAGGACTTTAAAGCATTGTTCGACCCAGGAGCAATGGTTTCACTTATACGCGTTGACGTAGCGGAATGCTACAGGGATAAGTGGAAACCGGCCAAGGTAGTCGTGCGGGGTGTCGCAGGACCGGCACTGAAAGTCCTAGGTTTGTTAGATGTTCTATTCGGAATTGAGGGATTAGATGGCAACATCCAACTGAGAATAGTCGAGAGTATGGAACACTCGATGATCCTCGGTATGGACTTCCTTCAACATTGGAACATCGAGGTTAAAATTGGCGATGCCCTCTGGCGTGTTGGCGCCGGAAAATGGCAGTCTTTTGTCAAGGATGGAGTCCGAGACGGAGACACGAGGATTCTCGCAGAGTGTGCAGGTATCATCGAGATTAACGATGACCAGCGAGAGAGGGTAAGAAAGTTAGTAGAGAACTTATTACCACCACCAGGCGATGTGCATGGCTTTACTACGTTGATCGAACATCACGTGGAAGTAGAGCCAGGTGCACGACCAGTACGTCACAAACCAAGACGTATGTCGCCTAAAGTCCTCGAATTCGCCCAGCAAGAAGTCAGAAAAATGTTTGAGAGAGGAATAATCGAACCGAGTGCAAGTGAATGGTCTGCCGCTCCAGTGATAGTCCGCAAAGACGAAGGTAGCTATCGTTTTTGCATAGACTTCCGAGATTTGAATGCGGTAACAAAACGTGACTCATATCCAATACCGAATATGGATTCGATTCTGGATAAGTTACATAATGCCAAATTCATCTCTAAGATCGATCTTAAGAAGGCATATTTCCAAGTGTTAATGTCAGAAATTAGTCGACATTACACCGCAAAATATTAATGCAAAACAATCTTCGGGAAATAGACAGACAGGGTCAAAGCAGCAACAATATAACGGTGCTGCCGAAACACAATACGTTGCTCAAGCTCAGGACGACACCCGTCTATGCGCCTCAACGTAGACAAAACACGGTATCTGATTGTCCTACGCAGAGGCAGACCCAAGACGCTGGTTTGCAAAGGAATCCGAACAGTCCCTTCTTTGGCATATGTTTTACATGCCACAAAGTAGGACATCGATATTCCGATTGTCCCAATCAGACTTGCCTACATTGCGCAAGTATGGGACATACAGCAGACCAGTGCCCGAACGTGGCAGCGCCCATTGAGTGTCAGGTGTGCCACACAACTGGGGTAACCCTAGATAATTGCCCAAAGTGTGAGCATGTACGGCAATATCTGGGAAACCTAGCGGCAGGGTACCAGAATCGCCCCCTGGGCCCTGCACGCAATTAAAAGAGCGTAATAGCTCTAGGGGGCAAGAGATACGGGTTGGTGAACCCGCGAGGTTGTTTGTTAAGAAGGACAAACACCTCACTGACTTTGCTGAACTGCTTAACGGAGAGCAAACAAACGTTCAGAAGGTAAGAGAGAATACCTCTGAACATCTGAATTTGCCGAAATCTGTTGAGTTACCTATGGTTAAGGCTGAGACTCCTTCCAAGCTAACTCCAACGTTCGAAGCGCCGAACAAAGCAGATTTAGAACTTCTAGAGATCAAGAAAAACAAAGAGTCTTTCTGGTCTGAAGTACTCCGTAGGCAGGCTGTTAACGAACACAAACGGTTACTGAAGGAAATAGAGAACGAGAGAAAAACTCTAAACTTGTGTAACCCCACCAATGAGAATGATGATACTCGTTACTCATTGTCACCCCAACCTACGATCAAAGAAAAGAGTATAAAACAGTCTAATGAGAGTAAAACGACTGTCTCTCTTGATCAGGTGATGAACAGTTCAAAATCGTTGCCGATTAGAACAGTTCAGGGGGGGGGCAGGAGCCGTCCCGAAGACGTCCAGAGAGACAAGTTCGACTCCAGCTCTACTTGACAGTCAAGCCGAAGACATGGTTGCGGGAGTGCAATCCGAAAACCGTTTGTTCTTCTCGGTAAGACTTGGTGGCAAGGACTTTAAAGCATTGTTCGACCCAGGAGCAATGGTTTCACTTATACGCGTTGACGTAGCGGAATGCTACAGGGATAAGTGGAAACCGGCCAAGGTAGTCGTGCGGGGTGTCGCAGGACCGGCACTGAAAGTCCTAGGTTTGTTAGATGTTCTATTCGGAATTGAGGGATTAGATGGCAACATCCAACTGAGAATAGTCGAGAGTATGGAACACTCGATGATCCTCGGTATGGACTTCCTTCAACATTGGAACATCGAGGTTAAAATTGGCGATGCCCTCTGGCGTGTTGGCGCCGGAAAATGGCAGTCTTTTGTCAAGGATGGAGTCCGAGATGGAGACACGAGGATTCTCGCAGAGTGTGCAGGTATCATCGAGATTAACGATGACCAGCGAGAGAGGGTAAGAAAGTTAGTAGAGAACTTATTACCACCACCAGGCGATGTGCATGGCTTTACTACGTTGATCGAACATCACGTGGAAGTAGAGCCAGGTGCACGACCAGTACGTCACAAACCAAGACGTATGTCGCCTAAAGTCCTCGAATTCGCCCAGCAAGAAGTCAGAAAAATGTTTGAGAGAGGAATAATCGAACCGAGTGCAAGTGAATGGTCTGCCGCTCCAGTGATAGTCCGCAAAGACGAAGGTAGCTATCGTTTTTGCATAGACTTCCGAGATTTGAATGCGGTAACAAAACGTGACTCATATCCAATACCGAATATGGATTCGATTCTGGATAAGTTACATAATGCCAAATTCATCTCTAAGATCGATCTTAAGAAGGCATATTTCCAAGTGTTAATGTCAGAAATTTGTCGACATTACACCGCCTTCGCTGTGCCTGGGTCTGGGTTGTGGCAGTTCACACGGATGCCGTTCGGACTGATGAATGCACCCATGACATTTGCACGGTTGATCGATGCTCTATTTGGTCCCGAAGTTGAACCTCATGTTTTCGGTTACCTGGACGATCTAATCGTTATAACCGAAACTTTCGAGGAACATTTAAAATGGTTGGAAATGGTTCTAAGGACACTAGTGGACGCAGGGCTAGAATTGAACAGAGAGAAGTGTCAGTTCTGTTGCTCGAGCGTTACGTTCCTTGGGTACCGCCTGGATGGTGATGGACTTCGACCCGATGTGGATCGAGTGGCTCCTGTCCTAAATTATCCGACCCCAAGAAATGTTAAACAACTTCGTTCCTTCCTTGGCATGGTCGGCTGGTATTCTCGTTTTATAAATCGAGAGTCGGATATTAAGATCCCTCTCGTGAGATTACTCCGTAAGGACCAGCCATGGGAGTGGGGACCAGAGCAGGACGCGGCGTTCCGTGAACTCAGGTTAGCTCTAGCCGGCGCGCCAGTGCTTGCTCGACCAGACTTCTCTAAGCCTTTCTCGGTCCAGAGTGACGCGAGTGATTACGCTATTGGGGCTGTGTTAACCCAAGAAGATGAAGATGGTTTCGAGCATCCGATCGTTTACGTCAGCCGAGTGTTGAACAAGGCGGAGCGTAATTACATGACGACGGAGAAAGAGTGTCTAGCCTTAATCTGGGCAATTAAGAAACTTCGGCCATATATTGAAGCGTATCGTTTCAAAGCTGTGACGGACCACAGCGCGCTCAAATGGTTGAAAACTCTTAAAGAGCCCACCGGCAGACTAGCGCGCTGGGTGCTTGAGATGCAACAGTGGGACTTCGAGATTGTGCACAAGAAGGGTGCACTACACTATGTTCCCGACGCACTCTCTCGCGCTGTTAACCTGGACTCGGACGAAGTTGAAATAGCCTCCTTTGACGTGATTACCGACCCATGGTACATCGCCAGATTGGATGATGTGAGGTCCAGTCCTCAAAAGTTTCCGCAATGGAAAATTGAGGATGGAATGCTTTATCGATTCACGACCGATAAGCTGCTGGACCCAATTACGGGTCAAGAGGAGGGATGGAGATTGGTTGTGCCCATTGAACATAGGACGCGCGTACTAGAGGACTCGCATTGCCCTCCATCGTGTGGTCATTTAGGAGTGGAGAAGACCTATGACCGAGTGGCAAGAGACTATTATTGGCCGGGTATCTATCATGATGTCAGGCAATTCGTTGTGCAGTGTATAGACTGCCAACGATATAAAGTCTCACAAGCGGGCCCTCAAGGTTTGATGGGCAAGCGTAATATTGAGAGACCATGGGCTGTGGTTGCGGCAGATATAACGGAACTGCCTCGTAGTAAGAACCAATACAAATATATACTGGTCTTACAAGATTTGTTCACGAGGTGGGTTGAATTAAAACCGTTACGAGCTGCTACCGGTAAGTCGGTTGCGAAAGCATTTGAGGAACTCGTACTGTTTCGTTGGGAAACTCCTGATTACTTCCTTACGGATAATGGTACAGAGTTCGTCAATAATAAGTTGACACAAATGCTTGAGGATTACGGGATAAAACAGATCACGACTCCTCCTTACCGACCGCAAGCCAACCCCGTCGAGCGAACAAACAGGACATTAAAGACGATGATCGCGGCCTTTGTGGGTTCCGATCATCGCAGCTGGGATGAACATCTACATGAATTCCGTCATGCTATTAATAAGGCAACGCAATCAAGTACGAAGGTTTCTCCAGCTTTCCTCAATTTTGGACGTCATCCTCAACCGGTAAAGAGTCTGCGTAGAGAGGTTGAGAAGAGGGAATTTAAAATTCCTGTCGATCCCGAGTTGTGGATGGATCGACTCAAACGTCTTGATGCCCTTCGAGATCTAGTGCGGAAACACATAGATGAAGAGCAGAGCCGTCAGGAGAAAGTCTATAACAAAAATAGACGCGTGGCTTCCTTCCAAGTAGGCGATTTAGTCATGAGGAAGTGTAGAACGTTATCGCACGGGGCCAAAGGTATTTCGGCCAAATTGGCGCCTAAGTACGACGGACCCTTCGAAGTCAAGGAGATACTATCACCAGTAGTCTTAAGACTTGAAGAGTCTGGACGGAAAAGGTCTGAAGTACACGTATCTGATTTAAAGAGATACGTTCCGCCAAGGAGAAAATCCTAGGCCAGCGATGATCGGCTCGCCACGGAAAAATTAGAGCGAGTACACAATAGCGGCACCCCAACCTTCAACGTCTGGGACACAGGAGAAGTCCGTGTCCAAGAGGGCCAGACAGAGAGGAAGCCGCAGTAAGGCAAAGAAGCGGCGGGTGGAAGAGACCACCGTCGCAACAGTCCGAGCAGCTCCGGTGGGTATTGTGGACGCACAGCCCCAGGGAAGCAAAGCATCCTTTGCTTCCACGGTAATTGCTCGGCGGCTCGAGGAGGCAGACCGCCGACAGGCGGCAGATTTCGGTCTGCACCATAGCGGACCGATTGAGGAGGTGCGACGCGCCTTGGGCGATCATGCTCAAAGGCTGGTCGAACAGCGTCGTAGGGAATACCAGGACTCACTGGGCCGTCCTCCTACACCGCCTCCTCCAGCAATATCTGGCCTTCAAGAGGCCGAAGAGGATAAGACCCGTGGACGAGAAGAGAGCGTGGCTCAGCCAGTCCACGTCGAGCTGGTCGAGGACGTACCCCCGCACGAGACGTTCTTACGTCGCCTGGCGCAGGGTCTGGGAGTACCAGAGTCTGGACCCTTAGATGAGGTGCAGGCGGGTCTCAACGCCTTGCTCCGGCGAGTAGGCTACCCAGACGAATTGTCGTTGCTGACCCCTTATCCTGCACCTCCGATTCCATTGGTCGAACCGCCCTCTGTTCCGACCAGGATGGACACAACGTCGGGGACGAGCACCAACGTCATCACCGCGCCACCGAGACAACCCGGCAACGATGCTGACCTTCTTCGGGAGTGTCGCTTGTTGTTAGAAGCGGTGGCAGGAGACAATCCCGCAGCGAGAGACGTCGTCCTGCGGCTGGTGATGGCCACCTTGGAGAAAAACCTCACCACTCCTCGACCCTAGTTCGTCTAGGCGAGGGAACTCGATTGCGCGCGCGTTATTATTTATTTCATTGCCCTCTTTTCAACTCTCACATCAGTAGGATGATGTGGAGTTTAGTGGGGGGCTTTGCGACGAGACGTCGTTGCAATGAATTAAATAATATTTAATGTATTATCTTATTTCTCTTGTATATAGAATATTATGTCTTACAATCTCGCACGTTGTTATTGTTTCGTGCGTTGCCTCTTCAAGGCCACGAAACGCGCGTGTTTATGTCTACGAGCGAGGATGTGTGCGAGCATCCATGTACACTATTGTTATTGTGTGTGTGTGTTAGATACTTTTCGGGAATGCGACAATTCCCGAAAAGCTCAGTACGCTGCCGGTCTTGACCGTGACAGCATCTTCTTTGATACCTCGTCACGTGTAGTTTCGCGCGCCACGGGAAGTACCGGACCGGTTCGTCCGTAATCCGGGAAGCCGTACGCGAGTGCAAGTGCGATAGTGTAGTGCAGTGCGAAGGACCAAAATACCTCGGGTTGAGTATTCCCCGAGGTAGGCGAATCGCCGCGGCCGCGGGCCGCACCTGCAGATCACCGTCGAGGACGACGGGAAACCGGGCCGACTCCACCGGCCAGCAGACGTCGGGGCGCCGACGTACACCAGGGCCAATGGACCAGCCAGCCCGGTAAGTACCCGACATTGGTCGGTATATATTTAGAGCGTGTTGAGTGAGTGTGTGTGTATGTTTGTTCGGTAGCACACCGGTGCTACCGAAACCGATTGGGTATTGCGCGGGGCGAGCACGGGGGCAGCCCCTGCTTGCCGCGTATATCCCACGCGACCGGGAGAACGCCCCGTTAAGTATTGTCGGGCACCTCCGTGTAAAATTATTAAATAAATAATTATTTGTTTTATTCTAATACAACGGTCGCGTAATTATTTTAATTATAAAGTAACCCGCAAACCGCTTTCCGATTCCCGATTTTCCCCGCCACGTGTGTCGGTATAAGGAGATCGTCCTATCTCCGCTACCGTGTCCCGACGGGTTAATTTATTAACCCACGGCGACGATAAGGACGCGTTCTTTGGGCCCGTCGTCCCTGTTTAAATTAATAAATCAGTTGTAACGGGTACTAGGACGAAGTGCCACGTTACAGATTGTATTACTGTAGATTCTACAATTCTAAAGAAAACTCGCAATGAAAATTGTTTGCTTAATTTAGAAACTCTGACACCTCACGTTGAGGCAATCGTTGATTTTGATAAATCCGTCGAGTTTGATAATTCTCTAGAACGACTAAATGCCGAATTATGTAAATCTTCCAATATTTTAAAGTACCCAATTAGTTTCGCAGGTAATAATTTAATAAAGAAATAAGCAGATATTTATTTGAAAAATCTATTTCTATTACTATCTGCTATTTTTTACTCCAGATGGAACAGAGTTATCTGAATTATATGGTAATAAAGAAAGCTTTGTCCCAACCTCTCACGGTGCAGTTGCGGAAACCAATCGACAGGATATGACAGAAGTTTTTTTTACTGTTGAGAATTCTACACCCTCTGACGAAACTCCTGATGAAAATTGTTTGCACACTTTAGAAAGTCCGTCATTTCATACTAATCGTATCGTTGATTTTGATAAAATCGTCGAAGATAATGCTACAGAAGAATTAAAAGAAGAATCGTGTGCATCCGTGAATATTTTAACAATCCCAATTAATTTATCAGGTAATATATAACTTATTATTATGAGAATATATGGGTTTTAAAAATATATTATCTGTTTTTTATTTCAGATACAACAACTGGATTACCTGATTTTTATGGTAATGATGAAAACTATGTCAAAAATTCTCAGGATGCAATTGCGGAAAACGATGGGCAGAGTATGATTAGTGATGGTGACGGTAATTAAAATATTCTAACTTTTATCTATTTTTATCTTACCAAAACAGTTATTCGCGACTTATGTGTGCATTAATGTTGCCTTATAAGTGGACCCAACAATTATCTTTTTTAATACTTTATTATTATTATGATCGTTTACGAAACGAATATTTTGTTTCAGATGTTAGTAACGCAGAATTTCACCAAAAACATTCTCATCTAAATATTCATAAAAATCATGAAGAGTCAAAAACTGGGAATCAAACGTCATCAAGGCAAGGTGCAAAACGCTCATCTTTAGGGTTTGAAAAAGTAAATCAAGTTCTTCATGCTCCATTTACAAGTGTCAAATATGGTAAGTTTTTAAATACAAAAAATTTTATTCAATTTCGTTAAAATTTGCATAATGTCATATTTTTATTACTGAATTAATCTTATTAAATATTTACTTTAAGAATACTATAACTGCACTAAAAAAAAGCCATAAACTTCTATTAAATTTTTTCGATTTGTAAATTATTCTGTCGAATTTTATATAAATTTATTTTCTTTCTACACTCAATATTATTTATTAACATAGTATTTATTACAATGAGTATTTCAAAAAAGTTGTATTTAATTTCTCAAAGACAAATTATGCATAACACATGATTTTTAATGAGTATATTATTAATTTCTTACAATTTTAATAAATTTAGTCTTTAAATTAAAAATATTTTTTATTAAAAATAAGTAATTAAACGCATCTATGTACATTATCCAGAATTTTTACGAGGTTTCAATGATCATTGATTTATAATAAATATTTTAAAACTGAGGTTTATACAAATTCAGTAATAAACTATTATCTTATAATTATTATCAATTTTTTAAATCAATTTAAATTAATTAGTCAATACGTTTAAAGCAAAGTTTTAAACGTCTATATTTAACTTTATATTGGTTTTTATAATAGGTAAATTAACTTTCGATGCATCAGGGAAAATTGATTTGAAGAAACATAATTTGAATGTTCCTGGCACTCCTCCAGTCTCGTCTAATCAGTATGTTTCAAGAATAAAAAAAGATTCAAAAAGAGAAAAAAAAGAACATTGCTGCTACTACTGCCAAAAAATAATTGTAGACCAAATCCGTCGACACCTTGAGACTGTGCATGCTAAAGAAGAGGTTATAATATCAGCAGGTAGAATGGGAAAAAAACAAAAAACAAAAGTAATTCATGATATTATAAGTATAGGGGATTACAATTTCAATAATAGTGCATTATCAGACGGTAAGGAAAAAATTGTCGCACGCCGCTTAAATCGAAGACAAATAATAAAACCAAAAGTGGACGAAAGTTCAGGAACTATTATATGGCCAGAAAATGTACTTAAGAATAACACGAAAATAGAGTTGAAACCAATCTCTTCAACAGATAAGAGTAAACTTCCAGTCGCTTATAATTATGATTTGCCAGAAAACATTCCAGGAAACAATTTTATTCCTTGTTCCGGATGTTTTAAATATTTTAAAGAAAGTTCTTTAAGGAAACACAAATGTGATAAAAAAAAAGAATTAGAAAATAGCAAACGAAAAGTGTCAGAATCCTACAGTCTGATTCCAGACGTTCACCCGGTTGCCAGTCTTGGTTTAAGAAGCATCATAAAATGCATGAAAAGAGATAAGATTTTAGATATTATAAAAGCTGATGAATTTATACTAAAATTTGGTAATGATTTTTCTCAAATGCATACCAAAAATCAAGATAATGGCTATATCAGTAGACAGCTAAAACACGAAGACGTGATTGAGTTTGTTGACATTTTTGATAACAAATATGCTATTTCAGTTTTCGAATCATGTCAACAAATGAGCGACTTTGATCCATTAACAACAAAAATTAATAAGGAAAATAAGCCGCGAGAAATTTCTATTCTTCTGAGGAAGATTATCGATTTTTACAAATCACTATGCACCGAACGTGATTGGAACGACAAACGAAAATCAACAGGAAAATTCGATATCTTAATATTTCAAAAATTTAAAATTTTAAATCGTCAGGCACATGACTGTAAAATTCAAAAGGAAAAGACTCGTGCTCCCAAAAAAATTCCAAAAGTTGACGACATAAAAACATTCTGTTCGTATATTGAAAGTAAACGTCATAAAGCTTTTGAATCTTTACAAAACGAATATAATTATGAGAACTGGAAAACTTTAAATGAATGTACGTTACTTTCGTTACATTGCTTTAATAGAAAACGACAAGGAGAAATGTCGCGATTAATGCTTGTAGACCTAAATCCTTCGTGTATTTATCGTCTAGATGATGCTTGCACCGGAGACGAATTTATTAAATTGCCACCAGCATGCCGAGATGCTATAAAAAACTATGTTCGAGTAGCAATAACAAATAAGAAAGGGTTAAAAAACGTGGGATTGATGATCCACGAAAAATTATTAAATAGTATTTATTTAATTATAAGTCTCCGAGAGAAAGCTAATATTCCGGAATCAAACAAATACATTTTCGCAAAACCATCGGATAACATCGAAAGAGACAGCTATTTTATAGCTTGCGACATAATGCGCACTTATGCTAAAAGATGTAATGTTGAAGATCATCACTCACTCAGAGGTACTGAGTTACGGAAACAAATTGCAACTATGATGTATGGTTTGGAAATTAGTGATGCACAGATCAAAATACTCGCGTTCTTTTTGGGACATGATTATAATATTCATACAAATTATTATAGATAAAGAATTCCTATTCAGGAATTAATTAATATTACACCCTTACTTCAGCAAGCTCAAGGGATCATTTCAAAAGGTTCTGAAAACTGTACAAAACAGAAACCAGATTTGGTTCAGTCTCAAAATGCAAATGAAGAAAGCGTGTCAACCAGTGACTCCGAATACTTGCCGTCAGCCGAAAGTTTGTATTATTATAATTCATTGTAAACTTATTGAATTAATATGTAAACCAATTACTATTTAATTTTAATATAACAAATATTTGTTAGGTTCTTTACAGAATGTAGATAACCAAGAAGACCATGAAAACGATAACTTGAAGTATAATTTTTTCTATAAAAAGAAACAAGACAAACAGTGTTAAAGTATCATAACAGTTTTCGACAACAAGTTTCTCTAGAGATGATGCTTTTTTTATAAAAGTATTAAGAAGTTTCTTGTCGATGTAATAAATGATTACGTCTTGAAGGTACAGAGATTTTAAATTTGTAAAATGATTAATTAGCCTTCTTAAATGATTTGCTTTTATAGAGCTTGTACCAATAAATAATTTTTCTAAATTAGTGGATGGTAATAACTGTAGTAAATTCTCTATCTTATCCAAAAATTGAAGCTTGAATTCTTGTATCTGACTGTTATTTATCAAAAATGATTTAAGGGTTTCTTGCGTAAAGTTAATTATACAAGTGCACAATGCTAATTTCTTAAGTGTTGTTAGCTTTGACGTATACGACCAATCGCATAAACCAGTTACAGATCGTCCAACGTCATTTACGTGAATCACTTTGTATCTGTCAAAAGCTAGGTGGTCTGTTGATCCATGAGACAGATCCATTCTTCTAAATTTATAGTTAGATCTAATAAAACATTAATGAAATCTTGCGGGACACAGAGAGTGCAATTCTTTAGGCCCCAATTTTTTTTGGCAGCATCTATTTCATATATAGATTTTTCTCCAGAATTAAAATCTATACTCATCAAACTTGGTGTAGAGGCTGCAAATTTGTAGCACACCATGGACTAATGATTAAGAATATTTATATATTCTGGCTCGTACAGACCGTTAAATTTAATATAATTTTCTTCTTTGTTTTTCTGTTAAAGTATCATAACAGTTTTCGACAACAAGTTTCTCTAGAGATGATGCTTTTTTTATAAAAGTATTAAGAAGTTTCTTGTCGATGTAATAAATGATTACGTCTTGAAGGTACAGAGATTTTAAATTTGTAAAATGATTAATTAGCCTTCTTAAATGATTTGCTTTTATAGAGCTTGTACCAATAAATAATTTTTCTAAATTAGTGGATGGTAATAACTGTAGTAAATTCTCTATCTTATCCAAAAATTGAAGCTTGAATTCTTGTATCTGACTGTTATTTATCAAAAATGATTTAAGGGTTTCTTGCGTAAAGTTAATTATACAAGTGCACAATGCTAATTTCTTAAGTGTTGTTAGCTTTGACGTATACGACCAATCGCATAAACCAGTTACAGATCGTCCAACGTCATTTACGTGAATCACTTTGTATCTGTCAAAAGCTAGGTGGTCTGTTGATCCATGAGACAGATCCAATTCTTCTAAATTTATAGTTAGATCTAATAAAACATTAATGAAATCTTGCGGGACACAGAGAGTGCAATTCTTTAGGCCCCAATTTTTTTTGGCAGCATCTATTTTTTTTTTATACGTCGGCACAACAATTCGGATAACCTTCTCCATCGTTTGGACACATAATAAGCTTGGACTAAATCGATTATATTTAAGTTTTTGAAAATTTCTAATAAACAATCGTCGTTTAAATCATATATAGATTTTTCTCCTGAATCCACGTTAATGCTGCAATATAATAGACAAATTAAGACTAACAGTATTCGTCATTTTTTATTATCAATACTATAATATTTACCAAAATGCAGGTGTTAAATAATCAGATTTTCAAATGTTCATCAAGAGAAAGAAAGAGAGAGAGAGAGAGAGAGCTGCTTTTATTTTCTTCCTTGCGGGTACCTGACCAGTAATTAAAAGTCTGTCAGGTATGTCTCAAATTTTTTTTTCCTTTGAAGGTAACCTGGATCGGAGACAACTTTAAATTACTAATCCTTTAATATTCAGGAAATTCTTCATAAAAATGACTATAATATTTCGATATTTTATGCTAATTCTCCATTTGAATAAAAATCTATATCTGAGACTATCTAGTATGTGGCACTCAATGTAACACAAAAGCAAGGTCCGTGACGAACCCCCACTGGTACAGGATGCGAAGGACCTCCCCACTGACGATCCCACACGTACCGTTGCCGATTAAGTACCGTATAGTTCTCTTATAAAGACTTGACTCATAACGTAAAGACGTCAATAGGACCACAATAATGACCCGTCAATTTAGACTATTAATATATATTGTAAAATATGTACCAAAGACCGTGTAGAATTCGAATTAATTGATTATATTTACACTGGACATAATGTTTGAAATGACCTTACACAACTGTTCACTATGTTTACAGCACTAAGTGAAATGAGTCCGATGTTATGAAAGTAAATGGTTACCCAACATATCCGAAAGAAAGCATACAGACATCTGATATAGGACTAGAAAGATGAAAGCGCTCTACTCGAGACTTGTGAAGATGGCGTCCGTAGTTTATAAAAATGTTTATTTTATTTATTTGCGGAAATTAACTCCGCAAGAATTTTCATTTGCGGATTATGTGTTTTTCATTAATTGCAAAAGTAAAATCGTTGATTCAGGCGCGGCGCTAGCATTGAAATTAATTGTTTACCTAAGATAATTACTATTTTTAATAACAATTTCTATGTAAATCGATTCCTCCTTACTTGCGGATTACCAAGGTATCGTCGATACGCAGATTTTCGCAGCAAAATAAATATAAAACAATATTATAAATTTAAGTGGAGAATTTAGATTTCTGGTTCCGTTTGTCCCGCCCGTTCCTGCATTCCAATATTGAATTACGAGCGCTGCGCCTCAAGCACGCCAATTTCAAACGCATTAGAACATGATATTTTAAATAAATAATATATAATTGTTATTAATAAATAAAATAATTTAAAAGTGTCCATTGAATGTAAATATATGCGTGGATAAAATAGTATAGCGTAATTAATACGTAATACTGCAAATAATAATTCAATTAATTAAATATTAATAACTTACACGCGCATAAAATTAATGGATAATTAGTATTGTGCAAAAGAATAAATGAGGTACTTAAAATTGAGATGCAACTACACTAATATTCAATACTATTAACAATAATGAATAATAAATTAATAACTAGCAAATGCAGAAAAAGCATATAATGAACAACTTAAATATGTAATTATCCAAAACAAGTGTAAATATAAATAATATAAATAATTATAAATACAGCAGCAGCTTTAAATTTATTATATGTTGTACGTATGTTATGCCTAAAAATATTTTCAATATAATATATACATAATAGAAAATTATTAGTGTAGAATTTGTAAAATAATATGGGTAATAAAAAACAGTGGATACAATAACATATATTAAAAATGGGAACATATTTTTGTGCGGTTACCGACGAAATTATCGAACGCAAGGTAATACCGCGCGGAAGGTAAACGTGGAATCGGTGCCTGCCATAACGACCAAGTACGGCATTCAGCGTATGCATCCATGGGCTAAAAATACTTGCCACTTACAATTTTTTCTTCTATTTTTTTCCTAAAATGTAAGTGACAATATATGTTAATTAATATACTGCAATTTCAAACGCTATAATGATTAATTAATATTTATTTCTAAGCTCCCCTAGGGAGCGCAACTTCAATATAAGTTCTAAACATATAGTATTAGAATGCTAAAATAGCCGTGGGGATTAAGGTGCACGCCCGCGCACACGGCTTCTAAGACCCGCGATCGCATCCCGTGGGTTTCACTTTTTTTTCCATAATCTTATTTTTTACATGTATAAGAAATAGTATATAGATTTTATTATACGTTTTTTTCCGTCTTATTAAGTTTTTATTAATTTTATACTACAATCAATTAAATTTTATATTTTTGTAGACTTAGTTTGTCTTAGTCTTTTTTCAAACACTCATCCGGTGAGGTTTTTAAAGTGGCTGGTAATAATACAGTCCGTCTTATTTGAGTTGTGAGGAATGTTTCTTTGGTTTGTAAAGATCAATAATTTCATTTATCATATAACTTATAGTGTAAGAAAGCAATAAATTCATGAATTTTTCTAATAGTTGGAAAATTCAAATTTTAAAATTATATGGAATTGGATCACGAATATGCCTTATGTAACAATATTCTGACGATTAAGACATTAGTTCTATGTAAGTGCGTTAGGGGGCTACCTGTTAATATGTGGCACTTATTAAAGTTTGCTATCGGTAGGGCATATATACCCCATGTCTTCCTCGTCAGGATACAGCTGGTTTTCAAAAATTTTTATATCTGTCATTTGTATCTAGAGACAAGATGCCTGGACTCTACTGATGAGCCCACCAGGCATACTCAGGGCGAAATACAAAATTTTTTTTTCCGTCTTATTAAGTTTTTATTAATTTTATACTACAATCAATTAAATTTTATATTTTTGTTGACTTAGCTTGTCTTAGTGTGTTTTCAAACACTCATCCGGTGAGGTTTTTAAAGTGGCTGGTATTAATACAGTCCGCCTTACTTGAGTAGTGAAGAATGTTTCTTTGGCTTGTAAAGATCAATAAATTCATTTATCATATAATTTATTATACGTGTTCTTGAAACATGGAAGTCACAATCAACATCTCAATAATCCGAGAAGGTAGGTTTGACAGACTGTGATCTAAAAGTATCATTCTAACTGACCTGTACAAGATGAGATAATTCCATGCATCATCGTAATAAAAGATGCAAAACTACAATTGTTTCATCAGAATTGAGAAAGATAGACTCAAGCATTGACTACATAACAATCACGTTCTTGGAATATAGATGTTAGAACAATCAATGCGATAGTTCGTTGAGGTAGGATTTGCTACAATATGATCTAAATGTATGATACAAAGTGTACAACAACTGGTGTACTTGTACCAGGTATTTAGCAATTAGAAAATACAGAACTACATTTGTTTCCCAAGAATTGATACAGTAAACTCGATCTTCCTTCGCATCTCATTAGTATTCTTGAAATATAGGTGTCAAAACCATCGATGCGATAATTCGTTATGGTAGGATTTGCTAGAATGTGAACAAAATGTATGAAACAAAATGTACAACAAATGGTGTACTTGTACCAGGCATTTAGCAGTTGGGAAATACATAACTACATTTGTTTTTCTCAAGAATTCATAATAGTATACTCGAATTTACACCGCATCTCATTCGTGTTCTTGAATCATACATGTCAGAATTTACATTGTGATGGTTCGTGAAGGTACGTTACCCAGAATAAGAACTAAATGTATGATACAAACTAAACAATAAATGGGGAACTCGTATCATGCATCTAGCAATTAAAAATACGTAATTACGATCGTTTCTCACAAACTCAGAACAGTAGATCCTATCTTCCACCGCACATCATTCGTGTTCTTGAAATATAGATGTCAGTTCAAAAATCGCAATAGTTCGTGTATTTAGGTTTTACAGAATGTGATCTAAAAGTAAGATTCTAACTGTTCTGTATATAATGAGATAATACCATGCATCATCCTAATGAAAGTAGATCCTATCTTCAACCGCACATATTCGTGTTCTTGAAATATAGATGTCAAAATAAACATTGTAATAATTCGTGAAGATACGTTACCCAGAATGCGAACTAAATGTATGATACGAACTCAACAATAAATGGGGAACCCGTATCATTCATCTAACAATTAAAAATACGTAACTACAATCGTTTCTCACAAACTCAGAACAGTAGATCATATCTTCCACCGCACATCATTCGTGTTCTTGAAATATAGATGTCAGTTCAATAGTTCGTGTATTTAGGTTTTACAGAATGTGATCTAAAAGTAAGATTATAACTGTTCTGTACAAAATGAGATAATACCATTCATCATCCTACTAAAGATGCAATACTACAATTGTTTCATCAGAATTGAGAAAGATAGACTCAAGCATTCACTACACAATGTTCATGTTCTTGGAATATAGATGTCACAACGAACAATGCAATAATTCGTTGAGGTAGGACTTACTAGAATGCGAACTAAATGTATTATGCGAACTGAACAATAAATGGGGAACTCGTATCATGCATCTAGCAATAAAAAATACGTAACTACTCGTCTCTCACGAACTCAGAACAGTAGACCCTATCTTTCCCCCGCACATCATTCGTGTTCTTGAAATATAGATGTCAAAATAAACATTGTAATAATTCGTGAAGATACGTTACCCAGAATGTGCACTAAATGTATGATACGAACTCAACAATAAATTGAGAACCCGTATCATTCATCTAGCAATTAAAAACACGTAACTACGGTCGTTTCTCACAAACTCAGAACAGTAGACCCTATATTCCCCAGCACATCATTCGTGTTCTTGAAATACAGATGTCAGATCAAACATCGCAATAATCCGTGTAGGTAGGTTTACAGAATGTGATCTAAAAGTAAGATTCTAACTGTTCTGTGCAAAATGAGATAATACCATGCATCATCCTACTAAAGATGCAATACTACAATTGTTTCATCAGAATTGAGAAAGATAGACTCAAGCATTGACTACACAATATTCATGTTCTTGGAATATAGATGTCAGAACGAACAATGCAATAATTCGTTGAGGTAGGATTTACTAGAAGGCGAACTAAATGTATTATGCGAACTAAATGTATTATGCAAACTGAACAATAAATGGGGAACTCATATCATGCATCTAGCAATAAGAAATACGTAACTACTCGTCTCTCACAAACTCAGAACAGTAGATCCTATCTTTCCCCCGCACATCATTCGTGTTCTTGAAATATAGATGTCAATATAAACATTGTAATAATTCGTGAAGATACGTTACCCAGAATGCGAACTAAATGTATGATACGAACTCAACAATAAATGGGGAACGCGTATCATTCATCTAGCAATTAAAAATACGTAACTACAATCGTTTCTCACAAACTCAGAACAGCAGATCATATCTTCCACCGCACATCATTCGTGTTCTTGAAATATAGATGTCAGTTCAATAGTTCGTGTATTTAGGTTTTACAGAATGTGATCTAAAAGTAAGATTATAACTGTTCTGTACAAAATGAGATTATACCATTCATCATCCTACTAAAGATGCAATACTACAATTGTTTCATCAGAATTGAGAAAGATAGACTCAAGCATTCACTACACAATATTCATGTTCTTGGAATATAGATGTCACAACGAACAATGCAATAATTCGTTGAGGTAGGACTTACTAGAATGCGAACTAAATGTATTATGCGAACTGAACAATAAATGGGGAACTCGTAGCATGCATCTAGCAATAAAAAATACGTAACTACTCGTCTCTCACGAACTCAGAACAGTAGACCCTATCTTTCTCCCGCACATCATTCGTGTTCTTGAAATATAGATGTCAAAATAAACATTGTAATAATTCGTGAAGATACGTTACCCAGAATGTGAACTAAATGTATGATACGAACTCAACAATAAATGGAGAACCCGTATCATTCATCTAGCAATTAAAAACACGTAACTACGGTCGTTTCTCACAAACTCAGAACAGTAGACCCTATATTCCCCAGCACATCATTCGTGTTCTTGAAATACAGATGTCAGATCAAACATTGCAATAATCCGTGTAGGTAGGTTTACAGAATGTGATCTAAAAGTAAGATTCTAACTGTTCTGTGCAAAATGAGATAATACCATGCATCATCCTACTAAAGATGCAATACTACAATTGTTTCATCAGAATTGAGAAAGATAGACTCAAGCATTGACTACACAATATTCATGTTCTTGGAATATAGATGTCAGAACGAACAATGCAATAATTCGTTGAGGTAGGATTTACTAGAAGGCGAACTAAATGTATTATGCGAACTAAATGTATTATGCAAACTGAACAATAAATGGGGAACTCATATCATGCATCTAGCAATAAGAAATACGTAACTACTCGTCTCTCACAAACTCAGAACAGTAGATCCTATCTTTCCCCCGCACATTATTCGTGTTCTTGAAATATAGTTGTCAATATAAACATTGTAATAATTCGTGAAGATACGTTACCCAGAATGCGAACTAAATGTATGATACGAACTCAACAATAAATGGGGAACGCGTATCATTCATCTAGCAATTAAAAATACGTAACTACAATCGTTTCTCACAAACTCAGAACAGTAGACCCTATATTCCCCAGCACAACATTCGTGTTCTTGAAATATAGATGTCAGATCAAACAACGCAATAATCCGTGTTGGTAGGTGTTACAGAATGTGTTCTAAAAGTAAGATTCTAACTGTTCTGTACAAAATGAGATGATACCATGCATCATCCTACTAAAGATGCAATACTACAATTGTTTCATCAGATTTGAGAAAGATAGACTCAAGCATTGACTACACTATATTCATGTTATTGGAATATAGATGTCAGAACGAACAATGCAATAATTCGTTGAGGTAGGATTTACTTGAATGCGAACTAAATGTATTATGCGAACTGAACAATAAACGGGGAACTCGTATCATGCATCTAGCAATTAAAAATACGTATCTACGATTGTCTCTCACAAACTCAGAACAGCAGACCCAATCTTCCCCGCACATCATTCGTGTTTTTGAAATATAGTTGTCAAAATATACATTGTAATAATTCGTGAAGATACGTTACCCAGAATTATAACTAAATGTATGATACGAACTGAACAATAAATGGGGAACTCGGATCATTCATCTAGCAATTAAAAACACGTAACTACGATCGTTTCTCACAAACTCAGAACAGTAGACCCTATATTCCCCAGCACATCAATCGTGTTCTTGAAATATAGATGTCAGATCAAACATCGCAATAATCCGTGTAGGTAGGTTTTACAGAATGTGATCTAAAAGTAAGATTCTAACTGTTCTGTACAAAATGAGATAATACCATGCATCATCCTAATGAAAGTAGATCCTATCTTCAACTGCACATCATTCGTGTTCTTGAAATATAGATGTCAAAATAAACATTGTAATAATTCGTGAAGATACGTTACCAAGAATGTGAACTAAATGTATGATACGAACTCAACAATAAATGGGGCACCCGTATCATTCATCTAGCAATTAAAAAATCGTAACTACGATCGTTTCTCACAAACTCAGAACAGTAGACCCTATATTCCCCAGCACATCATTCGTGTTCTTGAAATATAGATGTCAGATCAAACATCGCAATAATCCGTGTAGGTAGGTTTTACAGAATGTGATCTAAAAGTAAGATTCTAACTGTTCTGTACAAAATGAGATAATACCATGCATCATCCTAATGAAAGTAGATCCTATCTTCAACTGCACATCATTCGTGTTCTTGAAATATAGATGTCAAAATAAACATTGTAATAATTCGTGAAGATACGTTACCCAGAATGTGAACTAAATGTATGATACGAACTCAACAATAAATGGGGAACTCGTATCATGATCTAGCAATAAAAAATACGTAACTACTCGTCTCTCAGAAACTCAGAACAGTAGACCCTATCTTTCCCCCGCACATCATTCGTGTTCTTGAAATATAGATGTCAATATAAACATTGTAATAATTCGTGAAGATACGTTACCCAGAATGTGAACTAAATGTATGATACGAACTGAACAATAAATGGGGAACTCGGATCATTCATCTAGCAATTAAAAACTACGTAACTACGATCGTTTCTCACAAACTCAGAACAGTAGACCCTATATTCCCCAGCACATCATTCGTGTTCTTGAAATATAGATGTCAGTTCAAAAATCGCAATAGTTCGTGTATTTAGGTCGACAGAATGTGATCTAAAAGTAAGATTCTAACTATTCTGTGCAAAATGAGATAATACCATGCATCATCCTACTAAAGATGCAATACTACAATTGTTTCATCAGAATTGAGAAAGATAGACTCAAGCATTGACTACACAATATTCATGTTCTTGGAATATAGATGTCAGAACGAACAATGCAATAATTCGTTGAGGTAGGATTTACTAGAATGCGAACTAAATGTATTATGCGAACTGAACAATAAATGGGGAACTCGTATCATGATCTAGCAATAAAAAATACGTAACTACTCGTCTCTCACAAACTCAGAACAGTAGACCCTATCTTTCCCCCGCACATCATTCGTGTTCTTGAAATATAGATGTCAATATAAACATTGTAATAATTCGTGAAGATACGTTATCCAGAATGAGAACTAAATGTATGATACGAACTCAACAATAAATGGGGCACCCGTATCATTCATCTAGCAATTAAAAACACGTAACTACGATCGTTTCTTACAAACTCAGAACAGTAGACCATATATTCCCCAGCACATCATTCGTGTTCTTGAAATATAGATGTCAGATCAAACATCGCAATAATCCGTGTAGGTAGGTTTTACAGAATGTGATCTAAAAGTAAGATTCTAACTGTTCTGTGCAAAATGAGATAATACCATGCATCATCCTACTAAAGATGCAATACTACAATTGTTTCATCAGAATTGAGAAAGATAGACTCAAGCATTGACTACACAATATTCATGTTCTTGGAATATAGATGTCAGAACGAACAATGCAATAATTCGTTGAGGTAGGATTTACTAGAATGCGAACTAAATGTATTATGCGAACTGAACAATAAATGGGGAACTCGTATCATGATCTAGCAATAAAAAATACGTAACTACTCGTCTCTCACAAACTCAGAACAGTAGACCCTATCTTTCCCCCGCACATCATTCGTGTTCTTGAAATATAGATGTCAATATAAACATTGTAATAATTCGTGAAGAGACGTTATCCAGAATGAGAACTAAATGTATGATACGAACTCAACAATAAATGGGGCACCCGTATCATTCATCTAGCAATTAAAAACACGTAACTACGATCGTTTCTTACAAACTCAGAACAGTAGACCATATATTCCCCAGCACATCATTCGTGTTCTTGAAATATAGATGTCAGATCAAACATCGCAATAATCCGTGTAGGTAGGTTTTACAGAATGTGTTCTAAAAGTAAGATTCTAACTGTTCTGTACAAAATGAGATAATACCATGCATCATCCTACTAAAGATGCAATACTACAATTGTTTCATCAGATTTGAGAAAGATAGACTCAAGCATTGACTACACTATATTCATGTTATTGGAATATAGATGTCAGAACGAACAATGCAATAATTCGTTGAGGTAGGATTTACTAGAATGCGAACTAAATGTATTATGCGAACTGAACAATAAATGGGGAACTCGTATCATGCATCTAGCAATTAAAAATACGTATCTACGATTGACTCTCACAAACTCAGAACAGCAGACCCAATCTTCCCCGCACATCATTCGTGTTTTTGAAATATAGTTGTCAAAATATACATTGTAATAATTCGTGAAGATACGTTACCCAGAATTATAACTAAATGTATGATACGAACTGAACAATAAATGGGGAACTCGGATCATTCATCTAGCAATTTAAAACACGTAACTACGATCGTTTCTCACAAACTCAGAACAGTAGACCCTATATTCCCCAGCACATCATTCGTGTTCTTGAAATATAGATGTCAGATCAAACATCGCAATAATCCGTGTAGGTAGGTTTTACAGAATGTGATCTAAAAGTAAGATTCTAACTGTTCTGTACAAATAAGATAATACCATGCATCATCCTACTAAAGATGCAATACTACAATTGTTTCATCAGAATTGAGAAAGATAGTCTCAAGCATTAACTGCACAATATTCATGTTCTTGGAATATAGTTGTCAGAACGAACAATGCAATAATTCGTTGAGGTAGGATTTACTAGAATGCGAACTAAATGTATTATGCGAACTGAACAATAAATGGGGAACTCGTATCATGATCTAGCAATAAAAAATACGTAACTACTCGTCTCTCACAAACTCAGAACAGTAGACCCTATCTTTCCCCCGCACATCATTCGTGTTCTTGAAATATAGATGTCAATATAAACATTGTAATAATTCGTGAAGATACGTTATCCAGAATGAGAACTAAATGTATGATACGAACTCAACAATAAATGGGGCACCCGTATCATTCATCTAGCAATTACAAACACGTAACTACGATCGTTTCTTACAAACTCAGAACAGTAGACCATATATTCCCCAGCACATCATTCGTGTTCTTGAAATATAGATGTCAGATCAAACATCGCAATAATCCGTGTAGGTAGGTTTTACAGAATGTGTTCTAAAAGTAAGATTCTAACTGTTCTGTACAAAATGAGATAATACCATGCATCATCCTACTAAAGATGCAATACTACAATTGTTTCATCAGAATTGAGAAAGATAGACTCAAGCATTGACTACACAATATTCATGTTATTGGAATATAGATGTCAGAACGAACAATGCAATAATTCGTTGAGGTAGGATTTACTAGAATGCGAACTAAATGTATTATGCGAACTGAACAATAAATGGGGAACTCGTATCATGCATCTAGCAATTAAAAATACGTATCTACGATTGACTCTCACAAACTCAGAACAGCAGACCCAATCTTCCCCGCACATCATTCGTGTTTTTGAAATATAGTTGTCAAAATATACATTGTAATAATTCGTGAAGATACGTTACCCAGAATTATAACTAAATGTATGATACGAACTGAACAATAAATGGGGAACTCGGATCATTCATCTAGCAATTAAAACACGTAACTACGATCGTTTCTCACAAACTCAGAACAGTAGACCCTATATTCCCCAGCACATCATTCGTGTTCTTGAAATATAGATGTCAGATCAAACATCGCAATAATCCGTGTAGGTAGGTTTTACAGAATGTGATCTAAAAGTAAGATTCTAACTGTTCTGTACAAATAAGATAATACCATGCATCATCCTACTAAAGATGCAATACTACAATTGTTTCATCAGAATTGAGAAAGATAGACTCAAGCATTAACTGCACAATATTCATGTTCTTGGAATATAGATGTCAGAACGAACAATGCAATAATTCGTTGAGGTAGGATTTACTAGAATGCGAACTAAATGTATTATGCGAACTGAACAATAAATGGGGAACTCGTATCATGATCTAGCAATTAAAAATACGTATCTACGATTGACTCTCACAAACTCAGAACAGTAGACCCTATCTTTCCCCCGCACATCATTCGTGTTCTTGAAATATAGATGTCAATATAAACATTGTAATAATTCGTGAAGATACGTTATCCAGAATGAGAACTAAATGTATGATACGAACTCAACAATAAATGGGGCACCCGTATCATTCATCTAGCAATTAAAAACACGTAACTACGATCGTTTCTCACAAACTCAGAACAGTAGACCATATATTCCCCAGCACATCATTCGTGTTCTTGAAATATAGATGTCAGATCAAACATCGCAATAATCCGTGTAGGTAGGTTTTACAGAATGTGTTCTAAAAGTAAGATTCTAACTGTTCTGTACAAAATGAGATAATACCATGCATCATCCTACTAAAGATGCAATACTACAATTGTTTCATCAGAATTGAGAAAGATAGACTCAAGCATTAACTACACAATATTCATGTTCTTGGAATATAGATGTTAGAACGAACAATGCAATAATTCGTTGAGGTAGGATTTACTAGAATGCGAACTAAATGTATTATGCGAACTGAACAATAAATGGGGAACTCGTATCATGCATCTAGCAATTAAAAATACGTATCTACGATTGTCTCTCACAAACTCAGAACAGCAGACCCAATCTTCCCCGCACATCATTCGTGTTTTTGAAATATAGTTGTCAAAATACACATTGTAATAATTCGTGAAGATACGTTACCCAGAATTATAACTAAATGTATGATACGAACTGAACAATAAATGGGGAACTCGGATCATTCATCTAGCAATTAAAAACACGTAACTACGATCGTTTCTCACAAACTCAGAACAGTAGACTCTATATTCCCCAGCACATCATTCGTGTTCTTGAAATATAGATGTCAGATCAAACATCGCAATAATCCGTGTAGGTAGGTTTTACAGAATGTGATCTAAAAGTAAGATTCTAACTGTTCTGTACAAAATGAGATAATACCATGCATCATCCTACTAAAGATGCAATACTACAATTGTTTCATCAGATTTGAGAAAGATAGACTCAAGCATTAACTGCACAATATTCATGTTCTTGGAATATAGATGTCAGAACGAACAATGCAATAATTCGTTGAGGTAGGATTTACTAGAATGCGAACTAAATGTATTGTGCGAACTGAACAATAAATGGGGAACTCGTATCATGATCTAGCAATAAAAAATACGTAACTACTCGTCTCTCACAAACTCAGAACAGTAGACCCTATCTTTCCCCCGCACATCATTCGTGTTCTTGAAAAATAGATGTCAATATAAACATTGTAATAATTCGTGAAGATACGTTATCCAGAATGAGAACTAAATGTATGATACGAACTCAACAATAAATGGGGCACCCGTATCATTCATCTAGCAATTAAAAACACGTAACTACGATCGTTTCTCACAAACTCAGAACAGTAGACCATATATTCCCCAGCACATCATTCGTGTTCTTGAAATATAGATGTCAGATCAAACATCGCAATAATCCGTGTAGGTAGGTTTTACAGAATGTGTTCTAAAAGTAAGATTCTAACTGTTCTGTACAAAATGAGATAATACCATGCATCATCCTACTAAAGATGCAATACTACAATTGTTTCATCAGAATTGAGAAAGATAGACTCAAGCATTAACTACACAATATTCATGTTCTTGGAATATAGATGTCAGAACGAACAATGCAATAATTCGTTGAGGTAGGATTTACTAGAATGCGAACTAAATGTATTATGCGAACTGAACAATAAATGGGGAACTCGTATCATGCATCTAGCAATTAAAAATACGTAACTACTCGTCTCTCACAAACTCAGAACAGTAGACCCTATCTATCCCCCGCACATCATTCGTGTTCTTGAAATATAGATGTCAATATAAACATTGTAATAATTCGTGAAGATACGTTATCCAGAATGAGAACTAAATGTATGATACGAACTCAACAATAAATGGGGCACCCGTATCATTCATCTAGCAATTAAAAACACGTAACTACGATCGTTTCTTACAAACTCAGAACAGTAGACCATATATTCCCCAGCACATCATTCGTGTTCTTGAAATATAGATGTCAGATCAAACATCGCAATAATCCGTGTAGGTAGGTTTTACAGAATGTGTTCTAAAAGTAAGATTCTAACTGTTCTGTACAAAATGAGATAATACCATGCATCATCCTACTAAAGATGCAATACTACAATTGTTTCATCAGATTTGAGAAAGATAGACTCAAGCATTGACTACACTATATTCATGTTATTGGAATATAGATGTCAGAACGAACAATGCATTAATTCGTTGAGGTAGGATTTACTAGAATGCGAACTAAATGTATTATGCGAACTGAACAATAAATGGGGAACTCGTATCATGATCTAGCAATAAAAAATACGTAACTACTCGTCTCTCACAAACTCAGAACAGTAGACCCTATCTATCCCCCGCACATCATTCGTGTTCTTGAAATATAGATGTCAATATAAACATTGTAATAATTCGTGAAGATACGTTATCCAGAATGAGAACTAAATGTATGATACGAACTCAACAATAAATGGGGCACCCGTATCATTCATCTAGCAATTAAAAACACGTAACTACGATCGTTTCTTACAAACTCAGAACAGTAGACCATATATTCCCCAGCACATCATTCGTGTTCTTGAAATATAGATGTCAGATCAAACATCGCAATAATCCGTGTAGGTAGGTTTTACAGAATGTGTTCTAAAAGTAAGATTCTAACTGTTCTGTACAAAATGAGATAATGCCATGCATCATCCTACTAAAGATGCAATACTACAATTGTTTCATCAGATTTGAGAAAGATAGACTCAAGCATTGACTACACTATATTCATGTTATTGGAATATAGATGTCAGAACGAACAATGCAATAATTCGTTGAGGTAGGATTTACTTGAATGCGAACTAAATGTATTATGCGAACTGAACAATAAACGGGGAACTCGTATCATGCATCTAGCAATTAAAAATACGTATCTACGATTGTCTCTCACAAACTCAGAACAGCAGACCCAATCTTCCCCGCACATCATTCGTGTTTTTGAAATATAGTTGTCAAAATATACATTTTAATAATTCGTGAAGATACGTTACCCAGAATTATAACTAAATGTATGATACGAACTGAACAATAAATGGGGAACTCGGATCATTCATCTAGCAATTAAAAACACGTAACTACGATCGTTTCTCACAAACTCAGAACAGTAGACCCTATATTCCCCAGCACATCATTCGTGTTCTTGAAATATAGATGTCAGATCAAACATCGCAATAATCCGTGTAGGTAGGTTTTACAGAATGTGATCTAAAAGTAAGATTCTAACTGTTCTGTACAAAATGAGATAATACCATGCATCATCCTACTAAAGATGCAATACTACAATTGTTTCATCAGAATTGAGAATGATAGACTCAAGCATTAACTGCACAATATTCATTTTCTTGGAATATAGATGTCAGAACGAACAATGCAATAATTCGTTGAGGTAGGATTTACTAGAATGCGAACTAAATGTATTATGCGAACTGAACAAGCAGACGATATAATATTACAGTTAAAAGTCATATCGCAACACGAAGACGAATCAAGCACTCATTATGGTTTGCGAGTGCAAACTTTATATAATCGCCTACTAACTATATATGATTCGGATCCGGAACTAAATATTAATGAAAGAGCGTCACGAAAATATGGGGCGGATCGTGATGCACTACAACAATTCACGTTTGGGCTTGTTTCGCCTCTAGACCATCAGGTTAGAGGGGAACGCCCAACGTCTCTCCGTGAAGCTATCACTATTGCAGCCGACTTCGAGGCTAAACAAAGCGCGCGTCGCATGAGTAATCGAAATTCGGCAAATAAATACGGCCTGACTAATATAAGAAAACTAAACTGTGAAGATGCATATAAATCTTACGATACCGAAGAAAATGGGAAATCAGTGGAAGCAAAAAAATGTGATTATTGCGATAGGCAAAATCACTCTATCGGAAATTGTTTCATGTTATTAAACCATATAAAATCGGGTAAAATACACGCATTTAAGGTGGAAAATCGAAAGATTGAGAACGGAAACAACAAATATAATCGTTATAAAAATAATTATGATAAAAGAAATAATTACAATAATTACTATAATAATAGATATAATCGACGCTATGATCCTCACGATTCGAATAAAACTAATAGTCCTTATCAAAGCGACGGTCATCAAAATGAAAATAGCTCGAATCGCGAAAATAGAAAATCTAATAATAATAGAGAGAACGATGGTGCTCGTTTTAATATTGACTGTCCCGAGCGTACGGCTCCGGTTGCAGATAAGCCTAAGGAAGCAGAGCATTTAAACTCGCAAGATGCTCGACGCTGTCCTCAGGTGTCGAGCAACAAAACGCGATAGTAACATATGAGAATAAATCACCAAAATCGGTACATATACGTTTTATGCAAACAGGACGTAGACCGCCGATAGTGACTCTTTCTGGAGAGAAACTGAGAAATAAAGAAGCCAGTTTTTATATTGATACGGGAGCGGACATATCCGTAATTAAAGAAAAGTGTATTTACTCGTGCGAGACGCTGGATAAAGAAAATATTCTTAAAATAAAGGGCATAGTCCCCGGGAATTGTTTTACTATGGGAAAAATGGAAATAATCCTAAATGATTTAACGTGTAATATACACGTCGTGCCCAATGATTTCCCGTTAATTACGGACGGACTATTGGGATGGGATATATTAGAAAAATATAAAGGTTCTGTGAATGCGGCAGATAAAAACCTGAAACTTAACAATTCCATAATACCCTTTACTAAGGATGAACATTTTGAAATACCGGCGCGTATGAGGCGTATAATTGCAGCGCGTGTTAAAAACAAATAACGTATCAGTTGGTTGGGTACCTCTACAAAACTTGGGTCCCGGAATTTTATTTGGCAATTTTATAGCCCAGAGTCACGACGGCAAAATCTATGCAGAATGTATAAATACAAGTGAGAAAGACATAGAAATTGTAACTCCAGAAATCGAATTAATAAAATGCGAAACTATAGTACCGGATTCAAGTTACGGCGTTGAGGAGGACAATAATGAAGAAAAAACAGCGAATATTCAGTTATTATTTACAAAAAATAAAAAGGTAAACGAAGATAAAGAGAAAACTAAAACAAAACGTAAAGGTTTTAAAATAAAGAATAAAAGAGAAAGAGTAGAATATATAATGAAACTTGTGGATTTAGAGGGAAATACTAACGAACAAATCGAACACGTTAAGCAACTAATAAGCGAAGACCCATATATATTCGGACTGGAGGGAGAATATTTGCCAGCAACAACGTTGATAACACACAAAATTCCAACAACTAATAATACACCCATAAGAGTCCGACAATACAGATACCCACCTGAAGTAAAAAATAAGATTCAAGCTGAGATCGACAAATTATTACAGCAAGATATTATTGAACCTTCAACTTCAGGTTATTCAGCTCCGATGTGGATAATAAGTAAAAAACCTGGGCCAAATAACGAGAAGCGGTGGCGTCTTGTAACGGATTTCCGACAATTAAATGAGGTCACAGTCGGAAGTTGCTACCCACTTCCCAATACAAACGATATTTTAGAAAATTTGTCGTCAGCAAATTTTATAACCGCAATTGATCTAAAAAGCGGATATTATCAGGTAGCAATGGACCCGGAGGACGCGCACAAGACAGCTTTCTCGGGACCCAATGGACTCTATCAATATAAAAGATTAGCGATGGGGCTGAAAGATGCTCCAATTACGTTTACAAGAGCAATGGAACTCGCCACAGCCGGATTGAAAGGAAAGGAGATAGAAATATACCTCGATGACGTCATGATATTTGCACAGAGTTTAACAGAACACGGAATTAGATTCAGGAGACTTATAAAAAGACTCGCAACAGCTAATCTCACTATAGAGCCGAAAAAATGCCAATTCCTTAAAAGGGAGGCACGTGTCTTGGGTCATATTGTCGGAGGCGGGAAAATAAAGACTAACCCGGCGAAATTAAAAGCGGTTAAACAATACCCAGTACCTACAAATTCAAAAAAAGTTAAGCAATTCCTTGGATTTGTCAGCTACTACCGTCGATTCGTGCAAAATTTTGCGAAAATAGCATGTCCGCTTACGAGACTCTTACGAAAAACGCAAAAGTTTAAATGGGAACAAGAGCATACTGAAGCTTTTGAAAAGCTTAAAGAAATACTGTGTAATGAACCGGTATTAATTACACCCGATTTAACGAAGCCTTTTATAATAACTACCGATGCATCCGATTATGCAATCGGCGCGATTCTTAGCCAGGGTAAGCTTGGACAAGATCGCCCTTGCGCGTATGCTTCTAGGTGTTTAAAGGGTAGCGAAATTCGATACCCTACATACGACAAAGAATTACTAGCGGGCGTATACGCAGCCGAACAATTTGAGTATTATATCTGGGGTCGGAAGTTCACTTGGGTAACCGATCACGATCCGTTAAAACATTTCCAGACGTCTAATAAACCTGACTTGCGTTTTAATAGACTCAAGGCTGCTCTCCGTGGATATTCTTTTGACTTAGTGTATCGTCCAGGCATACGAAAGGTTACCACCGACGCATTAAGTCGTAACCCGATAATTCAAGAGGGTGACGGAAATCCTGAGCTCCCACGATCGGAATTATACGAATTAGCTGACCGCCAAGAAGCAATAGAAGGTGCGAATAAAAGTGACACCTCGTCAGCACAAATGTTGTTAACCCGTGCAGTAAAAAAGACTAAAATTCATGGTAGGAAAGTAAAAACCAAAATACGCGATGACGACTCAGACGAATCGATGGAACCAAACCGAAATAAGAGATTACAAGGGAAACCAGCCGGAAATATAATAAGCGATGACATAGTATATCTTAAAAACGAAATATTAGCCGTTCGTAACGCTGAAAATAAATTTTATATTTGCAAGTTAGAGGAAAATGTAACCGGACCCGGCAAGCCTATACACGTACGTTGGCTATCACAAAAAGACCCTAATAAGCACGTGTATTATGTCGATTATCAAGACGAAATACAATTTGAATGTATTCTAACAAACGTTAAATTAGTTCGAGAAAATAAAATGTATAAATTAGAAGACAATGAGGTAGACAGGGTAATGGCAATATTAGAAGAATCAATAAAGGCTGAGGATAAAAATGAAAACGAAAAAATAAAAAATAAAAAATTACCGATAATAAAATCTGTAGTTATTCTACCTAATAAATACAATAAAGAAATCCTAAGTCAACAAAAAACCGATGGAAAATTAGCTTGTCTAAAGAAAGAGGCTAAAATGATTGGAGGAGTAGTCGTTTCAAGTACCCCTTTAGAGAATACAGAAAAAATAAAATCACAAAAAACCGCAAAGGAAACAATCAGACCTACCTCGTTGCATAGGTGTAAACCACAGTATGAAGAGACCCCGACCGTCAATAATACCGATTCACTAAAATGTATAAAGATCCCTATTATCGAAACAGAAACAAAAAATAAAAACCAACGAGACGAGCAAAAAACACATCAAAATTATGGGAAAGCTGAGAACACGAAATTTAGTATTTCATCCCTACGTAAAACATTTGCAGATTTTACAAAAAAAATAGATTCAAGATTAATGGTAGATATTCAAGAGCGCGAAATAAAAGGAAAGAATTCAATTCAAATAAATATTTTCGAATTTGACAAAGAAAGAAAAAATGAATTAATTGACACGAGTTATTCAGAAGAAGATAAAAAAGTCCACCAAAACGACTTAAAAGTAAACAATATAGAATATTATAAAATTCTACCAGACTGTACGGAAGAGTTAAGCATGCAATCTATATCTGAAAATGAATGCATGTCAAACAGTAGTTTACCAAACAGTAAACTTAATAAAAACAAAAAAATGATACATGTAGCATAGAAAATACAATTTCAGAAAAAGAACAAAACAACCAGGAAATACAACCAAATGATTCAATAAAACTAAATAACTTCTTTGACCATGGACCTGACGAAATAGAAATGATTGAAAATTTTGAAGGCGTTCCACGTAATACTAGAAACGACAACCCAACACACTCAACAGATAACTTTCATATGTATACCACAAGTTACGAATGTGCTGAACAGCATAAAAAGTTAATTCAAGATTTTGATATTCCGTCTAATCCGCCGGGAAATTGTTTATTTTACTCATTAATAAAATTATGTGAGTTAAAAATATCTGCCGAAAACCTACGGAGTAAACTATTAAATTCAGAACATATTAGTAAATAGTAGCAGCGACCCCGTAAATGTAATAAAAATATTATCGTCAAAAACAGAATACGGCGATGTTGATTGCGTCTACATTTTTTCACAAGAATATAGTAAAAACATTTGTGTCCATTTTCAATTACCTAATAACACAGTCATTTATTGTCATTTTATAAATAATAATGCAAAAGAATTTATTCATTTACATTTAGTAAATCAACATTTTACACCTTACGTAGTAAATAAAACAAATGGTAGTGAAAATAGTTATTATAAAAACAAAAATGACAGAGACGACGATAATGCAGAATTTGAAATAAGATCGCAAGAAGAAAGAAGCGAGTGCAACTATAATAGTCTATATGCAAGCCGCACTCATAAAAAGAAATACTCGGCAGATAAGGAACGAAATGAATCGTCTGCTGACTCGCAAGAGTCTTCACACTCTCAGTCCCTGGGTCGAAACGTAAGGAAGCCAAGGCCGCCTCGTGAAAAGCCACCATGGGCATTACATGATAATGACGAACCACCTCCTTTTACATGCTTAAAAATATTAAAAGAACACCCGTTTAATTATAGAGAAAATTTAGCATACTTTATGACCACAGACTGCAACTTATCCAGTGAAATTATAGAAGCACTAATTGAACGAGGTTACATTAATACAAATAAATTCAAAAATCAAAGTTTTTCAATAAATGATATAAATTTGAACGCTTTTAAGGATATCTCGATTTTATGCTTGTTCATAAAAAATTATTTCGATGATAAACCTCTAAAATCAGACATTACAAAAATAATTAAAACTTTAAAGAATGTAGTTATATCCAAAAACATAAGAACGTTAGGCATAATTCGTGATTTAACCATTCTGATTTTGTCAGAATGGACTTATTTCAGTGAAAAATTTAATGAGGTGTTTGCTGGAGTACCATTAATAGCCGTTTTATATCAAAATAATTTACCGGTCCCACCAACAAAAGACAGATATAAATTAATTCGTGAATATCACGAATCAGCCATTGGAGGACACCCCGGAATTAATAAGACATATAGTAAAATTGCAAACGACTACTACTGGAGAAATATGAGAGCCGACGTAAGGCAGTTTGTATTATGTTGTCTCGGATGTCAGACGAAAAAGCTAGAAAGAGTTAAGACTCGATTACCTTTAGTAATATCTGATACGCCGAAATTCGCTTTTGAGAAATGCTCTATGGATTTTTACGGGCCATTAAAAGAAACCGAACAAGGATTTCGCTATATTCTCACAGTTCAAGATTGGCTTACTAAATACATTATTTTAATACCTCTCAAGCGTGCAAATGCACAAGAAGTTGCCCGAGCTTTTACGGAGAAAGTAATAGTCTATTTTGGACCCCCGGTAAAACTCGTCACAGATTTAGGCTCTCACTTCCAAAATAAATCATTAATAGAATTTGCGAAAATTTTTCGCATCGATAAATATTGCACATCAGCGTACCACCCGCAATCTAGTGGAGGAATTGAGAAAATGCACCATACATTAACAGAATATTTAAAACAATATATTGATAAGCAAAATAAATGGAGCGAGTACGTACCTCTGTGTCAGCATGCGTACAATTGTACTCAACACGAGGCTACAGGATACAGTCCTCATGAGCTTCTCTTCGGAAGAAAAGCGCGTACACCGTCAAGTTTCCCGAATTTCGAAAAAGAGCAAACATACGGTGAATATTTTAATACCTTGTCAGAAAATTTGTGCCAGCTTCAGACATTAGCCGCCATGAATTTGGTGCAGGCTAAATATAAATCAAAATACTACTACGATAGACGATTAAACACGAAGCATTTTAGAGAAGGCGAATTAGTCTATTGGTTAAAGAAACCCCATAATAATAAATTCGACGATGAATACGAAGGAGAATACGAGATAACTGGGATAGACTATAGAAATCATACGGTAAAAATTCAACATAAAAATAAAATAAGAATTGTTCACATGAATGATATCAAAAGAGCCTGCGAAATTAAAGCCCCTCCCCCACCCGTTCTTAGTTAATAAAGTCAATATTAAAATCTATCAAAGTTGAATTTCATCGTTATTTTATTTTTTTACGGCTCTCGGACGTAACCAAAAACCAAAAAAAAATAAATAAACAAATAAATAAAAAAAAAGAGGAGGAAAGAATATTGTGAAAATTAAATTATTATAAATAAATAAAAAGTAAACACCAAATTTTGTTTTAGGATTTGCGGATCTTTAAATAGCGGGAAAGAGACTATACAATAAATAAACCGCAATCCAGGCTTATTAATAGAAAAAATATCAACGATAAGAATGTCCAGCACTAGTTGGAAAATAGTCCAAAAATTAGATCTTGGGCCCTATTTGCACAGAGGAGAATAGCTGATTTCATCATGGCACGAATTGACACGTTCATGTAAAAATATACAAAACTGTACTACTTATACACAATTGAAAAACATCTATAAACAAATCGAAGAAGCAAAACTAGAATCTAACCAAGTAATAGAATTACTTATGGGCCATAAACAAAATCCCACCCGGTCAAAACGTTCACTGTTACCTTTCGTAGGAAAAATAAGTAGAGTTCTATTCGGAACTGTTGACGAACAAACCGAAATTGAAGTAAGAAATTTGATAGAAATAACAGCGAATGACACCCGACAGGTAGCTAAACTCTTAGCAAATTAAACTGAAATTATAAACGCAGAATTCGATCGTGCTCAACCTCGAATACGAAATTTAAATAATACTATCACGGGACTGGTATCTACAAGATAGCTAGAGCAACAACTCTACTCACTCGAAATTGCTACAACTGTGTTAAACGAAGACGTGTTACAGTATAAAATAGATACAAATAGTTTAATAGATGCAATTCTTTTTCCGTCTCAAGGCATTATTCACCCGAAATTTATTTCTCCGGATTTAGTAAAGAATTCAGCAGATCTAATTAAAAATAATGTTTATGACGCTGTTTTTCCGCTCCAAGACGAATCAGCAACAATTTTGGAACTAATGAAAATTACAGAATTAACTATTCTTTTTTCAAATCACCATTTAATTTACTACTTATCAATACCCCTTTTACAAAAACAAAAATTTATTCTATATAAAGCATCTCCTCTACCAATACAACAGAATCTACTAAACCTTACAAATACATTTGCATATATCTGGCCAGAATCGTCGTACGTAGCAATTAATATTAATAAAGACATATATATGCCAATCACACTCGATGCGGTAAACAAATGTAAAAAATTAAAAGATGAATTAATTTGTAAAGATACAGAACCTATAAGAGAAATATCTAAACATTCGAGTTGTGAAATAAAATTTATTATTAATGAAATGGTCGACAATTTAGCTAACTGCAATTTAAAAGTTATTCGACTATATGATACCTACTGGCTACGACTTCACGAAAAAAATTCATGGTTGTTTTCGGCATCCCAGAAAGAAAAAATTTTCATCTCATGTAGAAATAACGAACAAAAATCATTTTACTTAGAAGGTCCAGGTATACTCAGACTAGAACCGGGTTGTTCGGCACATACCAATAATGCACAATTATTTGCCACACGCGAATTTGGGATAAATTATACAAATGAATTATTTGAAAGATACGATTTAAATATCATGCAAATACTAACTAATATCAATAAAAACAATGAAACGAATTTAACAGAATTGGTTGCATCGGTTTTGAACTTAGAACCTATACATAAGTCGAAAACACAAATTAATGATCAATTAGATTCATTAAGGACAAGACCAGCTCTTCAAGAGATAATACAAAAAGCAAAACGGCTGAGCGAATATAGGTCTGTAAAAACAGAAATAAAATCTATTAAATCTAACGGAATGATATATGGTAGCATTTTAGCCACTTTGACTGTAATTGGAGTTTGTTTATGGAAGTATTGTCCCTTGGGGGGAATCCCCTTAGTTACTAATGTTTATAGATTGTTCACAGGAAACCGACGAACTCGATCACGTGCTACACACGACGAAGAACTTCAAGAAAACAACGCAGTAAATAATCAAAATATAAACCTCCAAGACAGGGTTCCAATGCAAGCACTAATACCATACCAACAAAGTTTCATGACAACCAATCCAGTATTCGGAAATTTGCCTATACGACAAAACCAAATAACACCATGGTATCAACATACGCCTTGGATGGCCCAAAACATTCCGTTCACGTATTAAAAAAAAATAATAAGAAAATAGTAGTTAAAATTACAATAGATATACTCTGAATAAATACACGTAGTGGAATATATTGCGAAACTTAAAATATACTTTTATAACTGTACAAATTTTTGCTGCAATCTAAATATACAAAACAAGCAATTTTCCCTTTCGAAACAAATAGACAATTACACAAATTTTTTAATATCTTCGAAAATACAATTATTCCAGTGAAATTGTTAGAATATAAATAGATAAATGATACAATATAGAGAATTCAAAAATGTTAACTCGCAAGAAAAAGAGAAGGTGTATAGATATACATGCACATGTATAGATATATATATGTTCTTTCGAGTTACTAACAATAGCCAAACAAAAGCGTGCAAAAAAAAGAAGAAAAAATATAAAATGTAAACCCAGAATCATAGGGTAAATACATAAATATTAGAACATCTCAAAAAAAAAAGAAAAAGAAGGTGGATGGCTAATAAGCAATACAACTTAGTATTAAACAGGAAGAATTAAATTCAACCAAATAAAGTCAGTATATAACTGACCTGGCCAGAAAGTAACTTGAAACTGAAAAAATATACGTAAAGAAATGGAAGAGAGTAAAATATTTTTGAATGCTACTTTATAAAGAAGTTTATAATTTACAAATAAATTTAAATAAAAAAAAAAAGAAGAAAAAACAAAAGAGAAATTTTAACCACTGGAATAATTTAAAATTCAAAGTAACAAATTGAAATCTATATAAAGTAATATTAAGTCACATTAGAAGTAGGAATGATATAATTATATCGCAGCAATAATTTTTTTTATCTTCTCCAAATGATTAAAATTATTGTAGTAAGCTTATTATATAAACAAGTGAACATACACAAAAGAAAATATAATGTAAATCATATCTGTATAAAGAGAGAGAGAAAGTTGTATAAACATCTTGTACCTACGAACTGTTATCATCTTTAGTAATATGACCGTCGAGGTCGCCGGTCTTACGGCCTCGGACGTGTTACGGAGCGAACGCTTCCGTATAGAGCTCGCGCACATCCACCTGACACCATAATTCACACATATTGTAGTAAGCTATTATATAAACAAGTGACATACACAAAAGAAAATATAATGTAAATCTATATGGTATAAAGAGAGAGAGAAAGTGTGATAACCATCTTGTACCTACGAACTGTTATCATCTTTAGTAATATGACCGTCGAGGTCGCCGGTCTTACGGCCTCGGACGTGTTACGGAGCGAACGCTTCCGTATAGAGCTCGCGCACATCCACCTGACACCATATTCACACAGACTTTGCCGAATATGCAACGTTGCATCTCCCCGCTTAGCTAGCCATTCCGAGGCTTTAAGTAAGGAGACCACGGGTCTCCCGGGCCTTTTTGTCATTTCCGATCGAGACATTAGTGTAGGGCGAGAACTCTCTCTCTCTCAACTGATTGTACAATAAATTAATATGAACTCGTATTAACGTAGTTTCATTGCGATAACCTTACCCACGTAACAGAATCTACTTTTTAAATATTTTTCTAAAATATTAAAATTAATATAAACAAATTTTGTTAATATTTATGTTTTAATCACTGTTATGAAGGTAAAGAATTATGTTTTAAAATTCTAGTTTTATATTCCTAAAAACTTTAATTTTTTTATTAGCACCAGAAATTATATTTATTATTTTCTATAATTAAAAAAGTTCTTAATAATAATGAAAATTATAGGATTTAAACAAATTGTTTTAATCAATTAATATTAAAAAAAACGCTTAATTTTGTAAAAAAATTGATTGTACAGTGATTCGAACCATCACCTAAGGCACGACAGGCGACTCCTTAATGCGCATGGCTATCATGACACATTAGTAATAAATCAATTTTAGTCGAATATAAATTCTACCCCGGGGAGGATATTTTTGGGGAGAATAATAAAAATCAGCAAAATACAACGAAATCTTGAGTAATCTTTAGTAATCTCTAGTAATCTCTAGTAATCATTAACTATCTTTTGTAATCTTTGGTAACCTACAGTAATCTCTAGTAATCATTAGTAATCTCTCGCAATCTTCAGCAAGCTTAAAAAAATCTGCAAAAATCTTCGGAATTCTTGGCTAATGATAAAATATTTTTGCATCGGACATTCTTTTACAGTTTAGTAGAGTAGTTTAGGAGATTACTCGAGATTACCAAAGATTACCTTGATTTCTCAATTGATTTTAAAATGATTATCCCTAGTGCCTAACCCCTTGGTAGCATGTCTTAATTGTTGCGATAAATCTTTATTGATTTATAAAAAATTAATTTTGCAATATAAATTTTACACTTTACATAGATACGTCTGCAAAGTACAATTTTCGTAAAAAATGTAAAGTTGACAATTTACAAATTTTCTAAAAATTACATATTCACTATTCTTACAGTGTAAAATTGTCGATATATCTTTCCTACCTAACCGACAACCAAGTTGCGATAAAACGAGAAAAAAATACGATTGTAGATTACACTGTAATTAAGGTAGCGAGAATTCGAATAAATTAATATTTAATAAGATTTGTAATGGTAACTGATATTCACTCACTATTATACGAATTCGGTAGGTAAACACGAGTGCTATATAAGAGAGAGCGTTTGCGCGCGCAGGACGACCGGTACGATAGAGAGATAGAGAGATATATTGGTTATTGTAATTATAAAATAAATAATTATTATCGTAATAGTTAAAAATTAACAAGTTGTTACCGTTTTGTTATGCACGATATTATTAATATACTAAGACTATATAATACAGAAAAATTCAAGCGAATGTATCGTTGATTGGATACCCTTTTGTTTATATATTTTAGGTTTATATATGGCACTTGCTATTGTAGATTATGTAGTTTTATTTCCTTTATATTGTTGCCTTGCCTTCCTTTCATTTCTGTCCTTTTTCTTTTGTGCGATTTTTTATAGTATTTAGATAGGCCTACTGTGTTTTTATAAGTAGTGGATTGACTGAGATATTTTCAATAAAAACAAATACGCTTAATTACATAGTTTTGTGACGTTTGAAAAAAATTTTTGTCGTTCAATTCCATTATTTCATTATCACCATTATTAATTTCTTTTATTTTATGTAATTAACCTATAATTACCACATCTACATCTTAATTTAAAAATTTTAAACAAATAAAAAATAAAAATTAAAACGACATTAATAACATTTTTTTACAAACTTTTTGGTTTATTCGTAATTTTTGAACATAAAAATATATATATTATAACGGTAAGCGAGTTACCGATCAGGTGAGTAACCGAAAAGAGTATCGAGATTGATGCGCGCGCAAAGAACGCGCGCGAGAATCGTGCGCAAGAGGGTACACAGAGAGAGTTCGCGCGCGATCGGCAACAACATTGTGTTGACAACGGCCGAGAGATTTTTATCGGGAAATAAGAGATTAAAGACTGGTACATTTAGTGTGTGGGTGTGAGATTTTCTCCCCACCAACCTCCACGTCGGTGTGCAGAGCAGCACGTCTCACGGGTAGTGAGAAAAGGAAGCCACGAGTCGACCGCCTTCCCGACCGTAGGAGTGCGAGAGAGAGATAAGCGCGAGGACAAGCTGTCTCTCCTTTGCCCAGTCGACTACCGCCGAGGCGCGATATTTAGACAAGCGGTAAGTGGTGCACCACGTTTAGACCCGTGTGTCTACTCAATATTTCGCGTCCCGATTTACCTGGTACGGTCCAGGTAAGGAAGCGTTCCTCCTTTTCCCCTCTCGTGACAATACCCGCACGGATAGACAGGTCGGTGGTTCGCGGGAGCCACTTCACGAGAGAAGGCGCGCGTGACGTAGGAAGCTTCTACGTTAAAGCTCTCTACGTCAGAGATCCAAACGTCACACGGTGTGACGTATGCCATCAGGTTAAGCAGCCGATCATACCCGGATCGGTTGCTCGTAACTCTACAGTTAAACAGATTTTAACTAACTGTTTTCGCGCTGACCTCGGGGGTAGTCATCGGTACGACTCCCCGTAAATTGTTAACGTTAATTTATTGTATAAATCACAATGTTTATTTATTAATATTTACCTGTTAATTTAATAAATTGACTCGGCGAGACAATCCTTCTCGCCGATTAACGAATAATATCGATTCTTGATAGTGTTTTACCGGTTACCGTCCTATCCTACGAATACCCTCTCCGGTGTTTATCCTAGTCGGCAATTTTGGGCATAGGGCCCAACACACGGTATCTAAGTCAAACGAGGTGTTTGACGTTGTTAACGGCATTGCACGGGAATCAAAGCGATTCCCGACCGCATCGTGGGACTGCACACTTAAGGTTGGTAAGTTAGGACAAATTGGGCCTAACCGTGGGCCTTACATTTCCCCAGTACCCACCCCGTTACAATATATATATTTAATATACCTGAGAATTATGGATTTCGATCGAGATTACACTAACAAGGAGAGGTCACACCCTCTGGAAAACGGATCCTTACGAAACTCTAGAATATAATTTCTACTATAAAATCATGCAGAAAGCCGGAGTTTTAGTGTTCAATACTCATTTTTACGATAGATATAAACAAATAATGAAAAATCTCGCCGAAAAAACCGTTGAGTTTGAATGCTTATAACTCAGAAACAATTAAAGATGTACGTATAAACTAAATTTTTAAAGAAAGCTGAGATCGAGTAGATACGTTTTAAAAAAAAGGAAGCTTAAAGATTTTAAGATGGTCAAAAGTTATGGGAGAAATAAGAATTAGACGAAATTTTGGGCTAAAAAATCATTAAATTGTAACATTAAATTTTCGATAAAATTTTGACTAGTTCTTATTTCTCCCATAACTTTTTACCATATTAAAATATTTGAGCTTCCTTTTTTCAAAACGTATCTACTCGACCTCAACTTTAATTGTTTCTGAGTTATAAGCATTCAAACTCAACGGTTTTTTCGGCAAGATTTTTCATTATTTGCTTATATCTATCGTAAAAATGGGCATGGACACTAAAACTCCGGCTTTCTGCATGATTTTATAGTAGAAATTATATCCTAGAGTTTGGTAAGGATCCGTTTTCCAGAGGGTGTGACCTCTCCTTGTAAGATATATCTTTATAAACTTAAAAAATCTCACGAATAGTCGATGTATTATGACACAGAAAAATAATATAGAAAATATACGTAAATATAGTAAAACGTAATGTAAGTATAGAAAATATAAAAAAAACTTAAAATATATTTTACACATCCACACTTCATGTAAATGAACCATAGCCAAATATTGATAGTTTACAAAATTGTAAAAAAAAAATTTGAATGTTGGATTTGAACTCGAACCCTCAGCGTAGCAGTCACAACCCTTAACCGCGTGGCTGCTGATGCAAATCACTAACTAATGAGTGAAAGCCGTATTTAAGTTTTGACCGCCACGAGGGCTTGAAAGTTTGATATATTTTCTGCGTATGTATGTTCAGGCGAGTACACACACACACACACACACACACGCGCGCGCGCGCACATGTATGTTGAATCTTACATTTAAAGTACCAAAAATGTTTCGCATTACCGCGAATATACCTCATGTAAAATTGTTCTAAATATAAGTGTATAAAAAACCTTTGTACTTTATATGTAAGTGTGCATACATTCTTAACATATTTTTTTTATTTACTAGTTTTTTGTGCCATTTTTCTGGCACTTCCTGCCGTTTGTCCCCGAATGGAGGACTTCAGCAGCGTTCACCTATCACCTCTGTATGGGTGCTTTTTCCCCACCTTTTTTTTTATTCCCCAACCCTCTCGCATTTACCCGGGGTTCTGCCCGTGGGAGAGGAAAACCTGTGAAGCAAGGAAAACCTCACCCGAGACGGCCCGCTGTCTTCGAAATATTCTGTTTGGGTGTCAAAGTCACATTGCGTAGGCCATGACACCGAAACAGAACGTTCCACACCTCCCGCCCGATTAGAAAAATTCTCTGGCTATCTCTGGTAATTACTGGGGCCTTACAAGGCAGCCTGAAAAGGCCCTAATGAGACATGTAATGGGGTAATTATCAGGGTCTGGTTTTCGTGTCCTTGATTTCATTTGCCAGAATTTTGCCTAACCTTTTCCTGACCAGCCCCAAGAAATATATAAATCACGTCTTATGAAACTCCGTGTCAGAGAAAAGGTTATTCACGTATTTAATTAGAAGTATATATATTTAAGTGAATAAATATTAAATTTTATACGTAACTAAATTAAATAACATTAATTTTGTTACTTTTGTCTTAATTATATAAAGTAGTTACAACTAAACTTTAAATTAAGTAATATTAATTTTGTTACTTTTGACATATATTTTGACATTAATAATCATTATTTCATTAATGTAAGTTTATAATTATTATTTTGCTATAATTATCAAAAAATACTTGTACATGACAATGTTATTGTAGACGTACCATTGTCTATTTTTTATTAGAAATGAGCATATTATATCATATTTAAAGAAATAGCTTTTTACAAATGTTTGCGAGGTATTAAAATTATTTATGCACGGAGAAAAAAATATTAATAGTTACTAGAAAGTTAGCAATGGTTAATAGATTTTAAATTAAATTCAATATATCGGATACAGTTTTGACTGATTAGGTATAAGATTTTGTATTAAGTATTAAAAAGTTGCATAATCTTTTAAAAATTATTTTGTCTCCAATCGACTCTGATAGAGTATAAGATATTTTATATTCAGTCGAAAGATAACATTATAGTTTTCTATTTTATACATCCAGTACGTTAAAATAATAGAAAAAAAATCTATAAATAAATAATAAATAGCTAAGAGAAAGTATTTAATTAGTATCATGTACATTATTATTAGTAAATAGTAAATGCGAGTTGACTATGCTGACTATGAGTTTTGACTAATAAATAACCAAAAGATACAACAAGTACCAACGAACAGTCATATCCGAACAACCTAAGTTTATTTTTATAATTGTATACAAACATATTTAGCTATATCGCGCGTAAGTGCAATTCCTGGTAAACGTAACCTAGCTAACCCGCAATTCACGTTGCAGTTAAACCACCTATTTTTATAACCAAGATTGCACATCATCGTTAAATAAATTGTTTAAGCACAAAGAGAAATCAGATCATGATTTATAATACTTTATATTAAGTACTATATATTTATTCAATATTATATATTTAAGTTCAGCACGTAAAAAAGCTTTTTACTGAGTATAGGTATGCCTCTTAATCATTAATAAACTTTTCCCGTCGTCTTGAATTTGATAAAATGTTTAGTACTGAGTCGCCGTAAATCTAGTGATTATTAAAATTTTTTTCTCCGTGTGATAGTATTTATAAGTGCAATATATATTTTTAATATCTAATGATTCATTTTATAAATTATTTTAGATTCAACAATTACAAGCTTATGGAACTGCAAAAATTGTTGTTGAAGAAAACAAAATTATACAAAGCATAGGTGCGATAATTAACAATGCTAAGGATTGGGATGGGCATCGTATTAATCGACTTAATAAGTCTCAGTGATAATTTGACAATTTTCAATGTGTTATTTATTTTTTAATAAACTAGTATATAGATCGTTTGTTTTAAATACTTGAAAAGTATTGTGAAACCACTTATAAATAAATATTAATAAAGTTTTTTTAAGTATTGCGCAATGCAAAATTAATTATCGCAACATGAACACAATTTTTTATTATATTGTATGCATTTATATCAGTACACCCGCTAACCTAACCTAAAATGTTTTCGCATTTCTAGTTTAATATTACAAAAATTTAAATATTACTAATTGATTTTTAAGAATATTAAATTAACTATTATAAAATTATTTAAATTAAAATCTATATGTACAAGTAAAAGTTGTTTCCTACATTTTACCCTTACTATTGCCTAAAAATATATGTACGTTGTGTGGCCCTGGAAATTACCCCATTACAAAGCATCTAAGGGCCAGCTTAGGCACCTTATAAGGCCCAGATTCTAAATTGCAGGCATGTAAAAAGGTCCGGATGTTTGCCATACTTTCATTTCTAGTCGGGCGCTCGCGTTGTGGAATGTGAAAAAACACCTAATCGATCACGAAAGCCGCACGAGAATGGTCTCCCATCCAAATACTAACCGCGCTCAACGCTGCTTAACTTTCGCGATCGGCCGAGGTGCGTTTCCATCACTCCGCCACCGCGTCGGTTACATTCTTAATATATTATTAACAACAATTGTAGAGGTGCTAGTGCGCTTTTAAAATAAAATCTAATTTCTATAAAACAATTAATGTAAAAACAATATGCTACATTTCTTTTCATACCGTAATAAATGAAAATTTCCTCATTTTTATTATTACCTATAGAGTAGAAAAATTTTGATTTTCGTGGTTAAATAAATATCATAATTACACTACAACGTAAGCATTTTAACTCGTTCTTTTAAAGATGCAATATTTTTTAGAATATATTATTTCTACTACGGGAACAAGACATTTGTTCGCATTAGTTTTTATATGCGTGAATTTTTCAAACGGTATTTCGCTTACATTGGTCGCTTTATAATAAGTAATTTGATGACCGAATAATTTTAATAATTCAAATCGTTTGATTTAAGGGGATGTTATATTCAGAAAATGGTCCTTTTTTACATTTCTTTCTATAAACAATGAAATAATTTAAGAAAAGAACCGAGCGCCAAGCCCTCAGAATGTTTTGAATAATATAACCAAATTTTTCTACAATTTAAATCCATAATTTGATTACGGTGTTTGGGTTGAAAGTTTATGCCTTTATTGACTAATAATTACAGATTAAAAATTGCTCAACTCAATTATTGTTAAAAAAAATCTCTAAAAATATTTTCTTAACAAAATCAAAGCCCTTTCTTATGTTTTAAGGTATTCGTATGAATTTTTTCGGATTATTAATTTAATATTTTAGATATAACTTTTGGGTTAAAAGGTACAAATTGCTTTAATTTGGGCCCGACATCGCGTTAACAAAATAAAGCTGTAAAAAAATCATATTATTTTGGCGGCTAGGTATGCGCGGAGTATTTGGCAAAGGTGCAAGAACGAGGACTCGTCGACAGAGAACACAATTTATTTATCTTTGTAATGTTTACAAATGTTAGGGTGAGTGTTCTGTCTTGTAGCGTGTCTCCAGTGTAACTGGTGTGTCGGTTTTCTCCCTGAACGAATTCCTTGAGAGCCGAACTCCTCCCATACTTTTCCGCCAATAGAAAAGCAAGGAAGGAGTTTACATATTTGATAGAAATGATTGTTAACCGGGTATCAATAAATTGCCGGTCCAGACTGCGATGTCCGGCCGTTTACTGTTTCATTGAGGGCCGGGGGAAACCCGGGTCCCGGCGAGCGTCCGATGCTCTTAATGCGGGGCAAAACCATAAAAACTATTAATCCGGGAAAACCGTTCAGGGCCCGTTAGTGCGTGTTTGCTGTCGCGAAAAAACGGAAATCAAATGTGTATATATACAAACCGCGGGTGGTTCTGTGTTAGCCACCACATTATAAAGTGGCTCAACATGGAGTAAGCATGTATAAAGAAAATATACGCAAATTCAAAATGAATTAAATATAGGCCGAACCGAAGTAAAATATTTGTGTGCCAATCCCTGAGAGCGTAACCCGTAGAAATGGAGGATAGACGAATAAGACACGCCTATATACTCGAGTGTATAGAAAACTTTAATTTTATTTTCATTTAACTTAATTCAATAAAATGTATACGAGTGTTTTTATTAGGCTTTGGTTATCTTTACATTTAGTAGTTTATAAAAAAACACTGAATTAGTAATTCATTAATTTAAAACCAAGTTATCAAATAATAAATTGAGAAATTTAAGAATTCGGCAATTTTAAGAGAATTTATTTAAGCTTTCGAAATTTACTTTTACTTTAATTTTAAGCATGCTTTAAGAAAAATTAAACAATTTTCATTTTAAACTTGGTAAATAGTGCACAATTACAATTGAGACATATACATTAACAAATTAAAAACGAAAACCATTTTTAGTCCAAAAGCGTCACAGAGTTCTACTGAGGAGAGGGGATGTGAACCTCCACAAATTTTATTCCGAAAGTGTCACGAGGCTGAGAGAGGGGGGGGCATTCATATCCCATTCGTTTTGAGTTCAGAAACGCTATAAGGTTTTTCAATGTATGCATGTGTTTTGATTGCAGTTGATAGCAATCATTTACACTTTAACTGATTGATTTGCACTTCATTAAAATCGTTTACACATTGATAGTAATCGTTTGTATCGTATTTGAGTAATATAATAACCAACGCCTCCACCTGTGAGGTACACCACTTATCGTTACCTCTCCATTTCTTTCTTTCCCTAGAATCCATCTATTTCATCGTATGTATTATCATCAACTCCAATATTTGTTAAACATGTCCGTTGTTTTAATTCTTGATTTTTAGCAGTCGATTTGCTTAAATATTTCTTTCTGATATCTATGTAAGGAAGCAGTTGAAGTACACTGTTGCACAGTCCCATGATGAAATGATGAGTCAATAATTTTTTGAGCATTTATATATCTTCCTCTAGATACCGTCTATTTCGTCATAAATGTAAGCACCTGTTTTAATGTTTGCTAATCGTATCTCTCTTTTAATTTTAAAAGACGTTTATTTGGTCGTCTACTTTTCTTATCCAAGCCACGTAGCAAACGAAGTATAATGCTGCACAATCCCATGATGTAATATGCATTTATATATCTTCCCATTCCATGATAGATTCATTTGTATAAAATTGACTCATCAACTTCACATTATGCAAGGCGCAAATACTTTTGCATGCATTATTGTGATTGGAACAAACTGTTGTTAATTTAGGATGGTCATAGGTTTGGTAACCCCATTCATCGATATCACTGGCTGGAATGTTGAAACGCCCAAGCTACTCTTTTCTCAAACCACCAATGACAAAAATCCGATCAGCGTTGTGTAAGCGATCTCGAATTATATTCCCGATTTCCGTGTAGTCGAGATCCCCAGAGTTCCAAGTTAGACCATGGTAGCAGAGTTCAAACCACAGATTCTTATGTTCATATTTCTGAGAGAGTTTGTTCTAGGGAAATGGTACTTTAAAATATTTGCTGGTGAATTAAGAAGGACGTCATAAAATAAGAAAAAAAGCACTGATTGAATCTCAATCCTAATATTTTCTTCGCACAAGTTTTCTGGATATTGCAAAATGTCTAAGCTTTAGTAGGTAAATCATTATTTTATGTACAAAATTTCAGTAATATTATCGAGTTATAAGGTTTAAGAAGATGTACAAAATATGAATAGCAAATAATATTCAAAACAATGAATTTTATATACTTTTTAAAATAATCGGAAATATTTTAAAATATAAGAAAAATATAGTAGTACGTACTTGCCTGTACCCTCGTACACTTTTTTCAACTCGCAAACTTGCCAGTTTGCTCCAGGACTTTTTCTTTTTTTGATAATATTAACTAGTTGCAAGGTCTTTGTTCCAGTAGGAGGCCATACTGAACTTTTTCTATCCATAGAAATCCAGAAATCTGGAATAACTTCCGTACAGTCATCGTCAACGAAACTCACGACGACCCATCTTTCACTATTTTCTCTGTACGCAATTTGGTCAATCATCCTTTCGCCTTTAATATCTAGTTACAGAAAATTATAGAAAATTGTATTTTATCCGAGCACTACAACTTGTACGAAAACGCGACTTCTGTTACCGCTTACACTCGTACATCTGGCGCGCTTTGAAATATTTCTATACCTATTACATGCACCAGCCAATCAAATTAGTCTTTCATATTTTTTACGCTGTGTCTATTCGCACCAAAATCACGTAATTTAAGTGAAAATACGTTACTATAAGAGTACCATTCCGGGAATATACACCGGTAACCAGTACTCTTCATAGGACGTAAATCCGACAAAATACAATATATTAGGTTAAAGAAACTTAAAAGCTTAAAGCCACGTACACAACGGCACAATGTATAGTTACATTTTATAGAAACGTAAAAGCTTAAAGACACGTTCACGATACACAAAAAAAAGAAAATACCTAGTGACAATTACTTAAAGCCACGTAATCGTTATAAAGACACGTAAAATGGGAGATCTCTGTCTTACGTACCCGTAAGGGCTTACAGCCACGTAAATCGATAAGGACACGTAAAATGGGAGATCTCTGTCTTACGTACCCGTAAGGGTTTACAGCCACGTAATCGTTATAAAGACACGTAAAATGGGAGATCTCTGCCTTACGTACCCGTAAGGGCTTACAGCCACGTAATCGTTATAAAGACACGTAAAATGGGAGATCTCTGTCTTACGTACCCGTAAGGGCTTACAGCCACGTAAATCAATAAAGACACGTAAAATGGGAGATCTCTGTCTTACGTACCCGTAAGGGCTTACAGCCACGTAAATCAATAAAGACACGTAAAATGGGAGATCTCTGTCTTACGTACCCGTAAGGGCTTACAGCCACGTAAATCAATAAAGACACGTAAAATGGGAGATCTCTGTCTTACGTACCCGTAAGGGCTTACAGCCACGTAATCGTTATAAAGACACGTAAAATGGGAGATCTCTGTCTTACGTACCCGTAAGGGCTTACAGCCACGTAATCGTTATAAAGACACGTAAAATCGGAGATCTCTGTCTTACGTACCCGTAAGGGCTTACAGCCACGTAAATCAATAAAGACACGTAAAATGGGAGATCTCTGTCTTACGTACCCGTAAGGGCTTACAGCCACGTAAATCAATAAAGACACGTAAAATGGGAGATCTCTGTCTTACGTACCCGTAAGGGCTTACAGCCACGTAAATCAATAAAGACACGTAAAATGGGAGATCTCTGTCTTACCTACCCGTAAGGGCTTACAGCCACGTAAATCAATAAAGACACGTAAAATGGGAGATCTCTGTCTTACGTACCCGTAAGGGCTTACAGCCACGTAATCGTTGTAAAGACACGTAAAATGGGAGATCTCTGTCTTACGTACCCGTAAGGGCTTACAGTCACGTAGTCGTTATAAAGACACGTAAAATGGGAGATCTCTGTCTTACGTACCCGTAAGGGCTTACAGCCACGTAAATCGATAAAGACACGTAAAATGGGAGATCTCTGTCTTACGTACCCGTAAGGGTTTACAGCCACGTAATCGTTATAAAGACACGTAAAATGGGAGATCTCTGTCTTACGTACCCGTAAGGGCTTACAGCCACGTAATCGTTATAAAGACACGTAAAATGGGAGATCTCTGTCTTACGTACCCGTAAGGGCTTACAGCCACGTAATCGTTATAAAGACACGTAAAATGGGAGATCTCTGTCTTACGTACCCGTAAGGGCTTACAGTCACGTAATCGTTATAAAGACACGTAAAATGGGAGATCTCTGTCTTACGTACCCGTAAGGGCTTACAGTCACGTAATCGTTATAAAGACACGTAAAATGGGAGATCTCTGTCTTACGTACCCGTAAGGGCTTACAGCCACGTAAATCAATAAAGACACGTAAAATGGGAGATCTCTGTCTTACGTACCCGTAAGGGCTTACAGCCACGTAATCGTTATAAAGACACGTAAAATGGGAGATCTCTGTCTTACGTACCCGTAAGGGCTTACAGCCACGTAATCGTTATAAAGACACGTAAAATGGGAGATCTCTGTCTTACGTACCCGTAAGGGCTTACAGCCACGTAAATCAATAAAGACACGTAAAATGGGAGATCTCTGTCTTACGTACCCGTAAGGGCTTACAGCCACGTAAATCAATAAAGACACGTAAAATGGGAGATCTCTGTCTTACGTACCCGTAAGGGCTTACAGCCACGTAAATCAATAAAGACACGTAAAATGGGAGATCTCTGTCTTACCTACCCGTAAGGGTTTACAGCCACGTAATCGTTATAAAGACACGTAAAATGGGAGATCTCTGTCTTACGTACCCGTAAGGGCTTACAGCCACGTAAATCAATAAAGACACGTAAAATGGGAGATCTCTGTCTTACGTACCCGTAAGGGCTTACAGCCACGTAAATCAATAAAGACACGTAAAATGGGAGATCTCTGTCTTACGTACCCGTAAGGGCTTACAGCCACGTAAATCAATAAAGACACGTAAAATGGGAGATCTCTGTCTTACGTACCCGTAAGGGCTTACAGCCACGTAATCGTTATAAAGACACGTAAAATGGGAGATCTCTGTCTTACGTACCCGTAAGGGCTTACAGCCACGTAATCGTTATAAAGACACGTAAAATCGGAGATCTCTGTCTACGTACCCGTAAGGGCTTACAGCCACGTAAATCAATAAAGACACGTAAAATGGGAGATCTCTGTCTTACGTACCCGTAAGGGCTTACAGCCCGTAAATCAATAAAGACACGTAAATATGGGAGATCTCTGTCTTACGTACCCGTAAGGGCTTACAGCCACGTAAATCAATAAAGACACGTAAATGGGAGATCTCTGTCTTACCTACCCGTAAGGGCTTACAGCCACGTAAATCAATAAAGACACGTAAAATGGGAGATCTCTGTCGTACGTACCCGTAAGGCTTACAGCCACGTAATCGTTGTAAATACACGTAAAATGGGAGATCTCTGTCTTACGTACCCGTAAGGGCTTACAGTCACGTAGTCGTTATAAAGACACGTAAAATGGGAGATCTCTGTCTTACGTACCCGTAAGGGCTTACAGCCACGTAAATCGATAAAGACACGTAAAATGGAGAATCTCTGTCTTACGTACCCGTAAGGGTTTACAGCCACGTAATCGTTATAAAAGACACGTAAAATGGGAGATCTCTGTCTTACGTACCCGTAAGGGCTTACAGCCACGTAATCGTTATAAAGACACGTAAAATGGGAGATCTCTGTCTTACGTACCCGTAAGGGCTTACAGCCACGTAATCGTTATAAAGACACGTAAAATGGGAGATCTCTGTCTTACGTACCCGTAAGGGCTTACAGTCACGTAATCGTTATAAAGACACGTAAAATGGGAGATCTCTGTCTTACGTACCCGTAAGGGCTTACAGTCACGTAATCGTTATAAAGACACGTAAAATGGGAGATCTCTGTCTTACGTACCCGTAAGGGCTTACAGCCACGTAAATCAATAAAGACACGTAAAATGGGAGATCTCTGTCTTACGTACCCGTAAGGGCTTACAGCCACGTAATCGTTATAAAGACACGTAAAATGGGAGAATCTCTGTCTTACGTACCCGTAAGGGCTTACAGCCACGTAATCGGTTATAAAGACACGTAAAATGGGAGATCTCTGTCTTACGTACCCGTAAGGGCTTACAGCCACGTATAATCAATAAAGACCGTAAAATGGGAGATCTCTGTCTTACGTACCCGTAAGGGCTTACAGCCACGGAAATCAATAAAGACACGTAAAATGGAGATCTCTGTCTTACGTACCCGTAAGGGCTTACAGCCACGTAAATCAATAAAGACACGTAAAATGGGAGATCTCTGTCTTACCTACCCGTAAGGGCTTACAGCCACGTAAATCAATAAAGAGCACGTAAAATGGGAGATCTCTGTCTTACGTACCCGTAAGGGCTTACAGCCACGTAATCGTTGTAAAGAGCACGAAAAAGGGGAGATCTCTGTCTTACGTACCCGTAAGGGCTTACAGTCACGTAGTCGTTATAAAGACACGTAAAATGGGAGATCTCGTCTTACGTACCCGTAAGGGCTTACAGCCACGTAATCGTTATAAAGACAGTAAAATGGGAGATCTCTGTCTTACGTACCCGTAAGGGTTTACAGCCACGTAATCGTTATAAAGACACGTAAAATGGGAGATCTCTGTCTTACGTACCCGTAAGGGCTTACAGCCACGTAATCGTTATAAAGACACGTAAAATGGGAGATCTCTGTCTTACGTACCCGTAAGGGCTTACAGCCACGTAATCGTTATAAAGACACGTAAAATGGGAGATCTCTGTCTTACGTACCCGTAAGGGCTTACAGCCACGTAAATCAATAAAGACACGTAAAATGGGAGATCTCTGTCTTACGTACCCGTAAGGGCTTACAGCCACGTAAATCAATAAAGACACGTAAAATGGGAGATCTCTGTCTTACGTACCCGTAAGGGCTTACAGCCACGTAAATCAATAAAGACACGTAAAATGGGAGATCTCTGTCTTACCTACCCGTAAGGGCTTACAGCCACGTAAATCAATAAAGACACGTAAAATGGGAGATCTCTGTCTTACGTACCCGTAAGGGCTTACAGCCACGTAATCGTTGTAAAGACACGTAAAATGGGAGATCTCTGTCTTACGTACCCGTAAGGGCTTACAGTCACGTAGTCGTTATAAAGACACGTAAAATGGGAGATCTCTGTCTTACGTACCCGTAAGGGCTTACAGCCACGTAAATCGATAAAGACACGTAAAATGGGAGATCTCTGTCTTACGTACCCGTAAGGGTTTACAGCCACGTAATCGTTATAAAGACACGTAAAATGGGAGATCTCTGTCTTACGTACCCGTAAGGGCTTACAGCCACGTAATCGTTATAAAGACACGTAAAATGGGAGATCTCTGTCTTACGTACCCGTAAGGGCTTACAGCCACGTAATCGTTATAAAGACACGTAAAATGGGAGATCTCTGTCTTACGTACCCGTAAGGGCTTACAGTCACGTAATCGTTATAAAGACACGTAAAATGGGAGATTTCTGTCTTACGTATCCGTAAGGGCTTACAGCCACGTAAAATCTTGACGATTTATATCACCTACACTCACCTTCAGTCACGCAAATAATATCAGCAGTTCACCGGATTATTATAATTAAATACATTTGTTATGTAATGCAAATAGTATTTCTTTTAACTCTTCTAAAATACATGAGGATGATCCCATACAGCTTTGAATTTTGCATAAAGCTTTCATCTGTGAGATTGACAAACAAGAAACTTTCCTGCAAACTTACGTGCTGTGTGAGATAGTATTGTGCAGTACAATTAAATATTAATTATTCATATGAGCAATGAGCATATTGATTTGTATGTTGACATTTGCTTCTATGTAATGTGAGCAACTGTTTAAGAATTAAACTTAATGTCTTCATGTACAAAAACCTAACATTTTCTGTATAATAATATCGGTCTCTCCGAACGAAATGCTTTACTTTTAGAATAAAGCAGGCCTATCGTACTCTTTGTCCACTATGGTTGGTGGAATTTCCCAGAGCACGGCCTTTTAAAATAATTAAAGGCGTTTCGTCCTCGATCTCCAGCTTGGACTCCTCAGTAAGGAACTGGAGATCTTACCTTAGACGCCTGTTGCAAGATGATATGCGACGCCAGCAAGGTGTTCTGCGACTATATATATAGAAATTAGACGACGATCTCTCCAACGAGTGTAGAGAGATAGTCGTCTCCCTCTGGTGGTGGGAAAAGCCACCAGCCAGAGCGCGAATTTTTAGACCGTATCGCGAGTTATTTGTTACAAAATTTTAACGTTCGGTAATATGTATATGTATAATAATATCTAAACTAAATATCTAACATTTTCTACTACACACCTGTTTATTATTTTTATACGGAATGGACGAAAAGAGACATAGAAAAATACTGTTTAAACTGCACATCAAGAATGCCTGTTTTGTGTACAAACAATGAATCAATATTCCAATTTTTGTGCAAACCTTTTATTGTTTATCAGTACGAATGAATTTAAAATAAAAGTTGAATTTAAAAAAAAATTGAATATAATAGGTATGTTAACCATGTAAAGTATAAATAGTAATTAAAGTTATCAATCTGAACTTGCAAATAAATACAGAATTTATATGACATGTATTAAAGAAGAAGATAATAAACAATTTAATTAATATGTTATATCGGAGTCCTGGTCCCCTTGTTGATTTAATCTTGGATGAGTAATTAACACTTGCGTAGAATAAATGAATATTAGTAAATAAATTTTATACCAATTTCAGTCAATTTTACTAAACTAATTTTTGTGCTATCACAATCTAAAATTAATCTTATGAACTGTACCTTAAATCCACAATGATACAGGTATTATGCTGTCCTCTAATATTACCTAAAAAATGTGATAAAACCAGAATTTAAAATTTAAATTCACTTTCAATTCAAAATGACCTACTCGTATTGAGGATACTGTGGACTATAACATACACTATTGTAATGACCTTCCAAACTAAATCTTCACTATAAATAGCTGTAACTTCAGCCAACAAGAGACACCTTGAGTTGCGTTTTTTCTTCCATGGAGTACAATCCTAGCTCTTGCGTAGAGGCTTCTCCTTGTCTTCTTCATTCCATGCATCGATGACATTTAATCTTTTGATGTACTCGTCTTCTCTTGAGCAAGGCCTACTTTCATGTATTTTTACACCATTTTTTATTATATTTTGGCCTATCACACATTTTGCAATGGTGAAAATATAAGGCACTTTCGTGTACGCGGTCGTGCCTAATAATGTGAATTAACGAAAATGCACTATAATTCAATTAGTGAATACAAAATAAGCGAAAAAAAAGTATAATGAACAAGAATAATGAACATATATGTAAGTTATAACGATATATGTAAAAAATGTATGCCCTTACCTCAAGTCCACCGTGATATATATGTTTAATGGAATAACTGGAACAACCTGGAATAACCAAAGTACAAATTAGTATTCGATAACATGACATAATATATTTGCAATTTATAGCTGTATGAAACCACCAGTTTCCAGTAACTATTGTAGTTGCACAAAATAGTGATTGAAGGAAAAATCTTTTTTGGAATATCGTAGACCTCAAGCACTTATTTTGGCTTTGGACTGTAGATTAAAAATCTAAATTAATAAACCTAAAATAGGAGGTTTTCTTTAAATTCGATATAAGGTTGATTTCAAAAATAATTAAAAAATTCGAAAATAGGGGGGTTGGAGCGCGAAGCGTTCAGCGGGCAGAAGCCCCCCTAGCATATACATATATATACAGGGCCTACATATATATGTATACACCCTTAACAAATTTGTATACACAGCGGCGGCGGCGGCGAAATACTTTTATAATATATATATTTTGGGGGTCCCGCCCCCTGAGCACTCCGCGCTCCAACCCCCCTGTTTTAGGATTATTAAATTATTTAAGAAAAAACCTTTTAATAAATTTCTCTATTAATTTCTAAAAAAAACACAAAATGAATAATGATTTTTAAAATTTGAAAAGAAATCTTAGACAGCCTCATAGAACATCGATTTTCTTGCATTTTCAAAATTTTGTCTGAAATCACCAATAAAATATAACAAACATATTACGCACAAGTTTCCAGAATTTTCCAAAAATTTAAAAGATTTTTTAATATAATCCGCAGAATGAATCGTCTTATATTTAAAAACCCAAATTTTACATCTAATTTCCCTGACTTTACATAATGTTGTGTCCCGAATATCCCAATTTACTCAAGCAAGGGTACCTACCACTCAGCCAGGACTTAAACCTAGTCTATACTTGAGTTAATTAGGAATATTTTGTTTAACAGGACAAAACGATAAAGTATAGTGGTTAGGCTCTTCCTATATTACTGTTATTGTTGTAAATAAATGTTTTACTTACTTTTAACCTGCTATTTTCTTGAAGATCCTGTTATAGGTAGTCCAGGTGTAAATTAATGATCAACATATAATTTTCACTTTGATATGTAACTTTTACTTACAAGGAGAGTGCACGATCTCCGGAACGCGGATTTTGTTCTAACTTTGACAGCAGTTTCGGAACATAAAAATATGAAGAAAGCTAGATTTTTTCTGCCCAATGGCCATTTTTTCAAAAGTTACAGACTATTATAGGAAATGTTCAAAAACTAGAGTCTTGTGTTTAACCGCTTCTAGCTTAGTAATAATTAGAGATAATAACTCAAATTATTATAATTCAGGGAGATTCGATATTAATGTTATTTTTACAAATTTGTTGGTAATTATTGTAAATTCAAATATTTGAAGCAAAGAGAAATTTAGTACCAAATATTTTTTCTTCGTAAATCATTTAATAAACCTAAAATAGGACGTTTTCTATTAAATGTATTATAAAATATAAAAAATTTAGGGAAATTCGGTATACACTCCAAATTCAACATAATAAACATAAGAAAGGGGAGTTTTCTTTAAATTTTTTAAATTATAAAAAATTCAGGAAAATTAGATGATAAAAGGTAATTTTCTTAAATATTTTACAATGCGAAAATAGTGAGTATTATCGTTAACATTTTTTAAAATTTTAATTATGTAAAGTCAGGGAAATTAGATGTAAAATTTGGGTTTTTAAATATAAGACGATTCATTCTGCGGATTATATTAAAAAATCTTTTAAATTTTTGGAAAATTCTGGAAACTTGTGCGTAATATGTTTGTTATATTTTGTTTTGGTGATTTCAGACAAAGCCTCTACGCAAGAGCTAGGATTGTACTCCATGGAAGAAAAGAACGCAACTCAAGTGTATCTCTTGTTGGCTGAAGTTACATGCTATTTATAGTGAAGATTTAGTTTGGAAGGTCCATTACAATAGCTGTATGGTTATAGTGCCACAGTATCCTCAATACGAGTAGGCTCCTTTTGGAATTCAAAGGAATTGAAATTTGAAATTCTGGTTTTATCACATTTTTTACGGTAAATTTAGAGGACAGCAGTATAATACCTGTATCATTGTGAATTTAAGGTACAGTTTCATAAGATTAATTTTAGATTGTGATAGCACAAAAATTAGTTTAGTAAAATTGACTGAAATTGGTATAAAATTTATTTACTAATATTCATTTATTCTACGCAAGTGTTAATTACTCATCCAAGATTAAATCAACAAGGGGACCAGGACTCCGATATAACATATTAATTAAATTGTTTATTATCTTCTTCTTTAATACATGTCATATAAAATTCTGTATTTATTTGCAAGTTCAGATTGATAACTTTAATTATTATTTATACTTTACATGGTTAACATACCTATTATATTCAATTTTTTTTAAATTCAACTTTTATTTTAAATTCATTCGTACTGATAAACAATAAAAGGTTGCACAAAAATTGGAATTATTGTTTGCACAAAACAGGCATTCTTGATGTGCAGTTTAAACAGTATTTCTTCTATGTCTCTTTTCGTCCATTCCGTATAAAAATAATAAACAGGTGTGTAGTAGAAAATGTTAGGTTTTTGTACATGAAGACATTAAGTTTAATTCTTAAACAGTTGCTCATATTACGTAGAAGCAAATGTCAACATACAAATCAATATGCTCATTGCTCATATGAATAATTAATATTTAATTGTACTGCACAATACTATCTCACACAGCACGTAAGTTTGCAGGAAAGTTTCTTGTTTGTCAATCTCACAGATGAAAGCTTTATGCAAAATTCAAAGCTGTATGGGATCATCCTCATGTATTTTACAATTGTTAAAAGAAATACTATTTGCATTACATAACAAATTTATTTAATTATGTTAATCCGGTGAACTGCTCATATTAATTGCGTGACTGTAGGTGAGTGTAGGTGATATACATCCTCAAGATTTTACGTGGCTGTAAGCCCTTACGGGTACGTAAGACAGAGATCTCCCATTTTACGTGTCTTTATACGATTACGTGGCTGTAAGCCCTTACGGGTACGTAAGACAGAGATCTCCCATTTTACGTGTCTTTATTGATTTACGTGGCTGTAAGCCCTTACGGGTACGTAAGACAGAGATCTCCCATTTTACGTGTCTTTATAACGATTACGTGGCTGTAAGCCCTTACGGGTACGTAAGACAGAGATCTCCCATTTTACGTGTCTTTATAACGATTACGTGGCTGTAAGCCCTTACGGGTACGTAAGACAGAGATCTCCCATTTTACGTGTCCTTATACGATTACGTGGCTGTAAGCCCTTACGGGTACGTAAGACAGAGATCTCCCATTTTACGTGTCTTTATAACGATTACGTGGCTTTAAGTAATTGTCACTAGGTATTTTCTTTTTTTTGTGTATCGTGAACGTGTCTTTAAGCTTTTACGTTTCTATAAAATGTAACTATACATTGTGCCGTTGTGTACGTGGCTTTAAGAGCTTTTAAGTTTCTATAACCGATATATTGTATTTTGTCGGATTTACGTCCTATGAAGAGTACTGGTTACCGGTGTATATTCCCGTAATGGTACTCTTATAATAACGTATTTTCACTTAAATTACGTGATTTTGGTGCGAATAGACACAGCGTTTTTAACATAAAAGAAGACCTGTAATTCGTTGCTTCTAATGTTCAAAATAATCGTACGTAAGCTAAGACTTCTGTATATAAGTACTATATACACGTATTACCAAAATTAGTGAATTATCGTTAACATTTTTTAAAATTTTAATTATGTAAAGTCAGGGAATTAGATGTAAAATTTGGGTTTTTAAATATAAGACGATTCATTCTGCGGATTATATTAAAAAATCTTTTAAATTTTTGGAAAATTCTGGAAACTTGTGCGTAATATGTTTGTTATATTTTGTTTTGGTGATTTCAGACAAAATTTTGAAAATGCAAGAAAATCGATGTTCTATGAGGCTGTCTAGATTTTTTTCAAATTTTAAAAATCATTATTCATTTTGTGTTTTTTTAGAAATTAATAGAAAAATTTATTAAAAGGTTTTTTCTTAAATAATTTAATAATCCTAAAACAGGGGAGTTGGAGCGCGGAGTGCTCAGGGGGCGGAACCCCCAAAATATATATTATATAAAGTATTTCGCCGCCGCCGCCGCCGCTGTGTATACAAATTTGTTAAGGGTGTATACATATATGTAGGCCCTGTATATATATGTATATGCTAGGGGGCTTCTGCCCGCTGAAAGCTTCGCGCTCCAACCCCCCTATTTTCGAATTTTTTAATTATTTTTGAAATCAACCTTATATCGAATTTAAAGAAAACCTCCTATTTTAGGTTTATTAATTTAGATTTTTAATCTACAGTCCAAAGCCAAAATAAGTGCTTGAGGTCTACGATATTCCAAAAAAGATTTTTCCTTCAATCACTATTTTGTGCAACTACAATAGTTACTGGAAAATGCTGGTTTCATGCAGCTATAAATTCTGTATTTATTTGCAAGTTCAGATTGATAACTTTAATTACTATTTATACTTTACATGGTTAACATACCTATTATATTCAATTTTTTTTTTAAATTCAACTTTTATTTTAAATTCATTCGTACTGATAAACAATAAAAGGTTTGCACAAAAATTGGAATTATTGTTTGCACAAAACAGGCATTCTTGATGTGCAGTTTAAACAGTATTTCTTCTATGTCTCTTTTCGTCCATTCCGTATAAAAATAATAAACAGGTGTGTAGTAGAAAATGTTAGGTTTTTGTACATGAAGACATTAAGTTTAATTCTTAAACAGTTGCTCATATTACGTAGAAGCAAATGTCAACATACAAATCAATATGCTCATTGCTCATATGAATAATTAATATTTAATTGTACTGCACAATACTATCTCACACAGCACGTAAGTTTGCAGGAAAGTTTCTTGTTTGTCAATCTCACAGATGAAAGCTTTATGCAAAATTCAAAGCTGTATGGGATCATCCTCATGTATTTTACAATTGTTAAAAGAAATACTATTTGCATTACATAACAAATTTATTTAATTATGTTAATCCGGTGAACTGCTCATATTAATTGCGTGACTGTAGGTGAGTGTAGGTTATATACATCCTCAAGATTTTACGTGGCTGTAAGCCCTTACGGGTACGTAAGACAGAGATCTCCCATTTTACGTGTCTTTATACGATTACGTGGCTGTAAGCCCTTACGGGTACGTAAGACAGAGATCTCCCATTTTACGTGTCTTTATTGATTTACGTGGCTGTAAGCCCTTACGGGTACGTAAGACAGAGATCTCCCATTTTACGTGTCTTTATTAATTTACGTGGCTGTAAGCCCTTACGGGTACGTAAGACAGAGATCTCCCATTTTACGTGTCTTTATAACGATTACGTGGCTGTAAGCCCTTAGGGTACGTAAGGCAGAGATCTCCCATTTTACGTGTCCTTATAACGATTTACGTGGCTGTAAGCCCTTTACGGGTACGTAAGACAGAGATCTCCCATTTTACGTGTCTTTATAACGATTACGTGGCTTTAAGTAATTGTCACTAGGTATTTTCTTTTTTTTGTGTATCGTGAACGTGTCTTTAAGCTTTTACGTTTCTATAAAATGTAACTATACATTGTGCCGTTGTGTACGTGGCTTTAAGCTTTTAAGTTTCTATAACCTAATATATTGTATTTTGTCGGATTTACGTCCTATGAAGAGTACTGGTTACCGGTGTATATTCCCGTAATGGTACTCTTATAGTAACGTATTTTCACTTAAATTACGTGATTTTGGTGCGAATAGACACAGCGTTTTTAACATAAAAGAAGACCTGTAATTCGTTGCTTCTAATGTTCAAAATAAATCGTACGTAAGCTAAGACTTCTGTATATAAGTACTATATACACGTATTACCAGAAATTAGTGAATTATTGTTTATGTATTTTTTTTACCTTTTTGAAGACTTCGCCGAAATAAAATATATAACGATTCTGTTTTTTTACGCGAGAACTTTCAATCATTGGGTAACTAGGTACACGTACACTCAAATCGCATAAATAGAAAATATTAAAAAAAAGTATGTGTGGAGTTGTAGACTGTGTTGTTTTTATACACGATAATCGCGAGTTTGTTTTATAAATTAAATTAATTTAAGTGCTTTTCACGTTCTCACGAATACTAATAATTTTGTACATTATTATGTTTTTATTTCACGAAAATAATTCAGTTTAATTTTTTAAATTAAAATTTTATAAAATGTACTACATATAATATATATAAGGCTTACGCGCCCATACTTGCGTCTGGCGCTATCGCGCCCTTTGAATATATGATTTATTTATTATTTTAAGGTTGATTTATCTGTTACAAGGAGTGATTTGTTAAAGCCACTGATATTGGAAGAATAAATAGTATATTACGATACATGGCCAGAAAGTTGGATTTCCTGGCCTGCGTGATATGACGGCCGAGGCGAAGCCGAGGTCGTCATAAAACGCAGGCCAGGGCATCCCAAAATTCTGGCCGAGTGTCGTATACTATTTTTCTTCATCCCAGTCCGAAAGTATACAATAATATAATTAATATTAATTATTAAATAATCATTTACGACGAACAGAAAATACCACCCGATCTTACAGTATTTGTCTGCTACGTTTTCCGTAGCCAATTTCAGAGCAAGCTTCGGGTAACCTCGCATTACGCGACACGTGAGACGTTATATTCGACTCATGCTATATTTTTGATGCCCGCCCGACATTTGCAAAACCGAGGCGAAGCCGAGGTTTTTGCTGGTCGGGGGCGGGCATCAAAAATATAACAAACATACACATAAGCATGTATAAATTTATTGTAAAATCGTATTACTTAGCAGCGGTTTTAATGCATAGTTGCGATAAACAGCGTGCATAGAAGAAGTCGACTTTACATTAATAAAATTTACATTTGTATAGTTGAATATCAATTGCACTGTTAAAATTTGAACATAAAAAATGAAACATATTTCTTTCACATGTATTTACATCACCGATATTAAATCAATATTAAATTGATAGAGTGGAATTTAAAAATGACACGAAATAGATAGAATGAACACAGTCAACTTAAGTATTCTACATATACTCTCGCTCTCTCTTTCTATCTATCGTTTTATTAAACAAAACAATTATACAAGATATTTTATAAGGCAACATTAAAATACAATTTACATTTGAAAACCATAAGTGCTTGTAGTAAATCGATTAATAAATTTTAAATAATTTAGCAATGTTTACTTGAGAGGTTAAGCACTGTACATGTTATATTGGGAACTTTGCGGCCGTTGCTACAGCCGTTGCTATGCATCGAGGCTGCGAAAATCTGTGAGCCAATCAGAGCGCGCGAGACTCCGGCCGGCCGCAAAAGTCGCTCTTCCCGTATCCATATGCGGCCGGGAAACACGTACTTTCGGCGGGGGGATGAAGAAAAATTTTTCTCATCGCTCGTAGGTGGACTGAAGCTAATACTTGCCTCGACACTTCTATTACACTTAAAAAATATCTCTAAGGATAGAAGAGTAGCAGCTAAAGCTAACTTTGAATGTATCTAATTTAGATTGCTATTGATAGAAATAATAATGATGGTAGTATTTCAACAGGTAATTTTTTTAGCTATCGTCTTTTGATGCAGTAAGTTGAAATTCAAATCAAAGTAATATATTTATGGAATATAATTTCTTATTCCATCTTTCTCTCTATTCGCAGCTGTAAACAGTCATCCGTGTAGTGGAAATCTTCGAAGGATTATGAGTAACTACTATTCATAGCATATTGATCATCTTGGATGTAGGAATTCCAGGCGCTGAAGTGGTATTGAACGTTTTCTTGGATATAGGACTTTCTTTAGAATCTTTTTTTTCTGTATTGGAGTCCAAGTGTTATACAACTTGGGAGCTAAGTTTCACCACGTCCTAATGTGCAAGCAAGTAAATCTTTCACAATTTATAGTTTTTTACACTTTCACAAGTGTTAAGCAGCCTACTCACAACTGTTTAACATTCTTCATTTAGACTGTCTCTATTCGCAGCTGTAAACAGTCATCCGTGCAGTCGAAGTCTTTCAAGGCCTTATTAACCAAAGTTGCTATAGCAAAATCGCGCCAAAACTTGCTATGCAAGTTTTCTTTGCAATTTGTTTGCAATTTGGTATTATTAAGTATTCTAAAATTGGATAATTATAAAACTTGCTGTAAAGTTGATATAAAATTTACAAAAATGATTTCATAAATGTGTGCCGTCAGTTTGTTACCAAATGAGGACACAGATTGATATACATTTGACGCAAAGAATTACTTTCCCAAGTTGCTATCAAATTGATGCACATTTGGTATAACTATAGTTAATACTATATAACATTTGATTTTTACAACTTGTTGTTAATTCCAGAACAATAATTGGTTACGTCTGTAAACCCATAGTAGACAAATTGCTATTACATTGCTTACAATTTATGTCATTACCATGTTTAAAGTTAATGTAAAAATATAGGTAAATAGATTTGTTATCAAACCCCTTTCTTTTTATTAAATTTAAACAAAAATAATTTTGAATGAAAAAGAATCCTATATATTCTAATATATTCTAATATACTAAATGCATTTCGCATCTCGATCTGGCGCGGACGAGTCGAAAAGTTGCGTGAACTCGATGTCTTTTATTTATATGTCGACTTTCGAATGTTTTATTATTAAAAAAAGATGTTACAGTTTTAGAAAAAACATCATCTATAGTGATACATAAGATATGTACAATTGATACTGCAGCATTCTTCTTTATCGATCTTCAGTATTATATTTTAAAGGTATCTTCAGATATATTTTTAATGTATTCAACGTAACAGCACTGAGCACATCAACACTCAGAGTGAGCATACGCATATTAAAGCCTCTGAATAAATTGCAGTACGCGAGAGTTTCTTTGTATTCCACATGCGAAAATATTATCTTATATAGCGGAATATAGCTAATTAAATATTTGAAAGTTATATATTTGTTTTGGATACAATTAAATTTTTGAATGTAAACAATATATTCGATATTTTTAAATTAATATTGGAATTGATTTATACATTAAAAAAATAATTTTTTAATTTAAAATAATTAAAAATATATTGAATTTTTTGGGTTCAATACTTTTTTTCAAAAAGACAGTGAGCTAGCCCGTGCGTGTCTTATACAGGAATTTATTTTGTCCTCTAGTCCTTATGATATATTGTGACGTTGTCACAATTAAAATAAATTAAATGCGTCATATATGCTAGCTACTACAGCGTATACACATGCATATATGATTATTGTTAAAATAGAAATAAATTTAAGTAAGCGGTAATATTTTATGACTAGTTGATTAAGGCAATATTTTTATTAAAACTAGACACACATAAGTAGTAGTCACATTCACACACACACACACACAACGAGAATCTTACGAACAGCGTATCAGCTGATAATACACGTGTGCGCGTACGGGTTAATTTATACGTACGCGCATCTTCGGCAACCGGGACACACACACGCACATACAGCTATACTAATGTAAAACCGAACGCGAGAAAACAGGTGATCGCGGTGACGATGTACACCGGGTATTGTCGACACGAGGGGTAGGGGGGCATGATATAGCCGAGAGAGAGTATCGAGGTATATTAAATATATAAGTATGTCTATAGTATATATACGGCGTTCTCTCTCGCACTCATTGTATTATATGGGTAATTGATATTGCGATTTATAGTTGGATTTTCTCAAGTATTTAAATTAATGTTTAAATGTTGCATGAGTTATATGTTAATTTTATATATTATGGATGATTTTTGGTGTTATTTTGGTGACATTTTTGGTGTTATAATTTGGTGTTTTTCGAGTATGATGCGATTAAGATATTTCGAGTCCGGCAATTTGATTTCGAGTGTCGCGCCATATGAGTGATTTTTCATGAAGACAATTATCCTCGCGCAGGTTCGCGCATCCTGGAATAAAACCAATCAAATTGTTTTTCCACGAATCAAACTAATCAAATTTTCCACGAATAATATCGAGTTTCAGCCAACATATCCAATGATCTATAATCAGGTGATCTCACAAAAGTTTGTTACGGGGGGCGGATCATCCCTCGATCGCGTCCTTCCGTTCTTGTCCTAGCCTTGAGTGAGTTCAGAAGTGTTTTTGAAAAAGATTAAGAGAGATAATTTTTGAGAGTAATAGAGATATTGAGAAAGAGGAATCTCCATTTTGGGAAATCATAAGATAATATTGAATTGAGCATTATGAATCCAGGACGATAAGGAAACTGACTCTTGTATTGTGGACAATCAAAAGAGATAATAATTAATATTGAGAGTGGATTCAAGGTGGAATGTTGGTGAGATCGTTTAATATTTAATTTAATTTGCAGCTTCAAGAAGTCATGGATAGCTAATATAAATGTAATTGTGTATATTTCGAGTCATATTTTTATTTACAGGTGTAGTTTTGATAAATTGAGTAAGGTAGCAGATCCGATAGTTTTAGAGTATCGGCAACAAACTTTTCTTTCAGCTCGAGTTTAAATTAATATTTTTATTGAGAATCGAGTTAAGGGGATGTCGTACCTGACAAAAAATTGATGTGCAGGTCCGCGCTTTCTGTTTTATCGATACCCTATATAAAACTAACTTAACAGAAATCATATGTGGCGCCCTCTGTATTATATACTAATACATATTTAGTTGCATGCCCACAGATGGCGCTAACAAGCGTTAACGTAATATAAGATATTACACAACGCTAGTAAAAGTAATTACAAAATTGATTGTAAAAAAATAAAAATTACTGTAAAAGTAAATGAACAGTATACTGCAAAACTTATGAACGTATCTAATTGGTTTATCCGATTGGAATGGACTGGAGAAATGGCAAATTATATTTAAAAAATTATTTTTATATTATACATGTGTAATATTAATTCTAGAAATTAAAGTAATAGCATGTATGTAATAACTCTGCACTTTGCGTACACTTTATTTGTACTGTATTACTGTATTTGTACTTTATGGTAACGTGTACTGTACGTACACTTTATGAATTGTGTACTGTACGTACACTTTATATGGTACCGTGTACTGTACGTATACTTTATAGTAACGTGTACTGTACGTACACTTTATGGTAACGTGTACTGTACGTACACTTTATGGTAACGTGTACTGTACGTACACTTTATGGTAACGTGTACTGCACGTACACTTTATGGTAACCAAATGTCAGATTTTCACTTTGATTTGTATTGCAATTTATTTGTAAATTTTGATTTATAATTAATTATAACAAAAGTTACGCATATTCATCTACTAAAATTACAATTTTCTTATCAGTGTTACGTGCATTATAATTTTCAATAAACTTAAAAAATGATCTATTATTGTATATAATTAAATTTTTAATCCAGTTCAATTTTCATTACCGCCATTTAACTCATATACTTTGTAGAGTTTTAGTACCCTTCATTCCTGATAAAAAAATATGTACCATTACTTTAACTTAATAAGATTTTCATAATAATAAACTTTCTGAATGGTACTAGCGTCTGCTTTTTAAAATTAAGTTTAAATTGTTAAAGTTTTCTACAACTTATAATATTAATAAAGTAAGTATTTCTGAATAATCTCCATAATTTTATCAACTAATTGGTATGTTTAAATGAATTTTTTAATCACTACTAAATTAAGCAATGAGCCAAACGGTTATTGGTAAACAACAAGTAAACCTACTTCTATGGAGAACATTGATGGAGGGACACATGTGATTTTATCTTTATATACAATTTTGAATGTTTCATTAAGTTTATTTATGTTAACTTTTATGCACTATAATTAATGCACATGTAGATTATAAAATGGATATTTACTATGATACTGTTGAACAACTAATAATATATAATACATGGTTAATACCTAACCTAATGGAATTAGTAGGAGGTGCGTGTAATCGTCGAGTCGAACTGTGCACGCACCTTCTAGAGGAAACCGTCGTCTGCTAGTTCCTAATAAGCTCAATCGAGATATGGCTATTAATACAAAATAAATTTCTATATACATTTTGTGACGATCACGCAGGGTATTAGGGCATGGCGACAAGGACGAAATAAACGATTGATAAAAATAGTAATAATTTATTACAATAATAGATAAAGGGTTTTGGACGCCAGCCACGTATAATTTTGGCGAAATTATAAAACGAGATGGGAAGCATACTTACAAAAGAAGGAATAAATGCACTGCACTTATAACGAAGGCGTGCATCCACCTTGTCAGTATAGAGGAGCATATCCTGGGTTGACGCTTGAAATGTTGCTTTCCTGACACACACACATACGAGGTAGTCCGCCACGGGAAAATGAAAGACGATAGCAATCGTATTGCCAACGCGACGCCAACGTTGCCGCGACGGCGTACTGAAGAGCTCTCACGAGCTTCGACAGGCTCGTTCACTGCTTTGCTGGACGGGCCCGCCGTGCGCGCGCAACTTGCGTCGAACGGTCCGTCGACCGCCGTCGTCCAGCGCGCATCGTAATGTGAGTCTTCGCGGTCATGCGGATATAGCCTCATTTATTGTACAAGGTTTTAAATTTATTTTATAGCCATGTTTTTGTAGCTGAATAGAAAACTATTTGTTTTAAAAAAATGAACGTCTTTTTCTCGGCAGGCTTCAGCGGTTATTAAAAACTACTCCCGAAGAACCTGCGAGTGATAGAGAACACACTCGGCGCGTCGTTCAGATTGTCTCGCCTCGCAGATATCCATCGAGAACTAAAAAGCAAACACATAATATATTATAACAAATTTTATATTTTTATATAGCAGTGTTTGTGTAGATAAACCGAAAATTATTTTTAGTCATATATACACAAAAAATACTTTTTCTCGGGTGGCTGCTTTTTAGTTCTTGATCGATATCTACGAGGCGAGACAATCTGAACGACGCGCCGAGAGCGTCTCGTCTCGTAGATATCCGCCGTTATGTTATAAGCAAACACATAATATATTGTAACAAATTTTACATTTTTTTTATAGCAGTGTCTGTGTAGGTAAACCGAAAATTATTTTTAGTAATATATACACAAAAAATACTTTTTCTCGTATGGCTGCTTTTTATTTCTCGATGGATATCTACGAGGCGAGACAATCTGGACGACGCGCCGAGAGTGTCTCGCCTCGTAGATATCTGCCGTTATGTTATAAGGAAAAACATAATATATTGTAACAAATTTTATATTTTTTTGTAGCAGTGTTTGCGTAGGTAAACCGAAAATTATTTTTAGTCATATATACACAAAAAATACTTTTTCTCGGAACGCTGCGGCGACTGATTATTGTCGCGTAGAACCTTCGAGGCGAGACACTCTCGGCGCATTGTTTAGATTGTCGCGCCTCGTAGATATCCATCGAGAACTAAAAAGCAAACACATAATTTATTGTTACAAATTTTATATTTTTATTGTAGCAGTGTTTGTGAATGTGAACCGTAAATTATTTTTAGTAATATATACAAAAAAAATCCTTTTTCTCGGATAGCTGCTTTTTAGTTCTCGATGGATATCTACGAGGCGAGACAATCTGGACGACGCGCCGAGAGTGTCTCGCCTCGTAGATATCCGCCGTTATGTTATAAGGAAACACATAATATATTGTAACAAATTTTATATTTTTTTGTAGCAGTCTTTGTGTAGGTAACCCGAAAATTATTTTTAGTCATATATACACAAAAAATACTTTTTCTCGGAACGTTGCGGCGACTGATTATTGTCGCATAGAACCTTCGAGGCGAGACACTCTCGGCGTATTGTTTAGATTGTCTCGCCTCGTAGATATCCATCGAGAACTAAAAAGCAAACACATAATTTATTCTTACAAATTTTATATTTTTATTATAGCAGCGTTGGCAAGGTAAACCGAAAATAATTGTTTGTAATATATACACAAAAAATACTTTTTCTCGGGTAGCTGCTTTTTAGTTCTCGATGGATATCTACGAGGCGAGACAATCTGAACGACGCGCCGAGAGTGTCTCGCCTCGTAGATATCCGCCGTTATATTATAAGCAAGCACATAATATATTGTAACAAATTTTACATTTTTTTATAGCAGTGTTTGTGTAGGTAAACCGAAAATTATTTTTAGTAATATATACACAAAAAATACTTTTTCTCGGATGGCTGCTTTTTAGTTCTCGATGGATATCTACGAGGCGAGACAATCTGGACGACGCGCCGGGAGTGTCTCGCCTCGTAAATATCCACCGATATGTTATAAGCAAACACATAATATATTGTAACAAATTTTACATTTTTTTTTATAGCAGTGTTTGTGTAGGTAAACCTAATATTATTTTTAGTAATATATACACAAAAAATACTTTTTCTCGGGTAGCTGCTTTTTAGTTCTCGATGGATATCTACGAGGTGAGACAATCTGGACGACGCGCCGAGAGTGTCTCGCCTCGTAGATATCCACCGATATGTTATAAGGAAACACATAATATATTGTAACAAATTTTATATTTTTTATAGCAGTGTTTGTGTAGGTAAACCGAAAATTAGTTTTAGTCATATATACACAGTAATACTATTTCTTGGAAGACTTCAGCGATTGATTATTGTCGCGTAGAACCGTCGAATAGCTATTAAATTATTACTAATTAATGCACAATGTTATGGAGTAGTATCGATTTCTATTTTCTTACTATAATTTTGTCCTTATTGATATTTTGAAATTTTCGGTTACTATATAGCCAACGTTAAACTATCCGAAATGACATAAAAAAAACCAACAAAATACGGTATTTCAAATAAAAGTGATAAAGTGGCAGCACATTCTTTTTTAGAACTGACGCATAACGGAGAAACGTTTATTTCCATCCCTAATATGTGATACAAGCTTTCTACCGTCCTAGTATTCATCGTATTTTTCTTTTAATTTTTTGTCGTGCACTTTTTTCTGCTTTTTTAATATTCCAAATTTTACCAATATCGTGAACTTATATATGTATACCGCATATCTTAGGACACAGTCCAGTTTTTACAATATTAAATTAAATCGTTGTTGCCTGTGGACAAAGAGCGGTTATGTTTCAACTCGAATTTTTTAAATTTAACAATATTTTATCATAAATTCAACTTTTGTACTTGTTATACACTTAAAATGTATATTAAAAATATGCCTCTAATCTGTTTTCTAGCTGTCATTGTGTTAAATAATTGGAATTAAACAAATAGTGCACCCAACATTCAGTGTCGACATAGTACAATGTATTTGAAAGTACGAAATGCGTGCGGCAGACGGCCCAAATCGGTGCACGCACCTCCTATAGACTCTGTCGCTGTAGACTGAGAGAGGTTATGTTTCAATTCGTATTTTTCAAATTTTAACGATATATAGCCATAAATTCAACTTTTGTACTTGTAATTTACTTTAAATCTATACTAAAAATGTACCTCTATCCCGTTTTGTAGCTGTCATAATGTTAAGTAATTCGAATTAAACAAATAATGCACCTAACATTCAGTGTTGGTACAGTACAATGTATTTGAAAGTACGATGTGCGTGCGGTAAACGGCCCGATCGTGCACGGACCTCCTATAGAATCCGTCGCCTATTCCACCACGAATGAAATAAGACATAGCTGGAAATGCTTAGCATCGCCACCTACTGGTGGATTTTCAAACTACGTATCTAAACTTTTTCTTACTCTTCGGTCTGCCAAATTGCACATTTTTAGAAGGAATGAATATCTTTTTTATTTTTCAATTAATTTTTCAATCGATTATGTATTCCTCTAGTTTTTACTGAAAAATGATTCTAAGATAATGTAAAATGTTGCCTCTACTTTGTTTCTTGATGTTTGTAATTGCAATCTATATTTATTTCCATCACAAATATCTAGTACCAGCTTCACAACGTCTTTGTATCAGTCGTATTTTTCAAATTATTTCTTCGTCGTGCACTTTTGACTGTTTTTTTTAGTGTTCCAACATTTATCAATATCGTGAAATTGTGCGTCTGCACTGTATTTGTTAGAAATCTTTCCAGTTTTTACAAAATTCAATTAAATCGTTGTTGCCTGTTAACTAAAAGAGGTTATGTTTGAGATCGTATTTTTCAAATTATAAGCACATTTTAGCACAATTCAAACATTTGTACTTATAATTTATTTAATATATGTATTACAAATATGCCTCCACTGCGTTTATAGGTTATCATTGTATTAGATAATAGTAATAGGATAAATAGTGCGTGTAATATACAGGTGTCGGCATAGTAGGATTTAATTCAGGTATGGCATCCCCTTAATGTCGATTTTTGGCGCGAAATTACCCTAATTAGGTGTGTGTGATCGCGTCGCGTTTTCTTTTCTTTTATTTATTAAATAATTGTTAATTAAATGGAATTGTTTAAGAAATTCGTATTGCGTTTCGGGTTTTAGATCGATATATAGCAGCGGTCAATAACCATTGGAATGTAATTCGTCTATGTGAATAAATTTAATTGTTAATTATAATTATAAATTGTTCATTTATTAGTAGTTGCTCCTCGTGTTGTCCGTATTGTCTGTGTCGTCGAGAAAAATAATAAACTATCATTGCTGATTCGACGTGGGTTTCGCCATTTTCCTGACCCCCCTTTATAGAGTGCGGTAGTCTCAAGCCGAGGTGAGACTTTTAATTATAATAAATTGAAGTAAACGGAACTAATTAAAAGTATTTGCGTGCGGTTAGGTTTTATAGATTTGATAGTTTAAATGAAATCGACCCGTTACAATATATAGAAACATGCAATCCATAGGCAACGTAAAAGCTATGGTGTACAACCGCGTTCGACTACGGATCTTAGCAATGATGTCATAAGTAGTCGTCTATGCAAGCAATCCAGTATCTATACATCTAAAGAAACGTTCGAAAGTAGCGCTGTTAATCGTTAATCTAGAACTCGAAACGGAAAGTCGATCTCGTTTCAAAAACGTCGGTGTGCATACGCAGTGTGTCTTCGTCCTCTATAATACATGACGTCGACTATGCGTATATAGATATAGACGAACACGGTCGAACGCATAAACGAACGTTTGGTGGCGTTGTTTGCACATCCGGCACAATCCGGCATGGTAACATTCGGTGCATCAAAACCTCTGCATAAAGATTCACCGAAAACTAACTACAAGAACAACAGTAGAACGGTTAGTATGTGAAAAATATAATTTTAATATAACGTACATGTATTTACTTTGTCAATATTTATTAATATTATTGTCTTTCACTGTTTCAGCTTTTTCGATTGATTCGATTGATTTCAAGTATTTCTAACCTCTGTTTACTTTGATGCCTATATCGGTTTTTCATTCGAAATATTCCTAGAAATAATGTAAGTATTTTCATATATTTATAATACATATTACAATTAACTTAATGTGTAATAAAATGCCCCGATCAAGTAATTAGTTATTCGAATCTAAAATTTGATGAGCGAATATTTTTTTTATTCATTAGTCGTTGCAAACTATAATCTTTTTAGTATATTTGATTATACCAAGAATAATAGTTAATTACTTCAGTAAAAAAAAACATATCTTGGCCAATTTAAATAATTTTGCAGGAAATAAATCTAAAAGTTTGCTTTTTTGAAAAAAATCATTTTTTTTGATAAACAACTTCCTGATTATACTTATATAAATCTAATAATATAAGTTATTCTTTTTAATGATGATACAAAATTTTATCGTTCGGTAATATGTATATGTATATAATAATATCGGTCTCTCCGAACTAAATGCTTTACTTTAGAATAAAAGCAGGCCTATCGTACTCTTTGTCCACTATGGTTGGTGGAATTTCCCAGAGCACGGCCTTTTAAAATAATTAAAGGCGTTTCGTCCTCGATCTCCAGCTTGGACTCCTCAGTAAGGAACTGGAGATCTTACCTTAGACGCCTGTCGCAAGATGATCTGCGACGCCAGCAAGATGTTCTGCGGTTATATATATAGAAAATAGACGACGATCTCTCCAACGAGTGTAGAGAGATAGTCGTCTCCCTCTAGTGGTGGGGAAAGCCACCAGCCAGAGTGCGACGTGTTAGACCGTGTCGCGAGTTATTTTCAGTCGCGCAGATCATCTTGCGACAGGCGTCTAAGGTAAGATCTCCAGTTCCTTACTGAGGAGTCCAAGCTGGAGATCGAGAACGAAACGCCTTTAATTATTTTAAAAGGCCGTGCTCTGGGAAATTCCACCAACCATAGTGGACAAAGAGTACGATAGGCCTGCTTTTATTCTAAAGTAAAGCTTTTTAATGATCTTTAATATGCAGTAAAATGTCAGCACCTTTATATAATCTTCTTTATTTTCATTAATTACAACATGACTGCTCTTTTTTCTTGAATTGTTTGAAAGGTAATTTTGCGAAACTATAATTTCAATATAAGAAGCAGTTTTTAAACTGGCATTTCTATTATCCTATATAATCAGTATTAGAAATTTTATAACCTCCATGTAACTTTCCCTTTAAACAACACGGTAGGTACAGATTAAGTAAGGTTTAAGACTATTTGTTTGAAAGTCACTGTCACTCTGATCTTCATAAATTAGCTGACTGCTTTTTCTTCTTTAACTGCAAGCTGTATAAATTTCTTAGCTATTCGTTCATTTGAAATAGTTGTTCACCGCTTCGAAAGAACTTTAAGCGACTAGACTTGGTAGATAAGCAATTACATTCACTTTCAAAAATGACCAGAAAACTTCTCCCATTTCATCCATTTTCTTAACGTTCTTACTAGCTGATATGTAACTACAAAATTGTATTTAACTACCACATAAAATTCACTGAAAAATTGTGATCAGTAAATATAATAGTTTTATTTAAAAACATCTTTTATAAATTGGCGAGGAAAGATAAAGTTTATTAAACTGACGCCTTGAAAAAATAGCATTTTCCAAAAATTTTTCATATTCACTTTTAAACTTTAATAACATGACTTTTATTGACAACTATTATTCCATATTCAAAAAATATTTAAAAAAAGTTTAATTAACCAAATTAAAACATACGGATATCTATTTTAATATTTTGTCCATGAAAAATATCTGTCAATTTGAATAAGTAAACAATAATAGATAATATATAATATATGAAATACCTTTGCAACAGTTGATCATTAACTAAATTATAATTGATATCATCCACTATAATTGACATATACCATAAGATGCAGATATTTAAACTGTTGCATAAATTTGAAAACTTTACAGTTTTTAGTAAGTTGATTATTCCTCGCATCTTCAGAAATACAGCAAAACACCTCTATCTATATAAACAAAAAATAATTCACAAAGTATACAAAACTTTTAATGCAATATGTTTATAGATATAATAACAGGTATAATTCACAATAGACTATCAACTTTTTTTCTATAGATGCATGTATTCATAAAAAATACTCTTTGTGAACGCTATCCTGTTATGACACTTTGACAGAATGTTACTTATCTGATGAATTTTGGTAAATTGCTGGATAATTCATTACATACAGGTTATCCTTAGTACTTTAGTTCTAATAATACACCCAATTATTCGAAAATTTTGTTTATGAAAACAAGAAACAAAGTAAAACAATCGAACACTAACCTATTTTCACAAAAGTAGGTCAAGACCAACCTTTCAATATAGGAACAACACTGGCAAAGTGAGTATGTTCTCCCTCTTTCAGTGCAACGAATCATCTGTTTTGGCTAGAGTATCTGAGTATTGTGCGAAAATCGCGAGAAGCTACACAATCACAATTTAACAATTAGCAGTTTAGTTACTATTATAATCCGTATAATGCTGTAACTACTGTTCGATAAGCAAAGGATAATTTTTAGGATAAGCTTTTTTCCATCAACTTTCCTTCAATAGTTACTTTCAACTTACGTATTGTAATGTATAATTTATTAAAGTAAATTAAAATACTAAAATAATTTTAATTTAGAAGGTCAGTGGCAGTTATATTATTCACTTTAAATTGTTGAATATAAGTTTTTAATTTTTTTTTAAATAAATTAAATTTTATATTTATAAAACATTATGTAATAGTTGGTCACGCTTAATAATATAGTTCAAGTATCAAATCAAATTAGTTTAAATACTACGTCCATGATTACTTATAATTATTATAACTTTGTAATGTTTCCGAAACTAGCTGTTTAACGTAATTTGATCCATATGTGTATTTCTTCGCACATTAATAAATAAAGTATTGTGCCCAATCAATAGTAATAAACGATAGTTTGAAAAATGTGCATGTTTAGTTATAAAAATGTCTGTTAATCGTAAATATACTTCAAATCTTCACAACTAGTGGGCATTTTACCGTAGAATATCCCTATTTAGGAATGAAATTCAACTACTTTTCAAATACGTCAATTAGTGTTCGCGATCGCAATAGTCTGAACAAAAATAAATTCTATACCTAAGCACAAAGATGCATCAAAATTTGATTTAGAATTGAAAAATGGTTAAAAATATTTCTTTATTGTAAAACATCGCAATAAATATAAATGAATTATTTAAAAATGTCTTTTGATTGTTTGTTCTTAAATTATATTTATAGAGTTATATTAATAGTTTCTTACAAAGTCTGTCTTACAGATTAACTATTTAAGTTCCAAACGGTCTTGTATCTTTGTTACATCAAGATGCAATCATTTGTCATGTATTACTTGTTCAGTTTTTAATTTTTTTATCAAATAACATATATTTTTAGGTAAGTTTTCAAATACCCAATGATTTAAAATTTAACAAAATGAGACGTTTTAGGTTAATTTAGAACTAACAAATTTTAAAATAGCCTTAAAAAGTTGGTACAAATCATCAAACTATATCTTTATATAGTTTCTTATATCTCTACAAGAACTAAACCTTTAGAATCCTCCAAAAAAAAATTGTGCTGTAGATATTGAAAATCTACCTCCTCTGAAAATTTCAATTAATTTTATAATGACTTATTTTTTTCCCTAATAAAATTATTTACAGAGCTATAATTTTAACTGTCTGTATAGCTCGCGGTATTTTGGAGACGCATAATTTTGCCCCCTCATAGAGGAAGCATTGTAATAGTATAATTTTTCGATTTGCTCGAAACGTGCTACAAGTACCTTTTGACATGTCTAAAATCCAGATCCGGTGTTTGTACGCGTAGGCTAGTCATATTAGCTCAAAAAGAGGTGTTTCCTGGAAAAATGTTATTGTCGACATAAATATATTTTAACCTTTAATTAATGTTGAAAGTGAAAAAATTGTGGTAATTTTAGCTTGCCGGTATTAAAATTTTTATTATTTATTGTTATACTTAAAAGGGGAGTGCATGGTCGATGGAGAACGGATCTTATCCAACCTTTTAGGATATGATTGGCAATCCCCTTGTTAATCCCTAATATCAAACTTTCTCTCGGTATTATAACAGTCAATTAATAACATTAATAAGTCGTAATTAAAAAGTAAAAATGAAGCATTTGTGAAAGATTCGCCGTATAAATTTGAATATCGTGTTACTGCGCTGCCTGCGTACGCTCCCTATCTCGCTAACTGTCTCTGGAAGCCACATTGCCAATACACGCGGAGTGCGCGCTATAATTTTTCTTAACTTCAACTCGCTTAACTTTTAAGTAGATGAAAATATTGCATGAGGCTACTATTATATTTAAGAGGTATTACACTTAAAATTGGAAAAATTAATTTTGACTTCAAAAATTGTTATAAATAAATATTTTTTTGTTACTCATTGTTTGCGCGGGTGTTTCATTTCTAAACGTTATGTTCCAATAATTCCCATGATAAATCGCGTGATTATTCATATGATTATTTTCGCCAGGGATTTATCTTCAGAAAACAAAAAACACACACACACGCACGACATGCGCATACTCACATGTGCACGCACACGCATACTCACACGCACGCATACAGGAACATGCACAGGCATTCGCACATGCACACACACGCAGGAACCCGCGCAGACAAAAAATAATGAAATTAAAATCCCCCTCCTAAATTTTAAATACTAAATGAAAATTAAATTCACCCCTCCCTTTCACCGACTGTTAATTATTATTTACGAGTTAATTAGTTGCCTTATAGTGAATTTTGATACAGTTATTATTATCATAAATATTTATTTCTGTAATTACTGCACTGAGAAAATTTTTGGACCTATGCTGTAAGTGCTAGTACGCCAGACGTCCGAAACGCGTTACAGTATTCGCACGAGCGTTTTGGGCAGATGCTGTACAAAAATTGTACACCAGACGTCCAACTGTGGCGCTAGTGTCGCTCAAACAGCGAAAAATCCGCACTTTTGCGCAGCATCGGTACAAAAATTAGTAGAGCTGCTGCCCAAAAGGTTATGTACATCAGCTGACTTGAGCAATTACAGCAATTGCCCAAAAATTCTCTCAATGTGGATAATATGCACTTCCATAAATCTACTCTTATGGCGATGTGATAGCCAAATTACAGGGATCTACCTTTAAAAACCCAAAAATTTTTAATAATTATGAAATTAAAAATCTGAAAAAAATCATACGTCATGCTTGAATGATATAGAAGAAGCTTACAGAGCGATTTCTTTAAAATAATTAATTTAAAATTAATTAATAAGTAATAATCACTTTTCATCGGTAATGATTAGGTGAGAAATTGTTCCTTACGGCTGCATGAAAATTTCGATCATTTTGTGATAAAACATTTTTTAAAAATTCACACGGTTTTTGGGTCACTGATCACGAATCCGAAGACGAAAAGTGACTATTTTCAAATCCAAGATGGCGTATCGAAAATAGCAGACCTACTTTTTGGCTAAAAATTTGTTTCTACAAAATTTTTAGATCAGTATTCATTCTTGCGGGGCTTGTTAGGTCGTTGATTGCCAATCTGAAATCAAAGTTTGAAAATTTACAAATCCAATCTGACGGATCTATTAGACTAAGTTTTTGTATTATATTTTGCATGAAAGACCCCTAGATGATAATAATTTTGAAGAAAACATATAAAATAAATAGTATATTTCTTAACGGGCACGGAAAGGCTTTATTTACGAAACGAGACGTTTTCAACCCAAGCCATATATATATATATATATGTATATATATATATATATATATATATATATATATAACAAAGTAATATATCTGGAAACATAATTATTATTTGAAATACCGACAAAACTATCAGCAAAATTTTTTTATTTAGAAAATTAAGTTAATTTCATAAATGTTGAAAATTCTTTTCTAATTTTTTTTATTTTTTTGTCACATAGCTCCACTATTATGAAGTCTAAAACATATAGTCACTGTAAAGGCAAAACGTATTTGTCCAGAAAGCTACTTCAACAAATTTCCACCCGACAACGACGACGTATTGGACAAGAAAATGTATTGAAAAAGTTTAAAAGAAAACTGAAAGTAAAGACAATTGATGTTGCTCAAAATTTCAATGTTAAAAATTGGCATATTGAAACATTATTAGAACAAGAACGTGCAAAAAATGATAATGTTGCAAATTTAATTAGCGAAAATTATAATACTAAGAATGAAAATCTATTAAATGTTATAAGTCAGAGTGATAATATCATCAATATTAATAGCGAGAGTGTTGCAAATGTTAATGATTGTATTAATAGTATTAATTGTACTAACGAACTTAATAATGTGGATGTTAACTTGCAGAACGAAAAATCCTCTAACACAACAAATGTTTGCAATATAGAGTGTGTCAAAAGCGTTTTAAATTCTGCACATGAGTTTAAAGAAGAAGTTGCTCTTCTTTTTTTAGAAACTAATGCTACTCATACTGACCAAAAGAAATGGTTGAATCTTTTAAGAAAGCATCGCTGTTTTGCTTCTTTTCCAAAAGATCCCAGAACTTTGTTACAAACGCCAAGAATTTTTAAAGGTCAACTTATTGACGTCTTCCCTGGAGAATATTTACATCTAGGCTTTGAGAAAGCGTTAAAAAAAATTTTAGATCGCTGTCCCACCGATTTTATACCATCGGAAAAATTATTTATTGACTTTAATATTGATGGGTGCGAATTGAATAAAAAGTATCAAATCATCCCAATTCAAGTGAAAATTTTTAATATACCGGAAAGTGATCCAGAAGTTGTAGGAGTATACAAAGGTCGTAAAAAACCCAAAGACGTACACTCGTTCTTGTTTTCTTTTATATCTGAAGTTAACAAAATAATGAAAGAGAAGCTAGTTTACAATAACACCGAATTAGATATTGTCATTAGACTTGCTAGTTTCGATTTAGTAGCTCGCGCTTTTATTCTTCGGCACAAAAGTCACAATTCTTTTAATCCTTGCTCAAAATGTACTATTACAGGTATTAAGTACAAATGCACATCGATTTTTAGAGGCATTAGACATGCAAAACGTGGTGATGAAGAATATTCTTGTATAAGTGACAAGCAACATCATCTTGAAAATAGCCCCTTGATAGAATTAGGAATGGGTCTGGTAACTCAAGTACCTATTGACGCCATGCATTGTGTACACTTAAGCGTGCATAAAAAATATTATTTGCATAGACTAAAGGTCTGTATGGCAAACAAGTAAAATTGTCTTCTAGACAGATTCTACAAATTTCTAATAGAATTAATATCATTGCTGATTATTGTCCTCGTGAATTTGCGAGGAAACCAGAATCACTAGAGTATGTGAAAGACTTTAAAGCCACGCAACATAGGCAATGTTTATTATATTATGGTATTGTTGTAATAAATGGAATTGTTGATCAGAACAGCTACTTTCATTACTTATTACTTAGTACAGCCATATACGCTGCCTTTCATTTGAGGTTCCATCGCAATTTCAACTATCATTTGCACGTTTAGCTCTGGACATATTTATTTTGGATTCTGAATGTATTTATGATCTTAACTTTTTATCATATAATGTACACAATCTATATCATTTAGTTGATGATGTTGAAATGTTTGGCCCACTGGACGGTTTTGCCACATGGCCGTATGAGAATAATATGTCATTTTTTAAGAAATATTATAAAAAACCAGGTGCCCCTTTGCAACAAATTCACAACCGATTAATGGAACGGGAAAATATAGCAAATAAAAAAACATAAATTATACATCCTAAAAACTACATAAAGCTGTTTAATCGCTATACTCACGGACCGTTGCCTCAAAACATATCGGCCAAAGTATTGCAACATTGGAAAATGTTTAAGAATCTTAAATATAAAAGTTTTACCTTAGGCACAAATTTGAAAGATAATACGTGTATTTTAGAGGATTTTGCAATATGTATCGTTGAAAATATTTTTAAAATTAACGAAAATATGATTAAGATTTTAATAAGAAAATTTATAGTAGTTGAAGATTTATTTGATGTAGGCATTAATTCATCTGTTGTCGGAACATACAAATGTTCATTGTTATCAAACGAAGCAGATTTGATCGATCATAGTTACGTTAAAAAAAATGTTACCGTATGCCTTATTGGAAAAATGAAGATGAAGACGAATCATATGTTAACGAAGACAACGATGATCCTTTTCCTAATGTTTATGTTGTTTCAGTATTAATTCAGTAGATTTTTTTAGTATATTTTATTTTGTTTTCGAATAATATGATTCAATAAGTAATTGAAATGAAAATTTAAAAAATTGTGAGCGATCCGCTATTGTAAATTAATATATCAGGAGTATGTAGGGGATGTAATAATCAATTTTCACTGATCGAAAAATGATACACATATTTTCTTAATTAATAATTGTATCCCACAAAGCAAGAAATATTTCTAAAATATTTTAAATATTTAGTAAAAAAGTATCTTTATTGATCGTCACGAACATGCAGTTGTTAATAGAAGTTACATATTTGCCGACGTTTCGGACGTTTTTTCGCCGTCCCTTTTCAAGGCATATTTAAACAGAATTTGCTTCTGAAACTCAAATATAACAATAGTATACTGCCTTTGTAAAACCTTATGATTAGTTATACATCTTGTCATGACTTAATGAACTGTAACTATTTTTAAAAATATATTTAGTCTCAAAAAATTTGCAACAAAATTGTTCATAGCACGAGTGCTGATCTATATGAAAAAACAGGTAATATATGTTTTATCTATTATATTTTATTCATATTCTAATATTAACCCGGTAAACCAAATAATAGCTATAATTTGTCCACTTGGTAGCAAAACACTAATACAAAATAAATAGATATAGTATACAGTTTATTTGTTTACATATTAACTTATCGGTTTACCCATTAATCTAGACAACATTTCCATCCAATAAAGGTAGTTTTATTTTTATGAAACATTTACTACTATATTTTACTATGTCGGTATTGAGAATAGTTATTTAAATAAAATATTAAATTATTTAGAGTACAGTTTTTGAATCAGAAACTTCTATTTATTCTATATTTTATTAGTATGTCTATAAATTTGCAAATATTTTGACAGACGTATCAGAAAAAGTATATAAAAGTTGCAGAAACTATACAGGCTTAGTTAATAGACTATTGTTGATTGAGCACTCGAAGAATCGTTGGATTATTCGGGATATTCCTCATAAAATCGAGAAAATAATGAGAACTAGAGATGTACATTTTCTGTACATCTGCAAATATACTTTTAGGAGTATCAGAAAAAGTATCCAAAAGTTGCAAATAATTTACAAGCTTAGTAATTTAACTATTGTTAATTCAGCAATCGAAAAATCACTGAATTTCAACAATAGTTAATTAACTAAATCTACACATTTTCTGCAAGTTTAAAATAATTTTTCTGATAATTCTGTGAGTATATTTGCGGATTTATAGAAAATTTACACCTCTATTTTTCATTATTTTCACGATTTTATGCTAAATATCCGGAAATCTAGCGATTTTTCCAGAGCTTAATTAACAATAGTTAATTAACTAAGTCTGTACATTTTCTGCAACTTTGAAATACTTATTCTGATAGCCCTGGAAGTATATTTGCAATTTATAGACTTATTTTATTTACACGTATTACTTAATTCTTGTGATTATTTTGTAAATTTTCTATATTTTACAATGAACTATGAAAATATATTCATATGTTTAATGTTTTTTATTTCATTATTTTAGACTTTTAAGTATGTCTTCACGTCGTTCTAATCGAGATCGTAAAAAGACTAAATGGCTTATATCTGTATCTGATAGTGACAGAACCAAGGAAAAGCAGTTAAAGAAACTATTAGCTGAAAGACAGAGAAAAAAAGAGAACTATTCCGCGAAACAAAATTAATTAAACGCACTTTAGACACGCAAGAAAATCAAAACGATATATAAAACTTTCATATGAATTCGAATTTTCAAAAATTACTTTAATTACCTACCCAATTGTTTTTTGAACTTAAAACAAAAAATTAGTTTAATAGCTCAACAAAGTAGAATCTTATCAGAATAATAAATTAAAAGTAGTGATCAGATACTGATCTTAAGTAATCAAGAATTGAGTATGTGATTCTAATTAGGACAAAATAAGGTTTTTAAAAATATTAATATTAATCGATACATGCAAAGAAATGATTTGTTACAATTTAATAGTAATTCAACATTAAGCAACAACGAAAGTTGCGAGGATTACTTAAAGTCATTTGTATTCATAATTATTAACAAGCTAGTGAAACACGTGTATTACTATTTTTTTTAAGAAATAAATAATTTAATATCAAGTAATGTTCGAAATCTTACATGTAAAACAGTTTCAAAAATTTAGGTTTTGCATAAAAATGTATATTTTCTTAAATAAATTTATTAATTAACTGTATTGCTAGGTCGGTAGTACCCAGGTACGCAATCTCCTGGATCGTGTAAAAAACGATTTATAAATTTGTATTAACTGCCCTATCCAGTATATCTATGTGGAACTCCAAGTGGAATGATAAACTCTATATGATTTTTTCGCATTTGGAAAAATACTTTATTCCTTTTTATAGTCTTTTTGGGCTATATAAAAAGTTCATCAAAATTATGTATGTAATGCCACGTGCAATTTCATCTTTAATTTCACGAATTATGTGCACCCTTTAATTTCTTTAAAGGGGGCACATAATTCGTAATAAACGCAATGCAAATTAATTTTTTTGAATATAAAGTTGTGTAACTCTTGGGCACCCACATTTTGACTTGTCGAATCACTACAATAATATTTTTCTCTGTATTCAAACAAAGAGTAGCACTTTAATTTTGACTGTTAAAATATATTTCAGAGTACAGAAAGTCTCACCAACAAGTTAAAGATAACGTACATTCGACATACAAACGCAGTTCATATACACCTATGCCAATAAAGCCGAGTAACATTGAAAGTAGCAGGTTCAACTCAACAGGTAATAAAGATTCTGTACTTTCGAAAAAATCTTAATATTATAAAGAAGGGGAAACTGAACAGGCGACTCAATTGACTTTTCAGTTGATTCATTTACAAATTACCTTGCCATAATGAGTTTCCTTCTAAAGATCTATAAACTGTAAAGATTAATAAAACTATAAACAAATATTTTCTGCACAAGATAATCGTAAACAATTATTTTCTGTATACAATCAAATTTCAGACATAGTTTTTTTACAATTGTTAGAAAATGCGCGTGCATAAACGCATGCATATAAATATTGAAATTCTACATAAAGTTTTTTTTGACGATCATCGACACATAATTTTAATGGTTTTCATTTTTGTTCAGGATTGAATACACATATATCGTCTTCGTTGTAGGTGGACAAAATTGTACACAAAATCTTCAAGCAGCCGTAACAAGTAAAAAGACGAAAGAAAATCGTGTAGCGCTTAGTATTTGGAATGGATGCAGTTCCGAGCGCAATTCGACTATTACAACAATAAGTTAGTAGTAAAATATTGTATTTATGGTTCTTTTAGATTGTTCACATTTTTCATGTAAAGTTAAAGTTTTGATTTAAAAAATATTGCTTATTATTTTTCAAGTGTTTGGTAACATAAGTTTTTGCAAATAATAAAAATGAATGTTTTATTATATACAATTATTATTTAAAATAATTAATTAAAAGTTCTGATTTTCACTGAAGATGAATCTTTTAATAATTTAATAGTGAAACTAATTTATTAATGTTGAAGTTTATGCTAAATTTTAAAACAAGTGAAACAAAATATACGGTTTCTGCGTAGATAAAATATTTTATAATATTTGAAAGTAAAGAAAACGTAAAAAAAAGTTGTGACGTGGTATTCGCGTGCCCGGGTGAAATTAATTATTATCAATAATTAAAATTAACCGTTGGGCCGCGTTGCCCAATACCGCGCACACAATTAATTTATTTTCCGAACTGCGGCTGTCGCCAGGAACGCGAGTTCGCTGGGACGATCGGTATGGAGGATTCGGGCAATCCTCCTTGCCTCGGCCCGATATGAAAAATTAACGAATGTCGGCGGGAGCGGGGAGAAATAACAAAAACACACTTGATTAAAAATAAAATAAAAGAAATGTTTATTTTAAATTAAATAATTAACAAAATGGCCACTCGGGCCGTGTGCCGCGACAAAGTTATTACGCGCGGGCGGAAGTCCCGGGAAACCTGCCGGATCGAGATCCTCGCCTGCGACAGGTTTCACTCCCGGGAACCGCTGTTCGAGTACCGTTGTACTCGAACACACTCCCGTGGTACACACACACAAGGGAGGGGGAGGGTCACGATAGTAAAAGTCACTTACCGGTGACGCTCCTCGGGGATGGCCCAGCCGATCCTCGGTGACTAGTCGACCTCCTTGACAAGGGGACGACCGGTGGTTGAGGTGGTGAAGGCGGCCCTTGCCGTGGCGAGCGAGTTGCGATCCGCGGTAACTCTCGCGCACGACCCCGTCCTTGATTACACACACTCACAAGCACACACCAAAACTATACGGACACGCGTTCGGTCTACCCGGGTCTCCGCACCTAGCTCTGCTCCGGAACAACCGTTCACAGAGCTTAATGCAGGAGGGGGTGGGGCGCACTCTCGGCACTCACGAGCAGTACGGAACGTCCAGACAATATAACAATCCGTCACGATCGACGGATCATTACGCACTAACTAGGCGATCGCCTAATTTCCCGAAAAAGGGATGGGAGTGGGGAAACTCACACACTCTTTCGCGCTCCCATCCCTACGTATTGTCGCGCGCGTAATTGTACACTCGTAGAGAAGTAAACAAGTGTCGACGGTTGGCCTTGACATACGAAAGGCTCCGACGACTTACAATTCGCGAATTTAAGTACTCTATTCATCGTGAATAGATTGTGTGACGATTTCCGTCACAAAGTCAAGAAAGTAATTCGTGATTTTTAACAGAGATAATAGAATATTATGCACGGAGATGTAAATACAGTTCACGAGACCGCGGGTGAGTTTACTGCCCAAGCACAAGGCGAGCAGTAGTCTCCTAAGATCATAATGGTCTTGTGATGCAATTGTTCTGAACATTTTATTAGTATGGTATGATTCATCAGTTATGTTTTAGATGACAATTATTATTAGTTGTAAAATATTTCACAAAATTTCGTAATAGTGCAATTTGTTTAGAACAATTAGGAAACATTTTATCTTATTGCGAAATAAATTATTAATTACTAATAATAAATTATGTTCACCTCGGCCGGTCATGAAAGTTAAGCAGCACCGAGCGCGGTTGGCACTTGGATGGGTGAGCGTTCTCGGACTTAGCTTAAATGATCGGTTAGGTGTTTTTCACATTCCACAACGTGAGCGGGAGGTGTGAGGCATTCGGTTTCGGTGTTAAAGTCTACGCAATGTGACCTTGCCACCCAAACAGAATTGTTCTCGAATGCACCGCCCTTCTCGGAGGAGGTTTTCCTAATAGGCATTTATCCCACGGGGTTTGGCCACAGGTTTTCCCTCTCTCCACGGGCATAACCCCGGGCGAATGCGAGAAGGTGGGGTAACGGGGGGAAAATTGGAAAGAAAAAACAAAAACAGGAATAAATAAAGGTGTAGCGAATACGTACGTAAAAACCCGAGAAGGGTATACGTGGAACCTACCAAAAATTAAAAAAATTTAAAATTAATAAATTATGTTTTCTAAATATTGATCTAAACGTGTTCCCTTAAGTGGACAGGTACTCCAATTTTACGTGATGATACTGCAAAAAATCGTCTACACAACTCTTATATTTTTATTCATTTTATATTACTTTATTTATGTATTATAATATTATTACATCGATTTATGAAACAAGAAAACAAAATAGTTTTATTACCTCGGCTTGTAATCATATTAATGGATGAAACATTAACATATATTACTAATACTGAGCTTTAAAGATTTACCATAAACTTTTTAGTTCAAGATTGTTCCGTTTGAATCACAATACTTTTTGTAGAAAATTTCTCTAAAATTTGTAACAGTTTTTAATATTTGATTAAAATAGTTTGTAAATAATCGACTAAAAAATATTTGAAATGATTTTCGAAATTACTAATATTGTCTGAATTTTAGATACTGATCATGGTACCGATGAGAGCAGATGTAGTATGGGATGGAAGCTACATGAACAGCAACAGCAGCAGCAAGATAAACCTAACCAGTTTTTGCAGCAGCAAGTGCAGTTGCAACTGAAAATGACAGAAGAACAGCAGCTGAATGAGACTACAAATGTTCCAAGAGATGGTATTTTCTTACTGTTTCTTATTACTTGTTATTATTAATTTACTGAACAATAAAAAACTTTTTATATACGTTAAATTAAAAAAATTTTTTTTTAAATTATTGTGATGTAAACTACTTCAATAAAAAATGGTCTTTTTATATTGTGCATATAGTACTTAAAATACATTTTTGAACTATAAAGGTTTCTTATTGTAAAAATAATTATAACAATTAATAGTATATGCAATTCGTAAAAAACTTGTATCTTTTTCGAATTATTATCGCGGTGAACGAAAAATGGAAGAAGCCACTTATTTTATTGATTTGTATGTTTGTTTTTAGATATGTATGATGATAACTTAAATAGTAATCAAGAAGATAATCATTCTCGGACCCAAGGGGGTAGTACGGAACGAACTCTGTCAGGTACAAATACGTATGAACAAATTGAGACTTACTTAGCCAGTATTGATGGTAATCCTGAGTCAGGAGGTAAAAACCTATTTTTTAATTATACTTAACGGGCTATCAAAGTTACCGTTGTTAGTTGTTACCGTTAGAGTCGTAGTTACCAGAAGTGACGTAAACTTTAGTTAAAAATGAATTAGACGAAAATAAAAGCAAAATAATGAAAACAATATTCTCCGCTTTTGCGAAATTATCGATACACAAAATTTTACATGACCCGTGCACGTAATGTTTTAGCACAATTGTTTTAAAAATTTTCAGTATAATCGTATCTTCAATCGACATCTTGAATTTTTCAAAAAATTGCTTTCGAAAATACTTGCACGGATTTTGATATTTTATGTGATAATAATTGCGTAAAGACATAAGGCATGTTAACATGGTTAAATATTAAATTTATATCTAGTAATTAATTTTTAACTAAATATTACTTAATAATACTATTATTCTGTCAGTAGTTTCGACTCTTGTGGTAACAATGTGCTTTAACAAGATATAACAAAGTGATCTTTTTATACAAAATTAATTAAAAAAATTAAAAATAAATACAATTCATCAAACTTTTCCATATTGCCATCTTACGTGACCTATGTAAAATGGATGAAGGCTCTTATTATTTTATTGATTTGTCTGTTGGTTTTTAGACATTAACGGCGAAAAAGCGATTAGAAATAAAGAAGATTGCCATTCTGGAAGACGAGATGGCGATTCACGAAGAACTTCGTTAGGTGCAAATACCTACGAAAACCATGATTATTTAAGCAATATTAATGGAAGTCTTAAGTCTCGAGGTAAAAACATTTTTAACTGTATCTTGAAGAAAACAGTAGGTTAGGTAGTAAATGGGTCGAGCGACTCCTATTATCGCCCTATACAATTGCACAACTACAAATTGTAAATTTTTTATTTTCATTTATTAGGATAAATTTTATATTACAGTTATAAACCAAAAGAGAAAGATTTTTACATTAATTTATTGTGCATACAGTATTTATAAGAGTAATTTACAGTTTTGCAAAAATGTCTACAAATATTTGCTTGCAGTAATGTCAGGTTGATTGATTATACACTATATATTCAAAAGTAAATATAGCTTACAGTTAAATATAGCTTAGGTTTTTAATAAAGATTTTTCTTTTGGCTTCGTACAAGGGCATGGTCATATTGTGTGCTCTATATCTTTACATTCGTGTCTACATTCACATTTAATGTCAGTGATAACACTAATTTTTAAAAGAGAAAAAGAAAAGGAGTAGTTATTGGATTTATACCGATTTACAGTAACAATTATTTCTCAAGGAAGGCTCTTTTTGTAAAAATACGGTTTGCATTTATCCTGATAGCAAAATTGAAAGAATATCTTGCCCTTTTTACCCTGTTCAGTAATAACTTTTGATGCGTTACTAAAACTATTTTGTTTTACATTTTCTTTGAAATCTGTAAACGCAATTTCAATTGTGTGGTTTATTAAGAATTCTGGATCTTGTTTTGAGGGAATCTAGTATAGTACAATATAGCTATTATTTTTAATTTTACTTTTGAATTCGTTATTTTTTTTAATTTCAACAATATAGGGGTTAATATTAATTTCGAAGACCCAATAGGACGCTCAATAAATCAGTACGAATTAAAAAATTTTATTCAGTATTTTGAAGGGAAACGTCAAGGGCTTCGTATATATCTATACATTCAGCTGTGAAAATTGATATATTTATCATAATTTTTTTAACCGATATGTTTAGTTCAAGGTAGTAGCAGAGGAGCCTATGGAGTTGGATTGCTTACTTTTGCTTCCATCACTATAAATAGTATAGCAGTTGCATTTTTGCAGGTAAAAGACATTGACCAAAGTCTATATTAATAAGAATTTGGGTAATAGTATCCTGGAAGTTATTTTCATATATAGCTTGATGTTGATTGAATATTGATACAGTTTCAAGTAAATTTAGAGTTTTTTCCATACATTTACGGATAAGCCTTTTCTTTTTAGGCTTCTTATTTTGTTTCTTATGATACTCATTTATTTTTATATTGACTTGTATTATGTTATTAGAAAAAACTTTATTTAAACAGTTATAACGAAGAAGTTTGGAACGTCTGTGAATTAATGGTAATTTTGACTCGGCAAGCAGGATATCAGTGAGAGTACTTTTACGAAGACCTACAACCGTTCGAATGGCAGAATATTGCATTCTTTCAAGTTTGTTTTTGAAGTTTATTCTTCTCTGGCTGTATACGAATGATCCGGAATCTATGTGTGATCGGACGAAGCTCTTGTAAGATATTAAAAGAGTTTCGGTGTTTGATCCCCACCTAGTGCCACAAAGTAGTTTAATGATGTTAAGAGCTTTTGTTTTTTTTTCTATATAATTTATGTGTGTTTTGAAGATAAGATTGTGGTAAAAAAAATTCTGCCTAGAAAACGGACTGTATTACTAGAATTTATATCATCTATTTTTATAGTGGCGGAGCCTGGTTTAATATTTTATTTTTTTTTCGAATGTAGGAATGTAGTTGTAGTAAATTGTTTTTAACGACGTTGATCGATTTATCAATAGGCTTTTTTACAACAATTAGAGGATTTAAATTTGGTATATATTCAAATTGAGATATTACTACATATATTTTAGTAAATTAGGTGTTATATTTGAAATATATAGAGCAAATACAGCGTACGGCTCAATACACCAACTTGGGATACTTCTGTGTAGGCATATCGCACCAGAAAACAGGGTTCCTGTTAATGTGGTTTTTCACGATTTTTTTGTAGGAGTGTTGTCTTTTATAGCAGTAGTAATTTTTTTTATAAATAGTTAATATTTTTCCCTTGCCTGCAATAATTCATAATCATTAGATAAAAATATTTCATAGGAGTTTTCGAGAGAGTCTAAGACATTTTTCCAGTTGATTCTTACAGTGGTAATTTTGACCGATTTTTTAAGATTTATGTTTCTCTGTGTGAATATTCACATACAAGAGAAAATGCTCCGGACCCAAATTGGATTTTTATTTCTATAATTGTCCTTCTCTTACAAATTACGGTCTGAAGAGGTATCTGTCGAGTACACCGGAATCAAGATTTTTGTATTGGTTTCAGTGATGGTGTTTTTATTTGTTTGCATAGAATCTTCAAAAATTGTAGACGGGGAGCAGACTTTTTAAGTATCAGTTTGTTGTTGGTATCAGTTTCATAATAGTACTTGATTGATTTGTGTCACATTCGATGAACATACTTTAGCTACGTGGCCTGTTTGTTGATAGGTGAAACATTTGGTGGCATTGGTGCTCAAACATAGCCAGTAGGTAGTCTCATCATAATTAGCTTATATAAAGCTTTCGTCCTCCTCTTTAATATATACCTGTCTGCGATAGCATTGTATATGAGATCGACCAGGTTAAGGTTTACATAGACTGGCTTCGAGATTGTAAATATACGAGATAAGATTTATCCCTTTGTGTTCAAGAGCCTCTATTATAATGTTGTTAGATAGGTTCATTGGAATGTTTGAAATTACCACGCGTTTATTCTTTTCAATTAATGGTCTGATACTCAATTCATGATTTTTAACTTTGATTTTTGGTCCACTTATATTTCTGATGATATATTTGTTCCATAAAAACCAACAGACTTCCTCCACAAATTTTGGAAATTGATTAAATGGAATTAACATTGATTATTGTTTCAAAACCATCCATATGTAGTCGTCGTTGGATAAGCTGTCGATAGAATCAACGATGATTACTTGGTCCTTTTTCGGTAGAGTTGCATTGGCGTAAGAATGCGATTGGGTTGGTTAAGTTTTGGCATCATGTGAAGCTATTTTATTGATTTTTATTTCCAAACCATGCAAATTATTTAAAGAATCTACCGGCCCACAAAATGTCAGTTACACGACAATTTAATATTTAATCACTTTTAAACAAAAATCAAATCGCACTGAAACTAATTGTAAACGAACATTATCGAATTATTGACGAGCGCTTCTGTCTCTTCTTTCTGTGAAACACGTCTGTTCGGAACGACGTCGCAAGTACTTTCAAAATTGTAGGTTATTTTTTCTAATATAGAAATATGAAGAAATCCAGATTTTTAAACTGTATGTAACAAATTTATGAAAAATATAAAAATGTAAAGCAAATTTTGAAAAATATATTATTATTACATGCTTGAAATTTTTTTAAAAAAAGCTCAAAAATATTGATTTGGAACAAAGTTATAGGAAAAATAAGCAGTTGATAAAGTTTTGGCCTAAAACATGAAATATATTTAAAGTACTCAAATTTCGTCAACATTCGTGAACTGCTTTTTTATTCGTATAAGTTTGTTCCAAATTAATATTTTTGAACTTATTATTCTTAAATCTGAAGTATTTTATCTTAGTATTCTTGTGGTTTTGGATTTGAGTTTACATCGGTTTATGTATTTTGGTTATAAAAGCGATCAAAGTGTATTTCAAATTCAGGTAATATTAATATTATTAATAATAATGACTGTGATTCTGTAGGCCAAGATGGTGGTATGCGAAGCAGTTCATTAGATAGAAATATCTATAAAGATAAGATCCCTTCAAATAATAGCAGGGAAAATTCTGATTTTCCAAGCAGTTCGTCAGATGAAAGCAGCAAACATGAAACAGCTGATTCCGATTCTGTTGGATGGAGGTAAATTAATTTATTATGATACATTGTAGTTTTATCACACGTCATACTTACAGCATTTGCCATACAATGTTAGTTTACTTGTTCATCTCATTCAGTTCAGCCGGAGCCACTGAAGAAAGTTAACGTTGAAAATTTATAACACTAAAGGAAATACTTAAAATAAGTTTAACTTTATTGCTTCAACAGAACACCCTCGACTGAACAAGTAAACAAGTGCAATGCACGTATTGTCAGTGTTTTGTACTTTTCGATTTTATGAAAAAAATAAACAGGATAAAATCATCACTATTATTGAATTGTTGAAAAATATAATATGCACTGTCAAAACATTTTTAACCGACTTTGAAAAAGTAGTCGGTTCTCAATTAATATGTATATTTTCTTTTTCATACATTAATCGCAGAATAATATATTTTTCAGAATAGTCTTACGTACAGTCAACAAGTTTAAAAAGAACGTCAAGAAGCAGTTTAAGTAAGTTGGATTTACGTAGTAAATGGGATGAAAAAGTAAAGTAAACAATTTCAATTTTTAAGTCGGCAAGCAATAACTTTCGGTTCCATAAGCGAGCATAAAAGACTTTCACTTTTGATTTAAGAAGAAACATTTTTAAGTAATTAACTTTTTCAGTGAATTTCGATTACAAAGATTGTTATAAATAAATATTTTTTGTGACATTTATTTATAAATGTAAACACTGAAAGATATTGACCTATATAAATCAAAATTTTATGCTACCATCCTATATAAGTATACTGGAAATATGCATTTTCAACTGGTATGCAGGATATATTTTATCTAATCATTCTCTTTTTGAAGCTAAAACATGCTATTTACTATTGAAACTATTATATTTATAATGTGATGTGATATTTATAAATCCTAAACTGTTGACTTAAAAAAATGTCGAAAATAAAAAGAAATTTCCAATTATTCAAAAATTTTGGGAAATCTTAATATTGTCTTAACCCAATAATTTAAGATTTACAAATAATACAATCTGAATAGGTTCAGTAGTATATGGGCTATTTCACGTCAAGTGGTACGATGAAAATTTTAAATCACTCCAAATTTTGTGAACAGACTGGAAATATCTTCCAGAAGATAGAAAAAAATTTTAGGTGTTAAAAATAATTTGTCTAAGAGTTATTCCACCATGAAAAATGGAAATTTTTCAATTTTTGAGAGAAATTACTATTTTCAAAGCCATTTATCTCAAAATCTATCGATTTTTTTGAAAATACATTATAAACAACTTTTGTTCAAAATAATCTTTAGAACTTATCTACCCTGGTTACAATTCTTAACTTTAAAATCTCGAAGAGATAGAACGCCTGGAAATATTGAATATCAAAAAAAGGCGACCACGCCACAATCGATTTTGATCTAACACCGCTCAAAAGATCACATTTTTTGAGAGCTTTCGAATGGCAGTGGTTAGATTATTGGCCAAGACCGCTGTTGTAGGTTATGCCCTAAAATACATGAAAACTAGTAATTTTATGAGGTTTATTAGGCATAACTTACACCAGCGGTCTTGGCCAATAATCTAACCACAACTAATCTAAACAACTTTTGTTCAAAATAATCTTTAGAACTTATCTACCCTGGTTACAATTCTTAACTTTAAAATCTCGAAGAGATAGAACGCCCGGAAATATTGAATATCAAAAAAGGCGACCACGCCACAATCGATTTTGATCTAACACCGCTCAAAAGATCACATTTTTTGAGAGCTTTCTGATATTCAATATTTCCGGGCGTTCTATCTCTTCCAGATTTTAAAGTTAAGAATTGTAACCAGGGTAGATAAGTTCTAAAGATTATTTTGAACAAAAGTTGTTTATAATGTATTTTCAAAAAAATCAATCGATTTTGAGATAAATGGCTTTGAAAATAATTTCTCTAAAAAATTGAAAAATTTCCATTTTTCATGGTGGAATAACTCTTAGACAAATTATTTTTAACACCTAAAATTTTTTTCTATCTTCTGGAAGATATTTCCAGTCTGTTCACAAAATTTGGAGTGATTTAAAATTTTCATCGTACCACTTGACGTGAAATAGCCCATATATATAACAGAATTGGTTCACCGGTGAAAACTGTACTCTGAATTCTAGTTTAAAATGCATTTTCCTGTAGTTCAAAATTTTCAAGAATTTCAATAAAAAACAAATATTTATTTGTAACAATTTTTACAATCCAAATTCATTTTACTAAATTTCAGTAATTTCATATGACCCCTTTAAATTTTATTAATATAACATATGAAAATATATTTATATTTTACATTGACCGATAATATATGACAATGCAATTGAAACAATATTTGAAATTAGGTATCTGTTCGTTATGAAAATTATTCTGAGAAATGTTTTAGGCAAGTATTGAAAGCAATAAAATTGGACGTTGAAAGAGCAGAACCAAAGATTCCAAACTTTTTTCCATTCAATAACTCTAAAGAGATTGAGCAGTTCGAAAGAAGAAGAAGTGCAGATTTCGATGCTGCTGTAAGTATTAGTAAAAACAAAAACTATCAAAGTTGTTTCTTTGTAATATTCAAGTAATTTTTTTAATATAAATACTTTTTTTTCAATTATGTATTATATCAATTTACATTTCACAGATATTAAGTAAAAAATATTAATAATTTTGTATCTCAATAAATGTACATCTTCAATATTTTTTTAACTTAACTAACTTTAGAATTGTAACTTGTATACTTATATTTTTCAGGTGTCATATTTTAGATTTTTGGGAGGCATGAATTTGGAGGATGCAATTAAAAATAGCTTTAATGCAGCCGTGACAGAAAGTTGTATACAGGAATATACATTCTACGGCACCCACACCAAGAAAGCGTTCGAAAAGACGAGATTATGAAGTGCTTTATACACTAACAAGGGAAGTACATGACCTCTGGGAAACGGATCTCATCCTAACTTTGGTATGTCTTTCGAACCATATCTACTTGAACTCAACTTTCTTCTGGTTTTTGGTTCGATTGTTTATCTTTATTTGTTTCCGAGTTATAAGCGACCGAATTGGAAGTAATTTTTACTGCTATTATTATTGGATGTCGAATAACTTCCGTAAAAGTCGCCATTGGCAAGAAATAACTTGGCTTTCTTCATATTTTTATATTATAAAAGACATACCAAAGTTAGGATGAGATCCGTTTCCCGGAGGTCATGTACTTCCCTTGTAAGTGTAAATACTGAAATAGTTTAAGGAGACAAGTCTGGGTTAAAATAAAAAAATATAGTTATTATTAATAATTAATTATATAACAATTTAAAAAAGTCATCTGTTTTTTAAATTTTGTTGGTGATTTACGGCTATACCTTAAATTTACGTGAAACCGAAATTAATATTAAATTATTCACAAAATAATAATTAGTAATATTTGTTTGCAGAAGGAGTACCGAAAAAACATCAAGAAGCCAACTAAAGAATATTTCAATTCTATACTGTCGGACAGGATTAAAAATGCGAAGCAGTCGTTTAGAAATAAGCAAAAAACCTACCGCACAGCGATCTCGACAACCTCGTCCTTTTTCGCATTTCCGTACTCATTCTCGATCCCGCTCTTGCTCTCGCTCTCGTTCACCGTCTTTGCGGCAACCACAAACAAGTAGAGAACGGTCCTCAGTCTCGTTCAGGACGTCGTTCAATGTCTTCACGACAATCAACACAAATAAAGATCGATCTGTGTCTCGTTCGGGACATCGTTCAACGTCTTTGCGACGTTCACAAAACAGTAAAGAACGATCTCGTTCTCGTTCGGGACTTCGTACAACGTCTTCGCTATCTCCACACAAAATTAAAGAACGTTCTCAGTCTCGTTCGGAAAGTCGTTCGACGTTTTTGGGACCGATCAGAAAAATCTCGTTCGATACAACACTCCCCATCACATCGGCGCTATAGGAAACATAGGTCATACTCAAATCAGAGTTCAGACTCACCTTTTTAACATTTAGCACGTTAAAATAACAAGAGAGGTTTTTTTTTAATCATCCTCAGAAAATGCTTTTCTACGTATTTCAAATATGTTCTTTGTATGTGTTAATAGAATTAAAGGAATGTGTAGTTTATCACTTGTATAACTGTATACTTTAATACTCTCAAAAAGTATTTTAGACATCGATTTTGATCTAACACCGCTCAAAAGATCACATTTTTTGAGAGCTTTCTGATATTCAATATTTCCGGGCGTTCTATCTCTTCCAGATTTTAAAGTTAAGAATTGTAACCAGGGTAGATAAGTTCTAAAGATTATTTTGAACAAAAGTTGTTTATAAGTATTTCAAAAAAAAATTCAATCGATTTTGAGATAATGCTTTGAAATTTAATATTCTCTAAAAAATTGAAAATTTCCATTTTTCATGGTGGAATAACTCTTCAGACAAATTATTTTTAACACCTCAAATGTTTTTTCTATTCTTCTGGGAAGATATTTCCAGTCTGTTCACAAAATTTGTGAGTGATTTAAAATTTTCATCGTACCACTGACCGTGAAATTAGTCCCATATATATAACAGAATTGGTTCCACCGGTGAAAACTGTACACTCTGTACTTCTAGTTTAAAATGCATTTTCCTGTAGTTCAAAATTTTCAAGAATTTCAATAAAAAACAAATATTTATTTGTAACAATTTTTACAAGTCCAAATTCATTTTATTAAATTCAGTAATTTCATATGACCCCTTTAAATTTTATTAATATAACATATGAAAATATATTTATATTTTACATTGACCGATAATATATGACAATGCACTTGAAACAATATTTGAATTAGGTATCTGTTCGTTATGAAAATTATTCTGAGAAATGTTTTAGGCAAGTATTGAAAGCAATAAAATTGGACGTTGAAAGAGCAGAACCAAAGATTCCAAACTTTTTTCCATTCAATAACTCTAAAGAGATTGAGCAGTTCGAAAGAAGAAGAAGTGCAGATTTCGATGCTGCTGTAAGTATTAGTAAAACAAAAACTATCAAAGTTGTTTCTTTGTAATATTCAAGTAATTTTTTTAATATAAATTTTTTTTTTCAATTATGTATTATATCAATTTACATTTCACAGATATTAAGTAAAAAATATTAATAATTTTGTATCTCAATAAATGTACATCTTCAATATTTTTTTAACTTAACTAACTTTAGAATTGTAACTTGTATACTTATATTTTTCAGGTGTCATATTTTAGATTTTTGGGAGGCATGAATTTGGAGGATGCAATTAAAAATAGCTTTAATGCAGCCGTGACAGAAAGTTGTATACAGGAATATACATTCTACGGCACCCACACCAAGAAAGCGTTCGAAAAGACGAGATTATGAAGTGCTTTATACACTAACAAGGGAAGTACATGACCTCTGGGAAACGGATCTCATCCTAACTTTGGTATGTCTTTCGAACCATATCTACTTGAACTCAACTTTCTTCTGGTTTTTGGTTCGATTGTTTATCTTTATTTGTTTCCGAGTTATAAGCGACCGAATTGGAAGTAATTTTTACTGCTATTATTATTGGATGTCGAATAACTTCCGTAAAAGTCGCCATTGGCAAGAAATAACTTGGCTTTCTTCATATTTTTATATTATAAAAGACATACCAAAGTTAGGATGAGATCCGTTTCCCGGAGGTCATGTACTTCCCTTGTAAGTGTAAATACTGAAATAGTTTAAGGAGACAAGTCTGGGTTAAAATAAAAAAATATAGTTATTATTAATAATTAATTATATAACAAGTTAAAAAAGTCATCTGTTTTTTAAATTTTGTTGGTGATTTACGGCTATACCTTAAATTTACGTGAAACCGAAATTAATATTAAATTATTCACAAAATAATAATTAGTAATATTTGTTTGCAGAAGGAGTACCGAAAAACATCAAGAAGCCAACTAAAGAATATTTCAATTCTATACTGTCGGACAGGATTAAAAATGCGAAGCAGTCGTTTAGAAATAAGCAAAAACCTACCGCACAGCGATCTCGACAACCTCGTCCTTTTTCGCATTTCCGTACTCATTCTCGATCCCGCTCTTGCTCTCGCTCTCGTTCACCGTCTTTGCGGCAACCACAAACAAGTAGAGAACGGTCTCAGTCTCGTTCAGGACGTCGTTCAATGTCTTCACGACAATCAAACACAAATAAAGATCGATCTGTGTCTCGTTCGGGACATCGTTCAACGTCTTTGCGACGTTCACAAAACAGTAAAGAACGATCTCGTTCTCGTTCGGGACTTCGTACAACGTCTTCGCTATCTCCACACAAAATTAAAGAACGTTCTCAGTCTCGTTCGGAAAGTCGTTCGACGTTTTTGGGACCGATCAGAAAAATCTCGTTCGATACAACACTCCCCATCACATCGGCGCTATAGGAAACATAGGTCATACTCAAATCAGAGTTCAGACTCACCTTTTTAACATTTAGCACGTTAAAATAACAAGAGAGGTTTTTTTTTATAATCATCCTCAGAAAATGCTTTTCTACGTATTTCAAATATGTTCTTTGTATGTGTTAATAGAATTAAAGGAATGTGTAGTTTATCACTTGTATAACTGTATACTTTAATACTCTCAAAAAGTATTTTAGACATTGTTTTTGTTGATACGTTCTACAAATTGTTCGAATTTATAACCAGCAGCTTGAGGTACGATTATCTTTTGGCAGCTTCAGCCAATAGTTAGTAAGAAAATATATTAAAAAAAGATTACGAAGGTTAAAGATTATATACATTCTTTGACCAAATTGTTATTCACTCAATATTTTATTTTTCGTGTGAAGAAGTAAGAAGCTTATGGTATTAATAAGGTACAAAACTCATTTGAAATCGCATAATCATCACGTTTTCCATTTAATGATTTTTCAGTTACGATCATTTTTTAAAGAGATACTAAATGAGTTTTCCATGGTTAAAATTATTGTTTTTACTTAATTCGGCAGACGTGCGAAGCATTTACTTTGTACATTGTACAATAACAAATCGGCCTAAGTATGTTCATCGTAACAAAGCATTATTTTTAATAATGAGATATGTATACGTTAAATTATTCTTTGCTAAATTTATCAATGGGAAGTGCTTTACGAATAGATTTTCGAAACGGTTCACTGAATTAACTTTAAATTTCTTTAAATATCTATGAAATAGATCATTTTCATATACATGACGTTATTTTATTACTAGCTAGGTAGTCTTGTGATTCAGTTTATTGTAATTGAGTTTCAAAAATTACAATTTTTCACGTTACGATCATCGATAACATGTTTTAGTTGTTTTGGTTAACCAACTTAAATTGTGCAGTTTTATGTAAAATTAATATTATAGAATTAATATTATACGAAAATAAAAAATCTATCCTTTGTTTTATAAATATTAAACATTTTTTAAGATTTTTAAGATTGTTGATTAATTGGTAATAGCTATTTTCTACATTGTATGAATTTTGTAAATAATCAATTGTATTTAAACTAATTAAAAAATCTAAACGTTCTATATATATATATATATATGTATATATATAAATAGCAAATATATTATAAGTATTATTTATAAAAATTAATTTGCCTTTTTCTTTTTATCGCTGCTTAAACCTTTTTATTCAATTGTAGCAATAATTTGACAATCTGGGAGCAAAAAGAAAATACAGACGCAGATTGACCTCAAGTTGCTCTAATATTTCTCTCCTGGTTAACTGGGGTGAATTTCTGAATTTATAATAAGTAATGACAATTTGCAATAAAGTTTTTACCTAGTAGTTTCTAAGACTTTGCATCAAGCTATAAATAATTAATAATAGCATTATGATATAAATATGTATAATATAAAAATAAGCAAATATGAGGCCAATATGTTAGCAAGTAATGGTTATGTTACATCTGCCTAGCAAAAGCAATAATTGTTATCACTTTGCTTTCATACTGTTGTCATGAAATTCCAACAATACTTGATTCACATTTGAAACCATATGCGGACGTACATTTACCCCTGTCGAAAAAATCGAGGTGGATTTCGAACTGGATTTGACTCGATTTTGCCTCGATTAGACTCGATTTTTGGCCTCGATTTCGCGGTAGATCCACCTCGATCGGGGACTCGATTTCGAGCTGGATTGGCCTCGATTTCGGGCTCGATTGGCCACGATCGTGGACTTGATTTCGAGCTCGATTGTCCTGGATTCGGGACCCGATTTCGAGCTCGATTGGCCTGGATCAGGGATTCGATTTCGAGCTGGGGCCAATCGACCTCGAACTCGAGTCCCCGATCGAGGCCAATCCAGCTCGAAATCAAGTCCCGAATTGAGGCCAATCGAGTTCGAAATCGAGGCCAATCCAGCTCGAAATCGAGCCCGAAATCGAGCCCAATCCAGCTCGAAATCGAGTCCCCGATTGAGGCCAAACGAGCCCGAAATCGAGACCAATCCAGCTCGAAATCCACCTCGATCTTTTCGACAGGGACGTCAAATTTAAAAAAATCCAGGGCAATTCATGAGTATGATATTGCTGTCAATGTGCTATGCATTTGGTTATTGGGGGGATTATGAATAACTACTATTCATAGCGTATTGATCATCTTGGATGTAGGACTTCCAGTCGTTGTTATTGAATTGCTCGGATATAGGATTTGATACTTTTTGGGTAAATTGTTTAGTTTATGAATAATAAAGTTATAAATGTAGAATCTTATCTTTACTAATATTTGGATCATAATAAAAATTTCTTAAAATTAAATTTGTCAAATTAAATAATAACTATTTATTTATTTTATGTTGCAGTGTAAGTTTGCATATTAATGGTGTACTAATCGGGAGAGAAATGAAATTTTTTAATTTTTTACATAAAATACAAGAAATAAAATAAATTATGAAAATATAAAATGAATAATTGCAATAATATTTTTCACCAAATTTTGTCTTTACATACCTGATAGATTTTCTTAATAGGGCCAGACCAAAATTTCAATTCAAATTTTAATTTATGGTAATAAAGAGTATGTTAATGTACATAAATAAAGGTATAAGTTTTATAAACATTTTGCAATTTTGGTTAGAAATATTGACCAAATAGAACCATCAGAATCCTTACTTCAGTGAAAGACCCAAATTCAGTGTTCGTACTCACTTGCCGTAAGCTTCGTTTTTCAGTTTTCATTGGAATGGGTTTAATATTATTAAACAAAGAAAAATTTGATTTTTATACCATTTTTTGCTAAAATATCGTTTTGAACAAAATTGAGAAGTTTTATAACATTTCTGTTCTACTTACTTTTTGACAATAAGTTTAAAGAAATTAGTTTAAAATTTGCTGAATTTTTCTAACCAAAATTGCAAAATGTTTATAAAAATAATAACAATTACTATGATAATAATAATAATTACTATGAGTTAAACTTTTAACTGACATTTTTATTTTGATAAATTTTACAGGTGTAACAGTGTCTGGCCCCCTTAATTTAAGTTAATTAATTACAACGTTTTAATAATATAAGTATTATTTAATAAAACAAAAAGTTTAACAAATTTTGGACATACGTTACAAATAAAATTTTCCGATTTTGGATAATAGAATATAAAAAAACATGAATAAAATATGGTTAAAACAGGTTGGCATTGTTCAAGTTGGGTTATAAGAATTGGAACTCGTGAAGAATACATATAAAATAAGTTGGACATAATATTAACATTGGAAATAATACGTATATATTGCAGTTCCGTTTTTGGACAAAAACGTCATAGAAAAGTTTATAAAAAGCAAACTAAAGATAATTCTTGAATTTTCGATTAATAATCATTTACAATTTATTCCGTCAATTGTGGATAAAAATGAAGGTAAGTGATTACAATGTTTCTATTTCAGAATGAAATTTTAAATTGTTTTAAACAGATCGATATACAAATTTACTAGAGAATTCTTAATAATATGAATGAAAAGTTAAAAAAATGTAATTTTTTAGGGTTTTTAAAAATGTTCTACATTTCCTTACAAAGATACGATTCTTCAGAATTTGAATAAAAAGCACGTGTATTTAAACGGGCGAATTGTGTATTGGATGTTCAAATAGATTTTAATCAATTTTTATTCTAGTGAAGCAGCAATTGTATAAATTTTTTAAACTACATTTTATGTGTCTTCTATTCGTTTTTCAAAACATTTATTATTTCCAAATTAAGCATGTTTTACTTATATAAAAACATTTTTTTACCACCATGAATTAAAATTTCATATGAACATATGAATAATAGATTATTATTAAGAGTATATACAATTAGTTTTGTGTAATCTAAAAAGAAAGTACAGTTTTGTATTACACTTCAAATACGTTCAATGCAAACGAGGGCTTCCTCAGTCCTATAAGCGTTATTGTACTGCCACCTGGAGTTGTAGAAATATTATACGTCCCGTGAGAATGCAATGGAAACATTCAGCGTGGTCCACTATCCAGTCGAAAATCGAGACCAACGTCTGTGAGGCGTACAATATACATATGTACTTTTGAATGAGAGTAAACACCTGTGGCGAGTTGTATATACTCCGCGATATTGCGATATCCGATAGTTAGTCCGGTAAAATTAAATTTTTATCATGAAAATAGTTGTCGATAAAAAAAATACGTTGATATAGTACGAGGTAACACAAAATAAGCCCAACTATTTTCCAAACCAGATTTCTGTGGACAACCTGCAAGAAAATCGGGGGTTTGTTTATAACTCGAGATATTATTGAATTTAGTATTAATAATAGCAAAAAAAGTTTACTATACTTTCTGTAGGTCTTGGAAATATCTATTGAGTGAAACAAAGTTTTTCAGGATAGCGTAATTAGTTAATTAACAAATTGAGATTGAATTGAGTATTAAAAGTAAGATAGCAACCCCTATAAACAATGGCAAAATATCACATTTAGCATAGATAGGAACTGTACAAAATTTCAAGTACATCCTCCAAGATCTATATTTAAAAATAAATAAAAATGAAAAATATTTTATTATTACAAAGACTATATAAAACTTGCGGCAGAAAATCCATTTGTATTTCTGGCAATAAATAAACGATTTCTATTGCAATTTAAAAAATTAGTTTTTAAGCAATCCTCCGCTACTTTACAATCTCCTTTTTGAAATCTATTTGCTATATTATAAACTTCGTTCATTAAAGTAATTGTCATTTCTGGTGCATGCAAGATAGAGTTTAATTTATAAGGCTCATCGGAATGCAAATTACGGTGAACCGTCGATAAATAATGAAATAATAGACAATCTTCGCTTTGATGTGTTCGCACACAACTTGATGTACTTCTGAACCTGAAGCACATTTCAGATTTCTAGGTACTAAAATATATGGGCAAATGTACAGAACTTTTTATACTTGATGCATGTGAGTAAAAAACATTTATAAATCTATTATTTGAAGAAAACCTATGCATTCATGTTTAATAAAAGTAAAGACATGTGCCGATAAAGTATCGACTTCATAGATAATAATTTACAGCGATTCTCACTAGCAAAATATACAAAAATTTACAACTTTTGCGTGTAAGTTACGCTAATTGTCTTACTCTTAAGTGTTTAATTTTGATGGATGGAATTGATCAAATGGATTAGCTAAATATTATTATAATACAACTTTGTGTATTAGGAAATTTATGTGCTATTATGTTTAAAAGATTTGTGACCTCGTTAGTACATGTAAGAGTATTTTTCAATTTTTTTAAATATATGATTGCTAGTAATATAAATAGCGCACCATCTTTCTAAATTGAAAAATAATTTACAAACTATAAATAGATGATATCAAAATAAACATTTTGAGTTATACCAGGTTTATGTGCTACGAATATTATTAACGTAAGGTTGTTTGAAAAATTGGTTTTTGAAACGTAACTATCCAAAAATTATAGTTATTTGTACAGCACATCTGTAATATTCATTTTAAATATGTAAAAGTGGTTGCAATCAATTTCTCGAGAGTTATAACTTGCAAAAATGACAAACGCGTTCATTCTCACATGCACGTCTCTCCGACATTCCGCTAGGAAAATTAATTCCTTTAGATTTTATACAATCGTTAAAAATTGTTTAAAAAAATTTTTACATTTATCTAACCTCAAAATGGCATTTTATTTTCAAATTTTGAGCCCGTCGTGCTATAAAATATTGCATGATACTATTGTGCAGGGAGGTGTTTTTGTACCTTGCTGAGAGAAAAAACTCACTAAACCATCTCCCACAACAGTGTCATAATATACTATTTATTTATTTAATTATTTCTATAAAACATTGATTTTAAACATTACTGCGTGTAATTTTTCGGCTGAAGAATACGGAGAAAGTGGAGCTGATGATATTGGGGTTATCGTAATTACTTCAAATTGTAAAATCATTACTTTTATCGGGTAAGAATAAGATATAAAAAAGTAGATACTTTAGTAGCTAATATTATTTATCCATGGTTTACCGTAATTTACGTTCCGATGAGCCTTATAAATTAATGTTTGTAGCTTACGATGTACCGAAAATGACAAATACTTTAAGGGAACGTCGGACTCAGAAAATGGTCATTTTTAATATTTTTTTATAAACAAAAGAATGAATTTTCGAAAAAATTCTGAACTCCATGCCTTCAGGCATGTTTTAAACAACATTCTAAAATTTTTCCAGATTCTTAAATCGATAATTTAATGACGATGTTTGGGTTGATAAATTATGTCTTTTTTGACTAATAATTACCGACAACTTGTGTATTCAATTATTATGAAAAAAATTATTTTTTTCTACAGAAATCAAAACGCCATGCCCTAGCTTTTATTTCAAGCTACCCGTATGAATTTTTTCAGATTTTTGGTTCATTATTTTAAATACAATTTATATGTTGAAAGGTGCAGATCCCTGTAATCTGGGTTCGACATGTCCTTAAAGATTGAAGTTTATAATATAGTAAATAGATTTCAAAATGTTTATGTAGTCTTTGTAATAATAAAATATTTTTCATTCTTATTGATTTTTAATAAAAAATAAAAATATATTCGTCTACTTTTTTTACCATAGATGTAATTTAAACATAGATAGATTTTACTAAATGCAACATAAAGCGATCATTTCGTTAAGGGGATGTCGGTCTCAGAAAATAGTAATTTTTAATATCTGTTTATAAACAAAAGAATCAATATTTGAAAAAATCGTGAACAGCTATCCAAATTTTTTCAAATTTTAAAATCGATAATTTAATTATGATGTTTGTGTTGAAAGTTTGTGCCTTTTCCCACTAACAATTATCTTAATTAAATTAATTGAAAACATTATTTTCTATTAAAAAAGAAAAATCGATGAACCAGTGGCCTACTTGCCGTTTATTCCGCTAAGGAAAAAAAGAGCTAAATCTACGGCGCAGGAAACCTTTTTTTTCTAAGAAGGCCCGACTGACCATGAATCCGAATTAGGGGCCAGATATGGAAAATTTAATATGGCTGATATAATATAGAGGTCGGCATAAGGAAAAAATTAATATTATGGAATACAATAATTTCTGCCAGGTTCTGGGTTAAAAAATATATCAAATCTGTTCATGATGTTTTTTCAATTAACCACCCAGCTTGCAAGTAAAAAAAATCACAAAGTTTGCATATAAGAAACAATCTATTTTTACTCTGAGAGGTCACTATACGTCGAGAACCCCAATCCGGGGTCAAATATTCAAAATTAAAAAAAGCTGATTCAATGTAGTAGACGATGGCAAAAGTCAATAATATGAGAAATAATAAACCTTGTTAGATTTTTGGTTTCAAATTATCGCATAGATTAACAGTAAAATTCATTTTTCGATAAGTCGTCCGCCATATTGGATCCCACATATTGATCTTGGATTGGGAATCACCGTTGTTCTTGATGGCCTCTCAGATTAGAAATAGTTTTCTTCGTCCATAGCTCTTATTTGCATGCACGTATTAGATACAAGTAAGCCTCTGTTTCTTATATACAAAGATTCTGAAATTTTTTACTCGTATCCTGGACGACAAATTAAAAATTTAATTTAATTGTTCCACAATACGTCTTTACTAGGTCTTTTAGTCGTTTTGAAGCTCAATTAAGCGTCTGTAAACATCGCTGGTACGTTTGGCGGCCGTCTACGTTACGTTTCACATTCTACTACTACGCGATCAAGTCGAATACGTCTCGCAAACAGATTCAAAACGTTTTTATGCAAAGTTTTTATTACGTGTCTAGACTTTAGAGAGTTAAAGTATTGCCTCGCCTTTGGTTCAAGTGGCATATCTTTTTCTTTTTTTTAAATTTAAGTTTCATAATAATTTTTTTTAGATTAAAATTTATAGTAGTACATTACGATGCAAGTGTCAAACTGGTGATGCACCGTACGAGTCGATTTTATATGTCGACAAAAAAGGTGAGTGCGGATTACCTGTACTGTGCACATATATCGTAATATTTTTTAACACATATTGTGAGCAAAACACGATTATCTTATAGGTTAAAAGCCGTGTTTTTTGCACGGAGTGTTAAAAATATAAAGTGATAAGTGGCGTTTATGATAAAGTTTGATAGTAGCAGAGTTAGGCATGTAATTTTTGTTGTAAAAAATTGCGAAACCTACTTGGCCAAAACTACATAACACTGCTAAACACTTTCTAGATAATGATAAACAATGTACAGAAGTCTGCTTAATTTTCTCACAAGTTACCCGCGTAAAAATCGATACTATTGGAAATATAGTACCAATATTTTAGACATCGCTATTGGAAATGTATGTAGAACATATTCGCAATATGTTGTAAATCAATTGACACTGTATTGGTAAACGACATCCTGCAATGTTACGCCAATATGTTACCAATAGTTGCCAAAATATAACGTTTAACACAATGCCAATATTTCGTCAATGTATTGGATTCGCAATTGCAAACATATTGGTAAAATATATGTGAACTATTGCCAATACGAACATCTCGTTTGTCGGAAATTGTAAATTGCCGCGATTTTGGAGTGAGCAAACATACTCTGGTTTTATCATACAACAACGTCGTCGCGGATGCCCTCTCACATGTAAGTACAATCACGATGCCAACAACTTGTGATCCAGCAAGGATACGTCAAACTCAAAAAGACGAGAATGGAAACAACAATCAAGCACTTATAAACTTTTTACTAATCCTGCAACCTCTCATTTTGGACGGACAAAGAATTCTTTGCGATACATCATCCAGATTCGTACGATCATACCTGCTTCTGGAACTTCGACGTAAAGCCTTCGACGTCATTCACGATTCAGCTCATGTTAGTGGTCGCGTCACTTCAAAACTATTGAAGGAAAAATTCATCTTGCTTGGCATTAAAAAAGACGCTATTAAATGGTCAAGAGAAAAATACACAGGCACGTCTTTACACGACCAACAAACGTCAACGTACCAGACAAACGCTTCAACCATGTCCATCTCGACCTCATCGTATTTCCACCAGCTGACGGATACCGTTAATGTCTAACAATCATCGACATTTTCTCAAGGTGACCTCAAGCAGTTCTACTCAACGTGCAAGCAGAAACAGTTGCATTACCTTTTACAATAACTGGATATCAAGCTTCGTTTCTCCTCTCACAATATCACCACGGACCAAGGTTAACAATTCGAGTCAGCCCTTTTAATAGCTTTCACTCGATTCATAGGCGTAGAAAAAATCCACACGACGCCGTACCACCCACAATCGAACATGCTACTCGAGAGATGGAACAGAACACTCGTATCAGCCCTAATGTGCACACAGCTTGGCCGAAACTCCTACCAACAGTTCTACTAGGATTACGAAGTGCTCACAACGAAGACCTTCAAACATCACCTACAAAATACCTATTTGGAACAGCACTTTCAGTACCAGGTGACTTCTTCATTACCTAAGAAAACACAACAGACTGTCAGACGTTCGTTGAGAAATTCCGCTCTCATTTCCGTTTGCTTAATTCTGTCCAAACGTCCCACCATATCAAAGCTAAACATTTCGTCCACAAGGACCTAAACAGCTGCACTCGTGTGTGCAAACGAGTAGACGGAGCAAAGCCACCATTGACACCTCCATATATAGGTCCTCATCGAGTATTACGGCGACTGGACGCGAAAAAATACGTCATCGAAGTCAACGGAGAACCACGAACCGTTATCACGGATTTTCTCGGATATAGGTGGTCTTCGACCATATTTTTTTCAAAATATTGGTTTCAAAAACTGCACTCCTCTCAATTTCCCGAAAAAATGAAATCTGCAGTTTTCGATTACTGAATATTCAAACAAGGATATCTCGCAAATAAAATAATGTATCCGTACAAATCGAACGTTAAAAAATTGCATCGAAGCTCATTTAAACTGCACCCTCGCAAAAATTTGCATATTCTTAATAATTTGTTAATAAGTAAAAAGAAAAAAAATTCTGTATATTCAACTAGTTATAAAGTGCGTATGCCCTCGCGCATTTACAAAACTGGCCGAGAAGGCGGGAATAAAATAATAATAATAATAGTAATAATTCTTAAGGCATTTGCCCATACTGGTGCTCAATATGAAATTACGGAGCTTTCCACTGTTGCTAAAAAATCCCGACGTAGCTGCTTTGACCCTCCGATATTGAACGTTATATCCAATAAAGCTGTAGCCACTCCTGCAGCTTTCGATCTTGCGATCAATAGATGTTTCTTGAATGTTAGCAGTGCATCCAAGATGATTCCTAGGTATTTTTATAGACAGAAACTGATTTAAACTTTAAAAAATGGCAAAAAATTACGAAATTTTTCCGGTAAAATTAAATAGCACAATTTTTTACTTCTTTGTTTTACATGAAATCTATCAAAATCGTGCAATTGGACCCTAAGCTTGAAAAGTATGGACCTACAAAAACGAATTTAACTTAAGGAATCCAAAAATACGTCCAAAATGACGCATTGTCACGGAAACGTCTATTATATTTTTACTGGAAAAAGGTCAATTTTAAAAAACCTCTGAATTTTTCAAAATTTTTGTAGACATTTTTGAATATTTCAAAAAATGGCTAAACTCAAAAAATGCAAAAACGTTTTAAAATATCTAGAAAAAACTCACACTTAATCTTTAAAATATTCAAAGCAAGTTTCTGCTATAAAATATGTAAATTTTTTCTCAAAAGCTTAACATTTTTGGTAATATGCTAATTTTGCATATTTATGACGTTTTTTTTACCGAAAATGTTAAACTTTGAGAAAAAATTTACATATTTTCTAGCAGAAACTTGCTTAGAATCATTTAAAGAGTAAGTGTTAATTTTTTTGTGAATTTTAAAACATTTTCGCACATTAAGACGTGTTTTCGAAGTGATTTTAAGCATTTTTTGTTTAGTTCTTCTTCATAAATTGTTTTTCTAAGTCCTTATTTTTTAAGCTTGTGATTCAATTGCACTATTTTGATAGGTTCCATGTAAAACAAAGAAGTATTTCAGAGTAATAATTACGTTTGAAAAAAAAACTGACGAAAAAATAGTGTTTTTTTTTAATTAAATCAAAAAATTTAGTGGTATTTTGTCATTTTTCAAAATTTACCAGTTTCAAGCGAAAGAGCATACTCAAAATTAGTCGGTTACGGATTTTAAATAATTCTTATTCCACTTTTTGTTAGCTAGCACTTCCTTGAACTTAGAACTACAATTGAAGTATTCAGGACCGCTTTGTGTTCTTTGGACACCTTAGGCGGTCCTCCAACATACTTCAGCTGTGTATGCTGATAAGTCCCTTCCTTTTTGCCTTTACTCACTACCGTAGCCCAGCCAGGACCTTTGATCGGTTTTCTCGGGTTTTAGAAACGGATGACAAAACATTTGTTGGCCCATTTTCGTGAGTGGGTTGTTTCGACTCCTTATTCCTCTTCTCCCGAGAATGCTGACGTGATAAGGGTCTCTCCCACTCTACCGCCCTCCTTTAATGCGTTTCAACGCGGAAGATGGGCGACGTTTAGCTTATGCCATCATTACGCACATCTACTGCTTTACTTTTCGGCGCTGTCAAGCACAGAGCACTGCTCACCCGCGCGTATTCACTGAGAACCCTGCTTGACTTTTACTTTCTCGGAGAAAAGCTCTGTCTGCGTCACTCGACAACCCAGTCGAGAGCAGGTCACATGTAGCATTTGATGCTACATAAACCGAGTGACCAACCTCCGTAGCACTTACCGTATTAACCATATGAGTTTGGTCCTCCCTAAAATTCGTGGGACCAGCACTAACCGCCGAGGGCTTTCACCCGATCGGAATCAGCGGCGGGATTTGGCAAGTCTGACGGGGGCGCTTGGGGTGGTGTCGTTTTAATCTCACTATCCATTATTGGTTTGTTTTCGGTGTGCCCTTTCATAATATTTAATATAATATTAGAATATTAGAATAATATTAGAATAAATATTTTAACGTTAGAGAAATATTAGAACTAATTGAAAGTTTCATAATTTACATTGTTTTATTAAATAATTTGTATTTAATTTTAGCATTGATAAATATTAGATACATTAATCATGTCATACTACGAATCTGAACCAGAGATGTTTGCTACACAAAGTAAAAGTATTCAGTTATCATGTTATAACATTTATTTTAATATTTCTTTCAATTTTTAGCGATTATAGAAGTGGACAAATTGAATTGTCAATGTTTGTGTAGTATGTTCTTTGCTATTAACAATAGTGTTAGTTTAATTTAATAAGTAAATTCTTTACAGATAATTGTAGAGAGAACTCAAAAATTATTGAGATGCTAAACACAGTTTTGATTAATCAAACAATTATACTGAAAAGAACAAATAAATTTTCAAATTTGAAATAAAATGAATTTATCGTTCGGTGATATGTATATGTGTAAATTATATAATATCGGTCTCTCCGAACTAAATGCTTTATTTTAGAATAAAGCAGGCCTATCGTACTCTTTGTCCACTATGGTTGGTGGAATTTCCCAGAGCACGGCCTTTTAAAATAATTAAAGGCGTTTCGTCCTCGATCTCCAGCTTGGACTCCTCAGTAAGGAACTGGAGATCTTGCCTTAGATGCCTGTCGCAAAATTAAACGCGACGCCAGCAAGATATTCTGCGGCTATATATATATAAAAAAGAGACGACGATCTCTCCAAGGAGTGTAGAGAGATAGTCGTCTCCATCTGGTGGTGGGAAAAACCACCAGCCAGAGTGCGACGTATTAGACCGACTCGCAAGTTATTTGAAATAAAATGATTATCGTTCTAAACGATAGGTTTGTTTTCGGTGTGCCCTTTCATAATATTTAATATAATATTAGAATATTAGAATAATATTAGAATAAATATTTTAACGTTAGAGAAATATTAGAACTAATTGAAAGTTTCATAATTTACATTGTTTTATTAAATAATTTGTATTTAATTTTAGCATTGATAAATATTAGATACATTAATCATGTCATACTACGAATCTGAACCAGAGATGTTTGCTACACAAAGTAAAAGTATTCAGTTATCATGTTATAACATTTATTTTAATATTTCTTTCAATTTTTAGCGATTATAGAAGTGGACAAATTGAATTGTCAATGTTTGTGTAGTATGTTCTTTGCTATTAACAATAGTGTTAGTTTAATTTAATAAGTAAATTCTTTACAGATAATTGTAGAGAGAACTCAAAAATTATTGAGATGCTAAACACAGTTTTGATTAATCAAACAATTATACTGAAAAGAACAAATAAAATTTTCAAATTTGAAATAAAATGAATTTATCGTTCGGTGATATGTATATGTGTAAATTATATAATATCGGTCTCTCCGAACTAAATGCTTTATTTTAGAATAAAGCAGGCCTATCGTACTCTTTGTCCACTATGGTTGGTGGAATTTCCCAGAGCACGGCCTTTTAAAATAATTAAAGGCGTTTCGTCCTCGATCTCCAGCTTGGACTCCTCAGTAAGGAACTGGAGATCTTGCCTTAGATGCCTGTCGCAAAATTAAACGCGACGCCAGCAAGATATTCTGCGGCTATATATATATAAAAAAGAGACGACGATCTCTCCAAGGAGTGTAGAGAGATAGTCGTCTCCATCTGGTGGTGGGAAAAACCACCAGCCAGAGTGCGACGTATTAGACCGACTCGCAAGTTATTTGAAATAAAATGAATTTATCGTTCGGTGATATGTATATGTGTCAAGTATATAATATCGGTTTCTCCGAACTAAATTCTTGCATAATAAACGATAGGTTTGCTTTATTCTAAAATAAAGCATTTAGTTCGGAGAGACCGATATTGCAATAATTTACACATAAAAATTTTCAAATATTTTAACTGCCTGGAAAATGCAATTACAAAGATTGAAAAAGCATTTCATTTTAATGATCATTTATTAACTTCACATTTAGGAATGGAATATGTAAGTGCGAGTAGTAATATATACTCATTTTTAAGCTTAAATTTAATTTAATTGAAGTTCTCGGTGAGAAAAGTTTCATAGAATCTTATAAAATATTATAAATTCCATAAAAATTCTATAAGAAATTTTATAGAATTTATAATGTTTTTACAGAATTCTATGGAACTTTTCCAATCAGATTGTCTACAGTTTTCAATTTCTGTCAGATATAAATGGTTTTCCAGAAGACCCGGATAATTCGTAGGGTTCATTATTTTTTGTAGGGGTCAAGGTGCATCCTTTAGTAATTTTCAACTAGGAATATGGTGGTAACCTTTATTTTGAACATGGCAATGCCTTCAAAGTCATTTCAAAGACAACTTTATTTTAAAGGAAACCACCTTATTTGACTTCGGTAATCGAAAGAGCGGAAAATTTTAAGTTTGAATACGTATCAACATACACTGTCAGGATGATCTCTACAGGTCAAACTAAGGTCAAGTGTGTCCAGTTATGTAGGGATTACGTAAAGATTGCTGACGGAAAAATTCTTAAGTACTAATTTTAATTGACGAAGTACTAATTTTTGACAAAGAGTTTAGTGGAGTTTAAAGAAAGAGAAATTTTATATTTAATATATACTAAATCCAAGGTACAAGTAACTTTGAGAGATTGAATGAAGGTCATTATTAAAGATTAGCAAAGTGGCAAACTTGATGTTTTGGCATTTACTTTGGGTTGATTTTTCGATAGACAGGGCTAAAACATAATTTCCAATAATTTTTTTAATACATCAAGTACGACTCTCTTATTGATCTTACCCCGGTCTATTCTTAGTGACCGACATTTGAAAAAAAACAAGTTGACGAACAAAATAGTGTTTTTTTTTTAATTAAATCAAAAAATTTAGTGGTATTTTGTCATTTTTTCAAAATTTACCAGTTTCAAGCGAAAGAGCATACTCAAAATAGTCGGTTACGGATTTTAAATAATTCTTATTCCACTTTTTGTTAGCTAGCACTTCCTTGAACTTAGAACTACAATGAAGTATTCAGGACCGCTTTGTGTTCTTTGGACACCTTAGGCGGTCCTCCAACATACTTCAGCTGTGTATGCTGATAAGTCCCTTCCTTTTTGCCTTTACTCACTACCGTAGCCCAGCCAGGACCTTTGATCGGTTTTCTCGGGTTTTAGAAACGGATGACAAAACATTTGTTGGCCCATTTTCGTGAGTGGGTTGTTTCGACTCCTTATTCCTCTTCTCCCGAGAATGCTGACGTGATAAGGGTCTCTCCCACTCTACCGCCCTCCTTTAATGCGTTTCAACGCGGAAGATGGGCGACGTTTAGCTTATGCCATCATTACGCACATCTACTGCTTTACTTTTCGGCGCTGTCAAGCACAGAGCACTGCTCACCCGCGCGTATTCACTGAGAACCCTGCTTGACTTTTACTTTCTCGGAGGAAAAGCTCTGTCTGCGTCACTCGACAACCCAGTCGAGAGCAGGTCACATGTAGCATTTGATGCTACATAAACCGAGTGACCAACCTCCGTAGCACTTACCGTATTAACCATATGAGTTTGGTCCTCCCTAAAATTCGTGGGACCAGCACTAACCGCCGAGGGCTTTCACCCGATCGGAATCAGCGGCGGGATTTGGCAAGTCTGACGGGGGCGCTTGGGGTGGTGTCGTTTTAATCTCACTATCCATTATTGGTTTGTTTTCGGTGTGCCCTTTCATAATATTTAATATAATATTAGAATATTAGAATAATATTAGAATAAATATTTTAACGTTAGAGAAATATTAGAACTAATTGAAAGTTTCATAATTTACATTGTTTTATTAAATAATTTGTATTTAATTTTAGCATTGATAAATATTAGATACATTAATCATGTCATACTACGAATCTGAACCAGAGATGTTTGCTACACAAAGTAAAAGTATTCAGTTATCATGTTATAACATTTATTTTAATATTTCTTTCAATTTTTAGCGATTATAGAAGTGGACAAATTGAATTGTCAATGTTTGTGTAGTATGTTCTTTGCTATTAACAATAGTGTTAGTTTAATTTAATAAGTAAATTCTTTACAGATAATTGTAGAGAGAACTCAAAAATTATTGAGATGCTAAACACAGTTTTGATTAATCAAACAATTATACTGAAAAGAACAAATAAAATTTTCAAATTTGAAATAAAATGAATTTATCGTTCGGTGATATGTATATGTGTAAATTATATAATATCGGTCTCTCCGAACTAAATGCTTTATTTTAGAATAAAGCAGGCCTATCGTACTCTTTGTCCACTATGGTTGGTGGAATTTCCCAGAGCACGGCCTTTTAAAATAATTAAAGGCGTTTCGTCCTCGATCTCCAGCTTGGACTCCTCAGTAAGGAACTGGAGATCTTGCCTTAGATGCCTGTCGCAAAATTAAACGCGACGCCAGCAAGATATTCTGCGGCTATATATATATAAAAAAGAGACGACGATCTCTCCAAGGAGTGTAGAGAGATAGTCGTCTCCATCTGGTGGTGGGAAAAACCACCAGCCAGAGTGCGACGTATTAGACCGACTCGCAAGTTATTTGAAATAAAATGAATTTATCGTTCGGTGATATGTATATGTGTCAAGTATATAATATCGGTTTCTCCGAACTAAATTCTTGCATAATAAACGATAGGTTTGCTTTATTCTAAAATAAAGCATTTAGTTCGGAGAGACCGATATTGCAATAATTTACACATAAAAATTTTCAAATATTTTAACTGCCTGGAAAATGCAATTACAAAGATTGAAAAAGCATTTCATTTTAATGATCATTTATTAACTTCACATTTAGGAATGGAATATGTAAGTGCGAGTAGTAATATATACTCATTTTTAAGCTTAAATTTAATTTAATTGAAGTTCTCGGTGAGAAAAGTTTCATAGAATCTTATAAAATATTATAAATTCCATAAAAATTCTATAAGAAATTTTATAGAATTTATAATGTTTTTACAGAATTCTATGGAACTTTTCCAATCAGATTGTCTACAGTTTTTCAATTTCTGTCAGATATAAATGGTTTTCCAGAAGACCCGGATAATTCGTAGGGTTCATTATTTTTTGTAGGGGTCAAGGTGCATCCTTTAGTAATTTTCAACTAGGAATATGGTGGTAACCTTTATTTTGAACATGGCAATGCCTTCAAAGTCATTTCAAAGACAACTTTATTTTAAAGGAAACCACCTTATTTGACTTCGGTAATCGAAAGAGCGGAAAATTTTAAGTTTGAATACGTATCAACATACACTGTCAGGATGATCTCTACAGGTCAAACTAAGGTCAAGTGTGTCCAGTTATGTAGGGATTACGTAAAGATTGCTGACGGAAAAATTCTTAAGTACTAATTTTAATTGACGAAGTACTAATTTTTGACAAAGAGTTTAGTGGAGTTTAAAGAAAGAGAAATTTTATATTTTAATATATACTAAATCCAAGGTACAAGTAACTTTGAGAGATTGAATGAAGGTCATTATTAAAGATTAGCAAAGTGGCAAACTTGATGTTTTGGCATTTACTTTGGGTTGATTTTTCGATAGACAGGGCTAAAACATAATTTCCAATAATTTTTTTAATACATCAAGTACGACTCTCTTATTGATCTTACCCCGGTCTATTCTTAGTGACCGACATTTGAAAAAAAACAAGTTGACCTTGTAATGATCTTAAAGGTTATTGCCATGGTCAAAATTAAGATCACCACTGTACTCCTCGTTGAAACTTACTAAAGAATACATTTCGAGCCCTACAAAAATTAATGTACCGTGCCAATGATCCGAATGTTCCGGAACTTTTGGAACACCATGTAAATTGTTAGTTTGTATCATCTTTCATTAATCACACTTTGACACAATATTCGCACTAATTACCAATAAGAAAAATTAAAAAACTTCAAATCTTCTGCTGCGTCCATAAATTTTGTTTTCCTTTATTTGACAAGGACTCAGTCAATTGTACTAAACTTAATGAATATTTATAAATCAATTTTCTTTTCTCTTTCTCCTTTACAGTAACTGCAGAATAGCGTGCAAGACCGCAATGATGACCGTATAGCAGCTTCTGCCATTTGAACACAAAAGGCATGTAAAAATTATTTATTTTAATTTAATCAATTTACTAAGTTATGTGTTTTAAGAATAAATACCTAAAATATTAATCGGAATTGTGTACTTCACTTATATCAGATTGCACTACAATATAATATACTATTACACATTGAAATGTAAGGAATAATATCTAACCATTAGAGTACCGGGATTTTAGAAACTTTCAATGCGTATTGTTTGTATGAAAAAGTGACAATAGATCCCCAATTTCAACTCAAACTAAAACTAAATGTGTGCGAGTCGGAGCATAACGCATATGAGGACGGGACGCACGAGAGGACCGAGTTTTCGATTAAGCTCCCAGGACGGGGAAGAACGCCAGCACAATAAGTACTGGCGCTTTCACAGAAAGGTTCTTCTTCTACCGATGTCCGCGGAACGCGCTTCATCCTTTCGGACAGTCGACCACGCAATCCCCACGTTAGTTACGTGAACCTCGAATTGATCACCGACATCATTTTACGCTGATTAGAAAAAAAATAAGTAAATGACGTCAAATTTAATAAATAAAGTCGGAATGATAACCGAGCGAATTGGGTGTAGTCGTGGCGACTTCCGAAGGGATTGAAGAGTCGACCGAGTTCTTGGGAGGCGGTAGGAGAACATATAGAAAAGGAGCTCATATAAAAAAGGTACGAATTAATAATGTTGTAATTAATCGTAAATAAATTCTATCCCTTTGGTGTTTATATTAATGTAATAAATTGCAATAATTGTTTTAATTAAGATGTTAAATTTATTTTTATTATAAATAATCATAATAAATTAGATTATAAGTAAGCAAATTTTACAACTCTAAGGGTCAAATAAACATTTTTCAAAAGTAAGATACAAAGAAGATTTCTATGAGTAACAATTATTGAATACAATGTAGACTCCGTGTGGAATTAGGGCCTAAATCAAAATTTAAATTTATTGAGAAAAACAAAGAAATATATATATATATATATATACAGGGTGATCTAGAAACATAGGTAACATATGGGCTATTTCACGTCAAGTGGTACGATGAAAATTTTAAATCGCTCCAAAATTTGAGAACAGGCTGGAAATTTTTCAATTTTTTAGAAAATTTTCTATATTCAAAGCCATTTATCTCAAAATCTATTAATTTTTTTGAAAAAACATTACAAACAACTTTTGTTCAAAATAATCTTTAGAACTTATCTACCTGGGTTAGAATTCTTAAATTTAAAATTTCGAAGAGATAGAACGACCGTAAATATTGAATATAAAAAAAAGGCGACCACGCCACGATCGATTTTGATCTAACACCGCTCAAAAGATCACATTTTTTGAGAGCTTTCGAATGGTTGTGGTTAGATTATTGGCCAAGACCGCTGGTGTAAGTTATGCCTAATAAACCTCATAAAATTTCTAGTTTTCATGTATTGTAGGGCATAACCTACAACAGCGGTCTTGGCCAATAATCTAACCACTGCCATTCGAAAGCTCTCAAAAAATGTGATCTTTTGAGCGGTGTTAGATCAAAATCGATTGTGGCGTGGTCGCCTTTTTTTGATATTCAATATTTCCGGGCGTTCTATCTCTTCGAAATTTTAAAATTAAGAATTCTAACCCAGGTAGATAAGTTCTAAAGATTATTTTGAACAAAAGTTGTTTGTAATGTTTTTTCAAAAAAATTAATAGATTTTGAGATAAATGGCTTTGAAAATAGAAAATTTTCTAAAAAATTGTGAAAATTGCCATTTTTCATGGTGGAATAACTCTTAGGCAAATTATTTTTAACACCTAAAATTTTTTTTCTATCTTCTTGAAGATATTTCCAGCCTGTTCTCAAATTTTGGAGCGATTTAAAATTTTCATCGTACCACTTGATGTGAAATAGCCCATATATATATATATATATATATATACTAGGGGGGCTTCGCCCCCCTGCGCGCTTCGCGCGCCAACCCCCTATTTTTAATTCGAAAAAGGTTTTTCGTAATTAATTTATTTAAAATAATGTTTTAAATTGTATTATTTTTTCACTACCATGGACACCTTAAAAATTAAACAGATTCACACTACACCTTGAAGGTATTGCTATAGTTATTATTATTTATAAATAAAAGTTTACCAAAATTTAGAGTAATGAAATCAGAATAAAAATAATAAAAAAATAGAGACATATTAAATGTTAACTGTAAATATTAAACTATATGAATTCTTATAAAGCTTAAATTTATATTTTAATAATTATTAACTATTAATAATGAAAAATTAACTTACCAAAAATAGTAAAGTACATATACTTACTAAATTGTAGTATTTTAGTTAACAATTTATTAAAATTTTGGATTATTTGAAACGGTTATAAATAGAACTTCACCTCCTAAAATTAATTTATTTAATGACGAACGATCATCGCCAAAAGTTCTATGTCATTAATATTTTGTATTTTTAGAGTAATAAAATTTTCTTCTTAATTAAATTAATTTTTGTATTAGTTTTAAAGAATTATTTATAAAATTTTAGCGCTATATAAATAAAAACCTGTTTCTTCCATTTCTCTCGTGAATCGTAATTTGCACCCTCTTTCAAAATTTGCATTTTAATCCATAATTATATCCAATTTATTTTTACTATGCAGAGCCCAAATATTTATTTTGATTATTATAAACAAATTCATTTCTTAAATATCCTTCTGTTTCTAATAAATACATACTTGTTTATTTAAAATATTGTGTTATATAAATATAAATTATCTACACATTTATATATCCATACAATTTTGAAATATTAATTTAAAAAATATTTAAATTAAATGCTCCTAAATTAATAGTTTTTAAAAATCTATTCAAATGTAATTCGTATTTTATATTGCCACTGTTAAAATTTGAATTTTCTTTTGCCTATACTGTTTATAATAAAATTATCTTAAAAATGCAATAATTAATATATTTAATTTTTAACCCATTGTATATATCATATGGATATTTGGAAAAGTGTATGTTATACTTGATTAATATTTATTTCATCTTCAAACAATTTTGCATTTGTATTTAAAGCATTACATTCAATTTTAGATCCGTTATTATTATTGAGTATACGTTTAAAAATTTTATGAGTTTTATCAAAATTTTTTGAGTAAACAAATACACATTCTTTCAAGTTATGTTCACAACTTTTTTTTGCGCACGGAAAAAATACATATATTATGTATTCTTGAAAAAACAATTTTAAAATATATATATATATATTATATAAATATTCCGCCGCACGCACACACACCCACATACTTACATACATATATATACATATATATGGGCTATTTCACGTCAAGTGGTACGATGAAAATTTTAAATCACTCCAAAATCGAGAACAGGCTGGAAACATCTTCCAGAACATATAAAAAAAATTTAAGTGTTAAAAATAATTTGCTTAAGAGTTATTCGACCATTAAAAGTGGAAATTTTTCAATTTTTTAGAACAACTTCTATTTTTAAAGCCATTTATCTCAAAATATGTTGATTTTTTTGAAAAAACATTCCAAACAACTTTTGTTTAAATTAATCTTTAGAACTTATCTACCCTGGTTACATTTCTTAATTTTGAAATCTCGAAGAGATAGAACACCCGGACATATTGAATATCAAAAAAAGGCTACCACACCATAATCGATTTTAATCTAACACCTCTCAAAAGTTCACATTTCTCGCGAGCTTTCGAATGGCTTGGGGTAGCTTATTGGCCAAGACCGCTGTTGTAAGTTATGCCTCATAAACCTCATAAAATCACTAATTTTCACGTATTTTAGGACATAACTTACACCAAAGGTGTAATATATATAATATATATATATATGTGGTAATGAACAATTAACTTACCAAAAATAGTAAAGTGCATATACTTAATTGTAGTATTTAGTAAAAACCTATTAAAATTTTAGATTGTTTTAAACGGATCTAAACAGAACTTTACCTCCTAAAATTAATTTATTTAAGTCATCGCCAAGAGTTCTATATGTCATTAATATTTTGTACTTTTAGAGTAATTAAACTTTCTTCTTAATTAAATTAATTTTTGTATTAGTTTTAAAGAATTATTTATAACATTTTAGCGGTATATAAATAAAAACCTGTTTCTTCCATTTCTCCCGTAATTCGTAATTTGCACCCTCTTTCAAAATTTGCGTTTTAATCCATAATTATATCCAATTTATTTTTCCCTTTAGTTACAGAGCCCATATATTTATTTTAATTATTATAAACAAAGGCATTTCTTAAATAACCTTTTGTATCTAATAATACATACTTGTTTATTTAAAATATTGTTTTATATAAATATACGTAATCTCCAAACAATTTTTAAATTTGATTTCAATAATATTTAAATTAAAAACTACTAAAATAATAATTTTCGAAAAACTTTTGAAATGTAATTCGTATTTTATATTGCCACTGTTAAAATTTGAATTTTCTTTTGCCATTACTGTTTATAATAGAATTATCTTAAAAATGTAATAATTAATGTATTTAATTTTTAACCCATTGTATATATCACATATGGATATTTGGAAAAGTGTATGTTCACACACACACACACACACGCGCACACACACACACACACACACACACACACACACACACACACACACACACACACACACACGCACACACGCACATACACACACATGCACACACACACTTATATATATATGACATATATATATATCATATACATGACATATATATATAACATATATATATGACATATATATATAACATATATATAACATATATATATGACATATATATATAACATATATATAACATATATATATGACATATATATGACATATATATATAACATATATATGACATATATATATGACATATATATATATATATATATGTTGAATTCTGAATTCTTAGACACGGCGGCGGCGGCGGCGGCGGCGGCGGCGGCGGCAGCGGCGGCGGCGAAATATTTATATATTATAGAGAGATATATATATGACATATATATATAACATATATATAACATATATATATGACATATATATATAACATATATATAACATATATATATGACATATATATGACATATATATATAACATATATATGACATATATATATGACATATATATATATATATATGTTGAATTCTGAATTCTTAGACACGGCGGCGGCGGCGGCGGCGGCGGCGGCGAAATATTTATATATTATAGAGAGATATATTCCGGTTCAGGAAATTAATTCGAGTACAATCCCGTCGGAATTTTGAAGGTTCACGAGCTCGCGTGATCGAAAAGCACGAGGTTCGGCGTAGCGGGACGGAGTGTTTTTCGATCGCAAGAGTTTGTGAAGTTCATGCACGTGTGTTGAACGATATTTTATGATAACAGAGTGCGTAAAATTGCACTTAAAAATTTAGCAAAATGCGTGAAGTGCCACTTCACGCACTTTGTATCATAAAATTCATTTTACACGGATTAAGAATTATTTCATTAACAATATTATTGCCAATATACTTGCAAAATTAACTAATATATTTCCAATATGTAGCGATATATCTTCATGATAAACGTATTTATTGGCTATATTGTACCCACAATTTAATTAAATTCAAACTTTTATTGTCTTAAAATTCGTCATAATGGTTTCAAATAAATTAATGTAAATACGATGAGATTAAAAACTGTAATAATCTCATATGTATAACACACGCATATCATAGATTTAGTAAATAAATTAATAATAGTAGTAATGCATTTATTAGTCTGCGTTTTAATTTAAACTTAAATAAAAATCATTTTTTTGATTGTACATTTGATTCATACAATCAATCTCGTAAAATATATTTTGCGATTCATTCGCTTTCGCGATCTTCGCTTCTGCTGTACGCATCAGCTATGTTCAGGCGCTTCGGCCGCTTCGCTCGTTCACCTGTTGCATTAGTCTCGCGCGGCAACGCCGCACACCTATCTTCTCTAATCCGGCGTCTGATTGGCCCATTTAAAAAATTAATTACGCCTCGCCTAATTAATATTTTTTTAAAATTCGAATTAATTTCCTGAACCGGAATATATATATATGTTACCTATGTTTCTGGATCACCCTATATATGACATCTACTAATAATATACACAAATTCTACCCTATAGCCTCTCTAATAGAAAAGTTATAAAAAGTAATAAAAAATACTACTTGAATCCTTATTTGACACAGACCCTCTAACGACCTTAATTTAATATATGAACAATGAAAGTGATGTACGAGGACAACAAGGTAACGTATAAATATCTGTTATTTACAAATTTTTATCTATAACTAGTGTACACCGGGTATTTAGTGAGAATATGCAACTTTTATTAGAATTTATTGTGGATAATGCATAAATTAAAATAAACTGTCAATCTATATTGGGCGATAATTTTAATGTAATGAGCATCTGTCTGTAAGATGCGACGAGACGTCGTTGCAATGAAATAAATAATACTTAATGTATTATATTATTTCGTATGTATATAGAATATTGTAACTTAAAATCTCGCACGTTGTTATTGTTTCGTGCGTTGCCTCTTCAAGGCCACGAAACACGCGTGTTTATGTCGACGACCGAGGATGTGTGCGAGCATCCGTATATACGATTGTTATTGTGTGTGTGTGTTAGATACTTTTCCGGAATGCGACAATTCCCGAAAAGCTCAGTACGCTGCCGGTCTTGACCGCGACAGCACCTTCTTAACCCCTCGTCACGCTTAGTTTCGCGCGCCACGGGAAGTACCGGACCGGTTCGTCCGTACTCCGGGAAGCCGTACGCGAGTGCTAGTGAGATTGTGAAAGTGCAGTGCGAAGGACCATACACCTCGGGTTGAGTATTCCCCGAGGTAGGCGAATCGCCGCGGCATCAGGCCGCACCTGCAGACTACCGTCGAGGACGACGGGAAACCGGGCCGACTCCACCGGCCAGCAGACGTCGGGGCGCCGACGTACACCAGGTCCAATGGACCAGCCAGCCCGGTAAGTACCCGACATTGGTCGGTATATATTTAGAGTGTGTTGAGAGTGCGTGCATGAATGTTTGTTCGGTAGCACACCGGTGCTACCGAAACCGAATAGGTATTGCGCGGGGCGAGCACGGGGGCAGCCCCTGCTTGCCGCGTATATACCACGCGACCGGGAGAACGCCCCGTTAAGTATTGTCGGGCACCTCCGTGTAAATACTTAAATAAATACTTATTTATTTTATATTAACGTAACGGTCGCGTTATCATTTTGATTATAGATTAACCCGCAAACCACCTTCCGATTCCCGATTTTCCCGCCACGTGTGTCGGTATAGAGGAGATTGTCCTTTCTCCGCTACCGTGTCCCGGCGGGTTAATTTATTAACCCACGGCGACGATAAAGACGCGTTCTTCGGGGCCGTCGTCCCTGTTTAAATTAATAAATTACTTGTAACTATGGTATTAGGACGAAGTACCACGTTACAAATGGCGACCGTGACAGGACGGTAGTTGTACCACCTAAGTACCCGACATTGGTCGGTATCTGTATTTAGGTGTGTTGAGTGAGTGTGTGTGTATGTTTGTTCGGTAGCACACCGGTGCTACCGAAACCGAATAATCGTTACGCGGGGCGAGTGCGGGGGCAGCCCCAGCTTGCCGCGTAAATACTACGCGACCGGGAGAACGTCCCGCTACCATAACTGTCGGGCACCTCCGTGTACCATTAATTGAATAAATGTTAACTTCTTTATTTTAATTAATTGGCCGCGTATTTATTTTAAATAATAAATTAACCCGCAACACTTCCGATTCCCGGTATTCCCGCCACGCGCGTCGGTACGTAGGAGATCGTCCTATCTCCGCTACCGTGTCCCGACGGGTTGACTCGTCAACCCACGGCGACGACAGAGACGTGTTCTTCGGGGCCGTCGTCCCTGATTAAATTAATAAATTACTTGTAACTATGGTATTAGGACGAAGTACCACGTTACAAATGGCGACCGTGACAGGACGGTAGTTGTACCGCCTGCGTGTTGAGGATTTTCGGGTCGGTAAAACTTTTCTTATTTTTTTTAAAATAAGTACTTATTCTGGGTGCAGGTTTACCTGTACTTAGATAAGAAATAGCGGGTAATTTATTATTAAAATTTTCGCTTTGAAGTCGCGAGAGAGAGAGAGAGAGAGAGAGAGAGAGAGAGAGAGAGCATATAGGTTTATAATGGCATGGATGCATGCCATTATAATTGAATTGTGTGTATGAGTGAGAGAGAGAGAGAGTGAGAATAGAAATTTGAAATTTCGAGTTCGCGTTAGAGTAGGGACGCGCGGGTATCCCTAGCCGTATATTGTGGTTGTGAGAGAGAGAGAGAGAGTGAGAGAGAACCAGTGCGTGAGAGAGAAAGAGACATTGCGTCACGGAGTCGTGTAGTGCTGAGTGAGCACGAGTCCGCTAATGGGAGAGAGAGAGAAAATCCCAACTAGCCGGCGTTAGACTCGCGCGGCGTAAGTGTAACGAGTATCGAGAGAGAGAGAGAGAGAGTAAGAGAATATACACTATACGGCATATACCGCGCGGCTATCCTTCGTTGCTACGCAAGAAGGAAAATTTCCCCCTCTGCGCGACCGTAATTTCATTTTTAATTTAATTGCATGAATTTTGTTAACTCGCTTTAAAAGCGAGTTTAACAATTTGTGTGTGTGTGAAATATTTTTGAGTTCGACTCACTGATTTTGTATCAGTTCGAGACGACCAATAATATTTTTATTGATTATAATTATTAATTTTATTATTATCATTATTATTATTATTATTAATTTGCTTTTGTTGTAAAATATATATATTTTTGAATTGATTTTTCAAAGATATTATCACGCTGTTAGTCAGCTGATAATTTTGAAATTATACAATAATTTTTTGTTGTGTGCTAATAATTATTAATATTATTAAAATCAATTTTGACATTGTCTGATTAGTCAAATAAGTCAAAGTTGATTAATCTTTTTGTATTACCGTCGCGATTTTGGCTCGCATTAGTGCTGAGACACATCGTGATATCGGTGTTACATTTATATTTATTGTTAATATTAATATTATTTCGATTAAGTGTTTGCCACTTAATCATTAATTCTGCTGACGGGAAAATTTCTTTGATTTATTTTCTTAATTTTTTTTTGTTTCTTCTCCAAATTAAGGAATATTGCAATTAATTTGTTTGTCAAATTAATTGCATATTTATATTGTTGATTTTTATATAATATAATATAATATATATAAAATTAATAATAAATAAAATAATTAATTTCCCTTAAAAATAAATTAAATTTTTTTTTGGGAGGTTAACAATAAAATTAATTTTTTTTGTGTGCTTTAAATCAAATTTAAAATTTTTTTTTGTGGTTTTAATCACTTTTAAATTTTTTCTTGTGAGATCTTGTTTTGAAAATTCTTTTCTTTTGAAGCTAATTTTCACAAAATTTTCATTTGCATGAGATTTACAGTTTGTGTAAAATTATAATTATTTTGTTTGTCAAAATAATTATATTTGTGGCTTCCAGAATTTTTTTTTATTTCCTTTAATATTTAATTTCTCGTGTCAGCGAATTAAAATATTTTTTTATTACTTTTGTTTGTAAGTTGCAATCGATGGCAATTTATTTTTAAATTGTTACCAAATTAATTTGTTTGTCAAATTAATTCGGTCTTGGATTGGTCCAAGTATCTTTTGTAATTTTACTTAGGTTTAAAGAGAAGATCGACAACAAAGATTTTTTCTTTTGATCCGGAAACAGATCCGATTAAGCTTTCGAATCTGGTGGCAAACAAATTTTTTTTTTATAGATTAAATTAATTTACATTAATTTTTCATGCTTTTATTTACTTTTTTTTATTATTTAATTAGTTTGCCAAACTCGGATCGGAATTTTTTTTTGTGTGATTCTTTTCTCTTTATGTAAGGTATGCCCTCTCATATAGAGTAGTTTTGTACTCTATATTTGAATCTGGACTCTGAGCTATCTCCTCAGTTGTCCAAACTTTACAGGGCATACGGGGAAGCAGTTGGTGTGCCAGCTGAGAAGAAATCCCCAGGTGCACAACGCCGTCTCTGCCTTATCAAAAAAATTACGATGGGCAGCTACGAGACGCGTATGTGCAAAATACTTAGTGACTCGCGGGATGCGAGGCACATTAAAAAGGACATCAGATCAATTCCTTTGGAGGAGATCTACGCCCAGCTCGATCGTTTGCACCTTAATGCTAATAGCGAAGAGTTTGAGTGTAGAGAGCGCCTTCTGAGACATAGGATTAAGTGTTATGATCCTCAAATTGACGTGCCTTGGTATCCCAATTACGACGAGGATACTTCTGCCCAACCAGCGACGAAGCCCTTAGCTTGTCCACAGTTCTGGCAGAAGCACCAAAAGCGCTCCAGAAGAGGTAGTGCTATCCCTTCTGGTACCGACAGGTCTATAGAGTCTGAGTTGTCAGACGATAGACCAACAATTGAGCACATAACCCCCATTCAGGAAGAAGAGGGAAATGTGACTACACATAGTAGAGTGCCCACGCCGACGGGTGAATCGAGACCGCTTTCTGATAATGCAGCTGGCATTAACACAGAAGCGGCGATTCCGACGGCTAACTCACCAAAGACGTTGAAAAAGAAAAGGAGCAAGAAAAATAAGAAACATCCTTCTAGCCCATCTTCAAGTGATTGTGAAGTAGCCAATGTGTATGGTACCCGCAACACTAGTCAACGCCAGTACTTGCAACAAAATAAAAATTTTGTGGGTGCACAAAATATTAATAATGCAAGACAATCTTCGGGAAATAGACAGACAGGGTCAAAGCAGCAACAATATAACGGTGCTAGGCCGAAACAATACGTTGCTCAAGCTCAGACGACACCCGTATATACGCCTCAACGTAGACAAAGCACGGTATATGATCGTACTACGCAGAGGCAGACCCAAGACGCTGGTTTGCAAAGGAATCCGAACAGTCCCTTCTTTGGCATATGTTTTACATGCCACAAAGTAGGACATCGATATTCCGATTGTCCCAATCAGACTTGCCTACATTGCGCAAGTATGGGACATACAGCGGACCAGTGCCCGAACGTGGCAGCGCCCATTGAGTGTCAGGTGTGCCACACAACTGGGGTAACCCTAGATAATTGCCCAAAGTGTGAGCATGTACGGCAATATCTGGGAAACCTAGCGGCAGGGTACCAGAATCGCCCCCCTGGGCCCTTACGCAATTAAAAGAGCGTAATAGCTCTAGGGGGCAAGAGATACGGGTTGGTGAACCCGCGAGGTTGTTTGTTAAGAAGGACAAACACCTCACTGAGTTCGCTGAACTGCTAAACGGAGAGCAAACAAACGTTCAGAAGGTAAGAGAGAATACCTCTGAACATCCGAATTTGCCGAAATCTGCTGAGTTACCTATGGTTAAGGCTGAGACTCCTTCCAAGCTAACTCCAACGTTCGAAGCGCCGAACAAAGCAGATTTAGAACTTCTAGAGATCAAGAAATAGAGAACGAGAGAAAAACTCTAAACTTGTATAACCCCACCAATGAGAATGATGATACTCGTTACTCATTGTCACCCCAACCTACGATCAAAGAAAAGAGTATAAAACAGTCTAATGAGAGTAAAACGACTGTCTCTCTTGATCAGGTGATGAACAGTTCAAAATCGTTGCCGATTAGAACAGTTCAGGGGGGGGGGGGACAGGAGCCGTCCCGAAGACGTCCAGAGAGACAAGTTCGATTCCAGCTCTACTTGACAGTCAAGCCGAAGACATGGTTGCGGGAGTGCAATCCGAAAACCGTTTGTTCTTCTCGGTAAGACTTGGTGGCAAGGACTTTAAAGCATTGTTCGACCCAGGAGCAATGGTTTCACTTATACGCGTTGACGTAGCGGAATGCTACAGGGATAAGTGGAAACCGGCCAAGTTAGTCGTGCGGGGTGTCGCAGGACCGGCACTGAAAGTCCTAGGTTTGTTAGATGTTCTATTCGGAATTGAGGGATTAGATGGCAACATCCAACTGAGAATAGTCGAGAGTATGGAACACTCGATGATCCTCGGTATGGACTTCCTTCAACATTGGAACATCGAGGTTAAAATTGGCGATGCCCTCTGGCGTGTTGGCGCCGGAAAATGGCAGTCTTTTGTCAAGGATGGAGTCCGAGACGGAGACACGAGGATTCTCGCAGAGTGTGCAGGTATCATCGAGATTAACGATGACCAGCGAGAGAGGGTAAGAAAGTTAGTAGAGAACTTATTACCACCACCAGGCGATGTGCATGGCTTTACTACGTTGATCGAACATCACGTGGAAGTAGAGCCAGGTGCACGACCAGTACGTCACAAATCAAGACGTATGTCGCCTAAAGTCCTCGAATTCGCCCAGCAAGAAGTCAGAAAAATGTTTGAGAGAGGAATAATTGAACCGAGTGCAAGTGAATGGTCTGCCGCTCCAGTGATAGTCCGCAAAGACGAAGGTAGCTATCGTTTTTGCATAGACTTCCGAGATTTGAATGCGGTAACAAAACGTGACTCATATCCAATACCGAATATGGATTCGATTCTGGATAAGTTACATAATGCCAAATTCATCTCTAAGATCGATCTTAAGAAGGCATATTTCCAAGTGTTAATGTCAGAAATTAGTCGACATTACACCGCCTTCGCTGTGCCTGGGTCTGGGTTGTGGCAGTTCACACGGATGCCGTTCGGACTGATGAATGCACCCATGACATTTGCACGGTTGATCGATGCTCTATTTGGTCCCGAAGTTGAACCTCATGTTTTCGGTTACCTGGACGATCTAATCGTTATAACCGAAACTTTCGAGGAACATTTAAAATGGTTGGAAATGGTTCTAAGGACACTAGTGGACGCAGGGCTAGAATTGAACAGAGAGAAGTGTCAGTTCTGTTGCTCGAGCGTTACGTTCCTTGGGTACCGCCTGGATGGTGATGGACTTCGACCCGATGAAGATCGAGTGGCTCCTGTCCTAAATTATCCGACCCCAAGAAATGTTAAACAACTTCGTTCCTTCCTTGGCATGGTCGGTTGGTATTCTCGTTTTATAAATCGAGAGTCGGATATTAAGATCCCTCTCGTGAGATTACTCCGTAAGGACCAGCCATGGGAGTGGGGACCAGAGCAGGACGCGGCGTTCCGTGAACTCAGGTTAGCTCTAGCCGGCGCGCCAGTGCTTGCTCGACCAGACTTCTCTAAGCCTTTCTCGGTCCAGAGTGACGCGAGTGATTACGCTATTGGGGCTGTGTTAACCCAAGAAGATGAAGATGGTTTCGAGCATCCGATCGTTTACGTCAGCCGAGTGTTGAACAAGGCGGAGCGTAATTACATGACGACGGAGAAAGAGTGTCTAGCCTTAATCTGGGCAATTAAGAAACTTCGGCCATATATTGAAGCGTATCGTTTCAAAGCTGTGACGGACCACAGCGCGCTCAAATGGTTGAAAACTCTTAAAGAGCCCACCGGCAGACTAGCGCGCTGGGTGCTTGAGATGCAACAGTGGGACATCGAGATTGTGCACAAGAAAGGTGCACTATACTATGTTCCCGACGCACTCTCTCGCGCTGTTAACCTGGACTCGGACGAAGTTGAAATAGCCTCCTTTGACATGATTATCGACCCATGGTACATCGCCAGATTGGATGATGTGAGGTCCAGTCCTCAAAAGTTTCCACAATGGAAAATTGAGGATGAAATGCTCTATCGATTCACGACCGATAAGCTGCTGGACCCAATCACGGGTCAAGAGGAGGGATGGAGATTGGTTGTGCCCATTGAACATAGGACGCGCGTACTAGAGGATTCGCATTGCCCTCCATCGTGTGGTCATTTAGGAGTGGAGAAGACCTATGACCGAGTGGCAAGAGACTATTATTGGCCGGGTATCTATCATGATGTCAGGCAATTCGTTGTGCAGTGTATAGACTGCCAACGATATAAAGTCTCACAGGCGGGCCCTCAAGGTTTGATGGGCAAGCGTAATATTGAGAGACCGTGGGCTGTGGTTGCGGCAGATATAACGGAACTGCCTCGTAGTAAGAACCAATACAAATATATACTGGTCTTACAAGATTTGTTCACGAGGTGGGTTGAATTAAAACCGTTACGAGCTGCTACCGGTAAGTCGGTTGCGAAAGCATTTGAGGAACTCATACTGTTTCGTTGGGAAACTCCTGATTACTTCCTTACGGATAATGGTACAGAGTTCGTCAATAATAAGTTGACACAAATGCTTGAGGATTACGGGATAAAACAGATCACGACTCCTCCTTACCGACCGCAAGCCAACCCCGTCGAGCGAACAAACAGGACATTAAAGACGATGATCGCGGCCTTTGTGGATTCCGATCATCGCAGCTGGGATGAACATCTACATGAATTCCGTCATGCTATTAATACGGCAACGCAATCAAGTACGAAGGTTTCCCCAGCTTTCCTCAATTTTGGACGTCATCCTCAACCGGTAAAGAGGCTGCGTAGAGAGGTTGAGAAGAGGGAATTTAAAATTCCTGTCGATCCCGAGTTGTGGATGGATCGACTCAAACGTCTTGATGCCCTTCGAGATCTAGTGCGGAAACACATAGATGAAGAGCAGAGCCGTCAGGAGAAAGTCTATAACAAAAATAGACGTGTGGCTTCCTTCCAAGTAGGTGATTTAGTCATGAGGAAGTGTAGAACGTTATCGCACGGGGCCAAAGGTATTTCGGCCAAATTGGCGCCTAAGTACGACGGACCCTTCGAAGTCAAGGAGATACTATCACCAGTAGTCTTAAGACGTGAAGAGTCTGGACGGAAAAGGTCTGAAGTACACGTATCTGATTTAAAGAGATACGTTCCGCCAAGGAGAAAATCCTAGGCCAGCGATGATCGACTCGCCACGGAAAATTAGAGCGGGTATACAATAGCGGCATCCCAACCTTCAACGTCTGGGACACAGGAGAAGTCCGTGTCCAAGAGGGCCAGACAGAGAGGGAGCCGCAGGAAAGCGAAGAGGCGTCGGGTGGAAGAGGCCACCGTCGCATCGGCCCGAGCAACTTCGGTGGGTATTGTGGACGCACAGCCCGAAGAAAACCAAGTATCCTTTTGCGTCCGGAGTTATTGCTCGACGAATCGAGGAGGCAGACCGCCGACAGGCGGCAGAGTTCGGTCTGCACCATACCGGGCCGATTGAGGAGGTGCGACGCGCCTTGGGCGAGCATGCTCAAAGGCTGGTGGATCGACGCCGTAGGGAATACCAGGACTCCCTGGCCCTTCCTCCTACACCGCCTCCTCCAACGATATCTGGCCAGCAAGAGGCCGAAGAGGACAAGACCCGTGGACGAGAAGAGAGCGTAGCTCAGCCAGTCCACGTCGAGCGGATCGAGGATGTACCCCCGCATGAGACGTTTTTACGTCACCTGGCGCAGGGTTTGGGAGTACCAAACTCTGGACCTTTGGATAAGGTGCAGGCGGGCCTCAACAACGTGTTCCGACAAGTAGGCTACCCAGCGGAGTTGTCCCTACTAACTCCGTACTCTGCACCACCGATTTCATTGGTCGAACCGCCCTCCGTTCCGACCAGGATGGACATAACGTCGGGGATGAGCAGCAACGTCATCACCGGGCCATCGAGTCAACCCAACAACGACGCTGACCTTCTTCGGGAGTGTCGCTTGTTATTGGAAACGGTGGCAGGAGAAAATCCCGCAGCGAGAGACGTCGTCCTGCGACTGGTGATGGCCACCCTGGAGAAGAACCTCACCACCCCTCGACCCTAGTTCGTCTAGGCGAGGAATTTGATTGCGTGCGTGTCATTATTTATTTCATTGCCCTCTTTTCAACTCTCACATCAGTAGGATGATGTGGAGTTTAGTGGGGGGCTTTGCGACGAGACGTAAATCACTCCAAAATTTGAGAACAGGCTGGAAACATCTTCCAGAACATACAAAAAAATTTTCTATTTACAATAAATAGGCATGTATCTGGATTTCAAATAATTAATGATTTTTCATGATTGCAATTTATCGGGTTGAATAGGACATTTCACTATAAAGTCGAGCATTATTTATCCAAATCTACCGGTATATTCTAATATTGTCAAGCAACCTATGTGGTTCGTTTATAGGGTTTAATCAGTATTATCACATAAATGAGCGGTTTGATTACAGGATCTTATCGGTTACGCCTGTCGTAGAAGCAACCGCTATTGAATCGTTTATCGTATTTGATGAGGTATTGCTGTATTTTCTATTTACAACGAATACGCATGTATCTGGATTTCAAATAATTAAAGATTTTTCATGATTGCAATTTATCGGGTTGAATAAGACATTTTACTATAAAGTCGAGCATTATTTATCCGAATCTAACGGTATATTCTAATATTGTCAAGCAACCTATGTGGTTCGTTTATAGGGTTTAATCAGTATTGTCACATAAATCAGCGGTTTGATTACAGAATCTTATCGTTTACGCCCACTTAAAAAGAATTTATAAAGTTTTTATAAAAAGTGTATAAAATGGATTGTATACAATTTGTATAAAAAATTGGTGTTATAAAAACTTTATAAAATTTTTATAAAAAGATTGGCTTTCATAAAAAATATATTTTTATTAAATTTTTAAATAAATACCACACTTTAAAGCACATTTTAAAGGAATTTACATACAAAAACGCGGTTACTTTAGGCTCAATATAAATTGAAACATTTTAAAATAGAAAAAGATAAATAATAAAGTAATTAAAAACGTTCGAGATAAGTTTAAAAATTTTTTTACGGTATTTTATAGGATGGGTAAAGTTTGTGAACTTTGGGATAAGTATTGCGCAACTTGGGAAAAGTTTGTGAAAATTGGGTAAAATTTTGCAAAACTTAAATGTTAAAGTTTTGGGAATAAACATATATAACCTTAAATACAGGACTGCAACATTCATCAGCTGGCAGCGGTGGCGATGGGTGACTCGTACCGACGCTTCTACGCACGGAGAAGCTGTTGATCGTACCTTTAAAATCGTCTAACCTGCAACAAAAATATTACAAAAACACAAAGTATCTAATGTACTCAATCGCTAAGTTTTTAAAAATCAAGAGAAAGGAGGACTTATCTGATCAAAAGTGTAGACGGAGATGAATCTTCAGGTCTCAATATTCCGGCTCTCCCCTCACCGAGACTGAATTTTAAATTCTCAAAATCGATAATATTCCATGCTGTCAATTGACGCACCACATATATCTAGGTTAAAAGTACGACTTCCGCGACGAATTTAATGGTAAACTGCTTGATTAAGTAAAATACGACGGCAAACGTTTCGCGCTGCACGAAGCTCACGGGAATAAGACATCAAACTGAAGTTGGTTAGATGTCAAACTGAAGTTGGCTTTTTTCTCTATCGTCAATTCATTTCATACAATTTTTATAAAAACTTTATAAATTTTTTTTACGTGGGCGCCTGTCGTTGAAGCAACCGCTATTGAATCGTTTATCGTATTTTATATGAGGTATTGCTGTATCAAAAGGCGCGATAGCGCCTGCACGCAAGTATGCAGGCGCGTAAGCCCTTATTATACAGCTAACTACCCCTCAGATTTTTTATATTTTCGTACATTTAAAATTATACTATCTATTTATGCAATTACAAATCTCACATCTATTTTTTATATAAGTTTTCACTTTACAATAAATCCGGTTTGAATTCATAAGTGCATAGTGGAGAAATTCGATGTTATTAAAGTTGCTTGCTGAATTCCGATTCTCGAATTTTTGCTATTTCCACTTTCTTTTTCATTCGATGGCAACAAAAAGAGATAGCGTCATAGGAGATGCGAAAGATAGAAAGAGACGAAATTTTTTCCATCCCGTGAGAGAACGCCTACAGAGGTAAAAACTGTTAGCAAGTTGTTTGAGAAGTGGCCGCAAAGAGATATATATATATCTCTATAATATATAAATATTTCGCCGCCGCCGCCGCCGCCGTGTCTAAGAATTCAGCATTCAACATATATATATATATCTTTTATATATATATGTTATATATATATATGTCATATATACATATATATATATGTTATATCTCTCTATAATATATAAATATTTCGCCGCCGCCGCCGCCGCCGTGTCTAAGAATTCAGAATTCAACATATATATATGTCATATATATATGTTATATATATATATGTTATATCTCTTTATCTATCTATATTATTAAAAAAATTTCGTCGCCGCTGCCGCCACCGCCGCCGTCTCCGCCGTGTCTAAGAATTCATATTCAACATATATATATATGTCATATATATGATATTTATATGTATGTCATATATTTAAGTGTGTGTGTGTGTGTGTGTGTGTGTGTGTGTGTGTGTGTGTGTGTGTGTGTGTGTTCGTGTTACTTGTTTTTTCAAGAATAGATAATATATGTATTTTTTCCGTGCGCAAAAAAAAGTTGTGAATATAACTTGAAAGAATGTGTATTAGTTTACTTATTCCTGATAAAACTCATAAAATAAAAACGGACCTAAAATTTAATGTAATGTTTTTAAAAATATGCACAATTTTCGAAGATAAAATAAATATTAATCAAGTATAACATACACTTTTCAAATATCTATATGCGAAATATATAATAAATTAAAAATTAAATACATTAATTATTGCATTCTTAAGATAATTCTATTATAAACAGTAATGGCAAAAGAAAATTCAAATTTTAACAGTGGCAATATAAAATACGAATTACATTTCGAAAGTTTTTCGAAAATCATTATTTTAGTAGTATTTAATTTAAATATTATTCAAATCAAAATTTAAAAATTGTATGGATATATAAGTAAGTAGATTACGTATATTTATATAAAACAATATCTTAAATAAACAAGTATGTATTTATTAGAAACAAAAGGTTATTTAGGGAATGCCTTTGTTTATAATAATTAAAATAAATATATGGGGTCTGTAACTAAAGGAAAAAATAATTGGATATAATTATGGATTAAAACGCAAATTTTGAAAGAGGGTGCAAATTACGAATTACGGGAGAAATGGAAGAAACAGGTTTTTATTTATATATACCACTAAAATGTTATAAATAATTTTTTAAAACTAATACAAAAATTAATTTAATTAAGTAGAAAGTTTTATTACTCTAAAAGTACAAAATATTAATGACATATAGAACTCTTGGCGATGACTTAAATAAATTAATCTTAGGAGGTATAGTTCTATTTAGATTCGTTTAAAATAATCTAAAATTTTAATAGGTTTTTACTAAATGCTACAATTAAGTTTATGCACTTTACTATTTTTGGTAAGTTAATTGTTCATTACCACATATTTATATATATATTACACCTTTAATGTAAGTTATGTCCTAAAATTCGTGAAAATTAGTGATTTTATGAGGTTTATGAGGCATAAGTTACACCAGCGGTCTTGGCCAATAATCTAACCCAAGCCATTCGAAAGCTCGCGAAAAATGTGAACTTTTGAGAGGTGTTAGATTAAAATTAATTCCCATATTTTCTCTACTTATTTATATTTTTATTACACCTTTTCTATATCTAACTTATATTCCATAATATTTTTCTGCAATTGAAAGTATTCAATTCGAAAACACCTTCCAAGAAGGTGTCAAAACCCGCAAGTATTGTGCTATTCTAATCAAACTTTGAAAATTGTTATCTGATAAATAAATTCTGCAATTCAATCTGACATTGTTATCTGATAAATAAATAATTTTAATTTCTAACTACCTTATTTTATCTATTTCTTTGAATTTTAATGAAACATTTTTATAAATATTACGAAAATTTCGTATAAAAAATTTCTGCAATTGAAAGAATTGAAATCAAACTGAAATCGACAAGTATTTTGAATCGTACCATAAATTTATATTTTATATAAACATTTTATATATATTACTTAAACTTCGTAAAAAGTTTCTGCAATTGAAAGCACTGAAATCAAACTGTAATCGACAAGTATTTTGAACCATGCAAAAATTTCTACCAATCTGAATACAGATTTTTTTATATGAAAACTATCTTACTCTATTATTTTTCATTTCTGGCCCTCACATGTTTTACAGTAATAAATAAATAATATTCTAATGATATTAATTTGTGCAAAATTAATTTCTGCAATACTAATAAAATGGACATTTCTTTTTATTCTTTTAAATAATAAAATAATACTTGCACCACCGTTGGTTAAACGCTTCATATGTGTTACTTCTGACTATGTTAACTGATGTTACATTGTTACATTGTTACATTGTTATCTGATAAATAAATAATTTTAATTTCTAACTACCTTATTTTATCTATTTCTTTGAATTTTAATGAAACATTTTTATAAATATTACGAAAATTTCGTATAAAAAATTTCTGCAATTGAAAGAATTGAAATCAAACTGAAATCGACAAGTATTTTGAATCGTACCATAAATTTATATTTTATATAAACATTTTTATATATTACTTAAACTTCGTAAAAAGTTTCTGCAATTGAAAGCACTGAAATCAAACTGTAATCGACAAGTATTTTGAACCATGCAAAAATTTCTACCAATCTGAATACAGATTTTTTTATATGAAAACTATCTTACTCTATTATTTTTCATTTCTGGCCCTCACATGTTTTACAGTAATAAATAAATAATATTCTAATGATATTAATTTGTGCAAAATTAATTTCTGCAATACTAATAAAATGGACATTTCTTTTTTATTCTTTTAAATAATAAAATAATACTTGCACCACCGTTGGTTAAACGCTTCATATATGTGTTAATTCTGACTTACTGATGTATTCCTTTACATTTATGAAAGTATATAATACCGTGAAGAAACTGCAATGAGTAATAATATATAAATATTGCAATACTATCTGGCAATTTTAATATCCTACATCACCAATGATAAAATAGACATCATTATTTTTATCTAATAAAGTTCCTAAAAGAGGCCTGCGATGGCTTGGTCGGTAGGGCGACGGACTCGTAATCTGGAGGTCCCAGGTTTGATTCCCGGCCCCGGCCGATTGATACAAGCACCACTAGCGACTGTATTTTCAACAAGTGCTTTCTTCACCAAGACATCGTATGACCTCCGTCGCTGATTAGCAAGTTTTCCTTAGTAGTTATGTAAAATAATTATTATTTCACTTACCTAAGGATATACAATCTACATGATTTTACCAATTAATTAATTAATTAATAAGACAAAAGCTAAGATGTATCTAATTATTTATAAAATGTAACATCAGTTAACATAGTCAGAAGTAACACATATATGAAGCGTTTAACCAACGGTGGTGCAAGTATTATTTTATTATTTAAAAGAATAAAAAAGAAATGTCCATTTTATTAGTATTGCAGAAATTAATTTTGCACAAATTAATATCATTAGAATATTATTTATTTATTACTGTAAAACATGTGAGGGCCAGAAATGAAAAATAATAGAGTAAGATACTTTTCATATAAAAAAATCTGTATTCAGATTGGTAGAAATTTTTGCATGGTTCAAAATACTTGTCGATTACAGTTTGATTTCAGTGCTTTCAATTGCAGAAACTTTTACGAAGTTTAAGTAATATATATAAAAATGTTTATATAAAATATAAATTTATGGTACGATTCAAAATACTTGTCGATTTCAGTTTGATTTCAATTCTTTCAATTGCAGAAATTTTTTATACGAAATTTTCGTAATATTTATAAAATGTTTCATTAAAATTCAAAGAAATAGATAAAATAAGGTAGTTAGAAATTAAAATTATTTATTTATCAGATAACAATGTCAGATTGAATTGCAGAATTTATTTATCAGATAACAATTTTCAAAGTTTGATTAGAATAGCACAATACTTGCGGGTTTTGACACCTTCTTGGAAGGTGTTTTCGAATTGAATACTTTCAATTGCAGAAATTTTTTATACGAAATTTTCGTAATATTTATAAAAATGTTTCATTAAAATTCAAAGAAATAGATAAAATAAGGTAGTTAGAAATTAAAATTATTTATTTATCAGATAACAATTTTCAAAGTTTGATTAGAATAGCACAATACTTGCGGGTTTTGACACCTTCTTGGAAGGTGTTTTCGAATTGAATACTTTCAATTGCAGAAAAATATTATGGAATATAAGTTAGATATAGAAAAGGTGTAATAATATATAAATATTGCAATACTATCTGGCAATTTTAATATCCTACATCACCAATGATAAAATAGACATCATTATTTTTATCTAATAAAGTTCCTAAAAGAGGCCTGCGATGGCTTGGTCGGTAGGGCGACGGACTCGTAATCTGGAGGTCCCAGGTTTGATTCCCGGCCCCGGCCGATTGATACAAGCACCACTAGCGACTGTATTTTCAACAAGTGCTTTCTTCACCAAGACATCGTATGACCTCCGTCGCTGATTAGCAAGTTTTCCTTAGTAGTTATGTAAAATAATTATTATTTCACTTACCTAAGGATATACAATCTACATGATTTTACCAATTAATTAATTAATTAATTAATTAATTAATTAATTAATTAATTAATTAATTAATTAATTAATTAATTAATTAATTAATTAATTAATTAATTAATTAATTAATTAATTAATAAGACAAAAGCTAAGATGTATCTAATTATTTATAAAATGTAACATCAGTTAACATAGTCAGAAGTAACACATATATGAAGCGTTTAACCAACGGTGGTGCAAGTATTATTTTATTATTTAAAAGAATAAAAAAGAAATGTCCATTTTATTAGTATTGCAGAAATTAATTTTGCACAAATTAATATCATTAGAATATTATTATTTATTACTGTAAAACATGTGAGGGCCAGAAATGAAAAATAATAGAGTAAGATACTTTTCATATAAAAAAATCTGTATTCAGATTGGTAGAAATTTTTGCATGGTTCAAAATACTTGTCGATTACAGTTTGATTTCAGTGCTTTCAATTGCAGAAACTTTTTACGAAGTTTAAGTAATATATAAAAATGTTTATATAAAATATAAATTTATGGTACGATTCAAAATACTTGTCGATTTCAGTTTGATTTCAATTCTTTCAATTGCAGAAACTTTTTACGAAGTTTAAGTAATATATATAAAAATGTTTATATAAAATATAAATTTATGGTACGATTCAAAATACTTGTCGATTTCAGTTTGATTTCAATTCTTTCAATTGCAGAAAAATATTATGGAATATAAGTTAGATATAGAAAAGGTGTAATAATATATAAATATTGCAATACTATCTGGCAATTTTAATATCCTACATCACCAATGATAAAATAGACATCATTATTTTTATCTAATAAAGTTCCTAAAAGAGGCCTGCGATGGCTTGGTCGGTAGGGCGACGGACTCGTAATCTGGAGGTCCCAGGTTTGATTCCCGGCCCCGGCCGATTGATACAAGCACCACTAGCGACTGTATTTTCAACAAGTGCTTTCTTCACCAAGACATCGTATGACCTCCGTCGCTGATTAGCAAGTTTTCCTTAGTAGTTATGTAAAATAATTATTATTTCACTTACCTAAGGATATACAATCTACATGATTTTACCAATTAATTAATTAATTAATAAGACAAAAGCTAAGATGTATCTAATTATTTATAAAATGTAACATCAGTTAACATAGTCAGAAGTAACACATATATGAAGCGTTTAACCAACGGTGGTGCAAGTATTATTTTATTATTTAAAAGAATAAAAAGAAATGTCCATTTTATTAGTATTGCAGAAATTAATTTTGCACAAATTAATATCATTAGAATATTATTTATTATTACTGTAAAACATGTGAGGGCCAGAAATGAAAAATAATAGAGTAAGATACTTTTCATATAAAAAAATCTGTATTCAGATTGGTAGAAATTTTGCATGGTTCAAAATACTTGTCGATTACAGTTTGATTTCAGTGCTTTCAATTGCAGAAACTTTTTACGAAGTTTAAGTAATATATATAAAAATGTTTATATAAAATATAAATTTATGGTACGATTCAAATACTTGTCGATTTCAGTTTGATTTCAATTCTTTCAATTGCAGAAATTTTTTATACGAAATTTTCGTAATATTTATAAAAATGTTTCATTAAAATTCAAAGAAATAGATAAATAAGGTAGTTAGAAATTAAAATTATTTATTTATCAGATAACAATGTCAGATTGAATTGCAGAATTTATTTATCAGATAACAATTTTCAAAGTTTGATTAGAATAGCACAATACTTGCGGGTTTTGACACCTTCTTGGAAGGTGTTTTCGAATTGAATACTTTCAATTGCAGAAAAATATTATGGAATATAAGTTAGATATAGAAAAGGTGTAATAAAAATATAAATAAGTAGAGAAAATATGGGAATTAATTTTAATCTAACACCTCTCAAAAGTTCACATTTTTCGCGAGCTTTCGAATGGCTTGGGTTAGATTATTGGCCAAGACCGCTGGTGTAACTTATGCCTCATAAACCTCATAAAATCACTAATTTTCACGAATTTTAGGACATAACTTACATTAAAGGTGTAATATATATATAAATATGTGGTAATGAACAATTAACTTACCAAAAATAGTAAAGTGCATAAACTTAATTGTAGCATTTAGTAAAAACCTATTAAAATTTTAGATTATTTTAATTGAGTATACGTTTAAAAATTTTATGAGTTTTATCAAGAATGAGTAAACAAATACACATTCTTTCATGTTATGTTCACAACTTTTTTTTTGCGCACGGAAAAAATACATATATTATGTATTCTCACACACCCACATACATACATACATATATATACACATATATGGGCTATTTCACGTAAAGTGGTACGATGAAAATTTTAAATCACTCCAAAATTTGAGAACAGGCTGGAAACATCTTCCAGAACATACAAAAAAATTTTCTATTTACAATAAATAGGCATGTATCTGGATTTCAAATAATTAATGATTTTTCATGATTGCAATTTATCGGGTTGAATAGGACATTTCACTATAAAGTCGAGCATTATTTATCCAAATCTACCGGTATATTCTAATATTGTCAAGCAACCTATGTGGTTCGTTTATAGGGTTTAATCAGTATTATCACATAAATGAGCGGTTTGATTACAGGGTCTTATCGGTTACGCTTGTCGTAGAAGCAACCGCTATTAAATCGTTTATCGTATTTTATGAGGTATTGATGTATTTTCTATTTACAACGAATAGGCATGTATCTGGATTTCAAATAATTAATGATTTTTCATGATTGCAATTTATCGGGTTGAATAGGACATTTCACTATTAAGTCGAGCATTATTTATCCGAATATACCGGTATATTCTAATATTGTCAAGCAACCTATGTGGTTCGTTTATAGGGTTTAATCAGTATGTGGCTTTGGTGTTACTAAGAACACATAGAAATATTGGACAATTGAAATATTTTTTCTAAAAATAGGTTAATATGTTTTCGTATTAGAAAAATAATAAAGTATAAACTTTATTACAAGAGATTGCTAAATAAGGAATACATACCAATTCCGTAACAAATTCTGAATTATTTTAAATGTTAACATGATCATCGAATCATATAAAAGATTAACCAAATTGGATTATTTTATTGAAAATTAAATTTAATATTTCTTTCCCTAGCGGAAATATCATATGCATATTAAATACTTAATAAAAGTTATTAGCTTTTATTAGATTTTCGTAACACTTTATAAAGTTCACATTTTTCGCGAGCTTTCGAATGGCTTGGGTTAGATTATTGGCCAAGACCGCTGGTGTAACTTATGCCTCATAAACCTCATAAAATCACTAATTTTCACGAATTTTAGGACATAACTTACATTAAAGGTGTAATATATATATAAATATGTGGTAATGAACAATTAACTTACCAAAAATAGTAAAGTGCATAAACTTAATTGTAGCATTTAGTAAAAACCTATTAAAATTTTAGATTATTTTAATTGAGTATACGTTTAAAAATTTTATGAGTTTTATCAAGAATGAGTAAACAAATACACATTCTTTCATGTTATGTTCACAACTTTTTTTTTGCGCACGGAAAAAATACATATATTATGTATTCTCACACACCCACATACATACATACATATATATACACATATATGGGCTATTTCACGTAAAGTGGTACGATGAAAATTTTAAATCACTCCAAAATTTGAGAACAGGCTGGAAACATCTTCCAGAACATACAAAAAATTTTCTATTTACAATAAATAGGCATGTATCTGGATTTCAAATAATTAATGATTTTTCATGATTGCAATTTATCGGGTTGAATAGGACATTTTCACTATAAAGTCGAGCATTATTTATCCAAATCTACCGGTATATTCTAATATTGTCAAGCAACCTATGTGGTTCGTTTATAGGGTTTAATCAGTATTATCACATAAATGAGCGGTTTGATTACAGGGTCTTATCGGTTACGCTTGTCGTAGAAGCAACCGCTATTAAATCGTTTATCGTATTTTATGAGGTATTGATGTATTTTCTATTTACAACGAATAGGCATGTATCTGGATTTCAAATAATTAATGATTTTTCATGATTGCAATTTATCGGGTTGAATAGGACATTTCACTATTAAGTCGAGCATTATTTATCCGAATATACCGGTATATTCTAATATTGTCAAGCAACCTATGTGGTTCGTTTATAGGGTTTAATCAGTATGTGGCTTTGGTGTTACTAAGAACACATAGAAATATTGGACAATTGAAATATTTTTTCTAAAAATAGGTTAATATGTTTTCGTATTAGAAAAATAATAAAGTATAAACTTTATTACAAGAGATTGCTAAATAAGGAATACATACCAATTCCGTAACAAATTCTGAATTATTTTAAATGTTAACATGAATCATCGAATCATATAAAAGATTAACCAAATTGGATTATTTTATTGAAAATTAAATTTAATATTTCTTTCCCTAGCGGAAATAATCATATGCGAATAATGTTTATAAATACTTAATAAAAGTTATTAGCTTTTATTAGATTTTCGTAACACTTTATAAAGTGCGGATTTTGGACTGTAGTAATAGTTTAAAAAATTTGGTGATGTTTATAAGATTTTTTTAGTTGTTTTAAAAATTTCGTAAATATTTCTAAGCTTTATTAGGTTTTATTAGATTTTTGTATTTCGAAAATATCGTGAAAAACGATAAAATGACACTAATAGTAACTGTTGCATTTTCCTATATTTAACTGTTTTTAGCTGTTTCTAAGTGATGTATGCAAAAAGCAAAAGCTATTAATAAAAGATTGCTATTGGTAAATATTCATAAAAATTCTAAATACTTATTTACTGTATATAATAATTTAAAAAAGTTATTAGTAGTTATTAGCTTTTTTAAACTCGCACATTTCTTTTACTTTTGAAAAAAACCTAAAAGCTAATAAAATCTAGCAAAAGCTATGAAGAGCTAATAAAAGTTATAAATTCTAACTAACTATTAACAGAGTCCAAAATCTGCATATTATAAATTGATTATAAAATTTATTAGCTTTTCTTAGCTCTTTCTGGAAAAATAAATTTCCGTCTGGGTTGGTGTTTATTACTAGCTCACTGTAGAAAACCACTATCATTACTTTCATGAAGAATAACATTGAAAAATATTTATAATTAAAGGGCACAAAATTAAGAATACCTGCAAGTGTCACTCGAGTCTGACAGTTATTTCTATAACCATTACTAAAGTAGTTAAATATATAGGAATATTGAATATTGAAATATTTGTTCTAAAATATCTGTTAATAGTTTTTTTATTTTTAAAAAATAATGAAGAATAAACTTTTATACAAGAGTATACTAATGAAAGAATACATATAAATGCCATTACACATTCTGAATTATTTTACAGAGTTTACTTGAATCAGTGAATCGTATAAGAATTATTATATTGGATAAGTTTATATAAAATAAATTTAATAATTCTTTGATTTTCATTAGTAGCTTTATAATAGAAAATGTTTACCTTTACTTGCATGAAGATTAACAATAAAAAATATTTATAACTAAATAATTCAAAATTAAGATTACATGCAACTGTATCATATGTATATATGGGTGGTTCTCTGTGACATCGAAGATGAAAAAAATAAATATTGCTATAACTGTGGGAATATGTTTTAGAGGTATCGAGAAGTTCTCCTGAATTTTTTCAGATGTTTTCTGGGCCATTATTTTAAGTTACAGAGAGTCAAAGATGACATTTTAGAACTTTATTGCATTATATGCCCATTTTCATGAATTTTTAGCTCCCAGGGGATGCATTTTTCACTAAAAACTTAAGTATGACTTTTTTTGTAAAATTTTCCGAACTTTTCATTAAAAATACTTTTAAAGACATAAATGTATGCTGTCACACTCTTGTAAGCCATTTAAACCTTAAATAGTGAAAATCAGCAATACTGCTCCGGACTCTGCTAACCTAACACTGTCTAAAAGTTGGCTTTTTATAGTCAGAAACTGCCTAAAAATTTCCAGAGTGGGTCTAAATCATTAAGATCACTTATGGTCAAAATATCCGGGAAAAGTGCCCGAAATATTAATAGGAATGTATATTTGTTGCCTTATAACGATGAATCTATTAGCATGATCATTGCAAAAAAATTTGTGCACTTACCTTGGAGTGGTAGAAAAGTATCTTCACTTATTTCAGTATCCATCTAATCCCCTGTAAGCTGCTAAAAATATAAATATTATTATACAAATGTAAAAAATTAATTTTTAAACATTTATAATGCTGAATTTTTAGTTTTACATCCCTTACAAGAAATATAATACTAATCTGAAGGATTACTATAAATATATAAACATCATTATTACAATAACTGAATATACGTATTTAATACAAAAGATATATAAATAAATCGGATATATAATTATAATGAATAATATGATAACGTGACAGTGACAAGTTTGAGAAATCTAAACAATGTATTGCTGAATAATAATAATAATAATGTTGATACTTTTATAGTAATCCTTCAGATTAGTATTATAATTCTTGTAAGGGATGTAAAACTAAAAATCCAGCATTATAAATGTTTAAAAATTAATTTTTTACATTTGTATAATAATATTTATATTTTTAGCAGCTTACAGGGGATTAGATGGATACTGAAATAAGTGAAGATACTTTTCTACCACTCCAAGGTAAGTGCACAAATTTTTTTGCAATGATCATGCTAATAGATTCATCGTTATAAGGCAACAAATATACATTTCTATTAATATATCGGGCACTTTTCCCGGATATTTTGACCATAAGTGATCTTAATGATTTAGACCGACTCTGGAAATTTTTAGGCAGTTTCTGACTATAAAAAGCCAACTTTTAGACAGTGTTAGGTTAGCAGAGTCCGGAGCAGAATTACTGATTTTCACTATTTAAGGTTTAAATGGCTTACAAGAGTGTGACAGCATACATGTATGTCTTTTATAAAAGTATTTTTAATGAAAAGTTCGGAAAATTCTACAAAAAAAGTCATACTTATGTTTTTAGTGAAAAATGCATCCCCTGGGAGCTAAAAATTCATGAAAATGGGCATATAATGCAAAAAAGTGCTAAAATGTCAATTTTGACTCTCTGTAACTTAAAATAATGGCCCAGAAAAAATCTGAAAAAATTCAGGAGAACTACTGGATACCTCTAAAACATATTCCCACAGTTATAGCAATATTTATTTTTTTCATCTTCGATGTCACAGAGAACCACCCATATATATATATATATATATATATATATATATATATATGAGTATATGTAAAATATTACACACTCAGAGCTATTAATTATTGCTATTAATTAGTTTTATAATTTAGAGCACATTCAAATTGAATTAAAATTATTTGTTTTCCAGATCTGGTTTGTCCTTGGAGGAAGAATATTCTTTGTATTTGAAAATATACTGAAAATTAACATGTAATTGAGTTCGATTTGATGCCTGAAAAAAAAAAAGATTTATTGTATTGGATAAGTTTATATAAAGTAAATTTAATATTTCTTTCATGTTTATTAGTAGTATATCATAGAAACTTCTATCTTTATATGCATGAAGAATAACAATGAAAAACATTTATAACTGAAGGTTACAAAACTAAGAATACATGAAAGTGTCATACGAGTATCGCTGCAGCATTAATAACCCCGTCAGCACGAAACGTCTTAAAGACGTTTCTAGACGTTTTTAAAACGCTTAAAACGCTTAAAACGCTTAATAATGTTTTAAAAACGTCTCCGAGACGGACAGTGCTACCTGGGAAATTAAGTATACTTATGTAATTCGTATTATTGTTGGCGCATCCGATACAACCCGATAGGCCGTCTGTCCCTTACATGCGTCGAACCTCGTAAAACCTTGTAAATACGTCAAACTTTCGAAAACCGGATACATGCCTATTTGGTATAAATAATAAATACGGAATCATCCTATTGGTATAAATAATAAATACGGAATTACCTGGTAGAATGGGATTAGCGATTTGATTAAGATTTGTTATTGCTGGCGCAGCCGTTAGTACCCGATAGGTCGTATGCCTAATACATGCGTCGATCCTCGTAAAACCTTATAAAAGAACTGTATTGGTTGGTTTAAAATTATGGAATTTAACGGTAGACACCGATAGCTGTTAGTGGACAATATAGTGAAAAGCCTTATAGAACCTTATTAATTCAATGCACACGAATACGTCAAATACTCGAAAACCCGATACATGCCTATTTGTTATAAATAATAAATACGGAATTGCCTGGTTGAACGCGATTAGCGATTTGATTAAGATTGTATTTATGGATGTCTCAGCTCATACGATCCGGTAAACGAACCGCCCATTTATTTTGTTGATCATCATATTGTACTATAAAATGTTTTTTTCTTTTGTGAGGTTTATCTTATAAAATACTATAAGCATTTATTGTATAGTATGGTATGAGGTTTTTGCACCCGGAATTCCTTATAGAATCGAATTATAAACCTACTATTAGAAAGCAAAAAAAGATATAAACATATACAGTATTTCCATGATAAGAGCTTATTAAATTTTTTATCGGGAAATGTGTATGAACTATACTCTTTTCATAGTCATTTCTTTTATTATAGAACCCGATTAATATTTTCTTGGATGCACTTGTGTAATTCATGTAGTAAAACATCTATACAGGCTTATAATTTTTCAATCAATTTATTACGATATATGCCGATTCTGAATTCATATTGGTAAAGTGAATAGATTTCTATAAATAATTAAATGAGCATATCTCTATAAAAGCCTATAAATTTATTAGTCTCATAGAAACTGATATATCTTTTACCAGGTAAAACTTATAAAAACTAAATTTCGGAACTTGTGATTCGTAGCTGTGAGGATTTCATTATAGGTACCGATAAAAAAGAAATCGCCCGATATATTACTATAAAATTTTTATCGGCACCCCGATTCAATGTGCCATTATTTTATCGGATTTTATAAGGTCTTTTCAACAGGGCATACACCTCGGGTTGAGTATTCCCCGAGGTAGGCGAATCGCCGCGGCATCAGGCCGCACCTGCAGACTACCGTCGAGGACGACGGGAGACCGGGCCGACTCCACCGGCCAACGGGCGTCGGGACGCCGACTTCCACCAGGGCCCATGGACCAGCCAGCCCGGTAAGTACCCGACATTGGTCGGTATCTGTATTTAGGTGTGTTGAGTGAGTGTGTGTGTATGTTTGTTCGGTAGCACACCGGTGCTACCGAAACCGAATAATCGTTACGCGGGGCGAGTGCGGGGGCAGCCCCAGCTTGCCGCGTAAATACTACGCGACCGGGAGAACGTCCCGCTACCATAACTGTCGGGCACCTCCGTGTACCATTAATTGAATAAATGTTAACTTCTTTATTTTAATTAATTGGCCGCGTATTTATTTTAAATAATAAATTAACCCGCAACACTTCCGATTCCCGGTATTCCCGCCACGCGCGTCGGTACGTAGGAGATCGTCCTATCTCCGCTACCGTGTCCCGACGGGTTGACTCGTCAACCCACGGCGACGACAGAGACGTGTTCTTCGGGGCCGTCGTCCCTGATTAAATTAATAAATTACTTGTAACTATGGTATTAGGACGAAGTACCACGTTACAAATGGCGACCGTGACAGGACGGTAGTTGTACCGCCTGCGTGTTGAGGATTTTCGGGTCGGTAAAACTTTTCTTATTTTTTTTAAAATAAGTACTTATTCTGTGTGCAGGTTTACCTGTACTTAGATAAGAAATAGCGGGTTATTTATTATTAAAATTTTCGCTTTGAAGTCGCGAGAGAGAGAGAGAGAGAGAGCATATAGGTTTATAATGGCATGGATGCATGCCATTATAATTGAATTGTGTGTATGAGTGAGAGAGAGAGAGCGAGAATAGAAATTTGAAATTTCGAGTTCTCGTTAGAGTAGGGACGCGCGGGTATCCCTAGCCGTATATTGTGGTTGTGAGAGAGAGAGAGAGAGAGAGAGTGAGAGAGAACCAGTGCGTGAGAGAGAGAGAGACCGTAATTTCATTTTTAATTTAATTGCGTGAATTTTGTTAACTCGCTTTAAAAGCGAGTTTAACAATTTGTGTGTGTGTGAAATATTTATGAGTTCGGCTCACTGATTTTGTATCGGTTTGAGACGAACAATAATTCTTATATTATTTATAATTATTAATTCTTGTATTAATATTATTGTAATAAATTATAATTATTATTTGAAATATATTTATTTTTCCTAATTTTTAAATATATTATCACGCTGTTAGTCAGCTGATAATTTTGGAAATTTTTAATAATTTCTTTTGTGTGTACTAACAATAATAATTATTATTATTATTATTAATTTTGACATTGTCTGTTAGTCAGATAAGTCAAGGTTAATAAATTTTTTTTTTGTTACCGACACGATTTTGGCTCGCATTAGTGCTGAGACATATCGTGATTTCGGTGTTATATTTATAATAATTATTATTATTAATATTCGTTCGATTAAGTGTGTGTCACTTAACCATTAGTTCTACTGACGGGAAAATTTCTTTTTGATTTATTTTCTTAATTTTCCTTTCCTCCAAATCAAGGAATAGATTGCGATTAATTTGTTTGTCAATTAATTGCATATTTATGTTTAATATTTATATAAAATAAATTATAATTTTTTTTTGTTATTGTTTGGAGGTTAACATTAAAATTAAATTTTTTTTTGTGTGATTCAATTAAATTTGAAATTGTTTTTGTGTCTTAATCACATTTAAATTTTTTTTGTGTAATCTTGACTCTGAAAAGAAATTTTTTTTTTCTTTCTTTTCGAAGCTACACTTTGCAAATTTTTCTTTCTTTGTGTGTGGGATTTGCACTTTATGCAGAGTTATAATTATTTTGCCAAAATAATTGTATTTGTAGCTTCCAGAAATTTATTTTTCCCTTCAATATTAATTTTCCAGTGTCAGCGAATTAAGAATTTTTTTTTTCTTTTTGTCGATTGTGAGTTGCAATTGATAGCTAATTATTTTGATTTTAATTGTTACCAAATTAATTTGTTTGTCAGATTAATTCGGTCTTGGATTGGTCCAAGTATCTTTTGCAATTTTACTTGTAATTTGAAAGGAAATTTGACAACGGAAATTTGTTGATCCGAACACAAATTCGATTAAGCCTTCGAATTCTGTGGCAAATAAATTTTTTTTTGTTGTTGTTTGATTATAAAAAAAAAAATAAATTAATTTACATTAACTTTTCTTGGATAGCATTTAATAAATTTGCCGTGGTATTACAATTACGGTAAGTACCACGTTACAAAGATGGTAGATTCTCCACAATTTATAATGCGAGTTCATTTTTATCAGTGTTACCATCACTTCAATCATTTAATTATACACCTATTTTTCAACTACTTTTGTATGTAATAATTTCTATCAATCCTAGACTGTAATTAATTATTAATATAAAAAAGAAAAAACTTTATATTATAAACATGACTTATACACTAATTCAAAAAAGCGAGTTTAAAGTCTACATTTTTTGGCAAAAACTGCTGTTATTGGGTTTAAAAGTACCTAAAAATAACGTTTCCTTTGACTGAGTTAAGTTTAGGTTATAGCATCTGCTAAAAAGGTAGTTTCTACCGTTTTTTCTGGTTCCTTCAGCCTGTCCGTTCAAACAGTTGTCTTCACTTTTTAAAACGGTAGATACTACCGTTTTTAAAGTCAGGTTTAGCTCGCTTGTCAAATAGGATCTTCCAACCATGGTAAATATGTTAATATGTCTTTTTATTTATCTCCGAATATAAAGACCTGTGAAACATTATTATAATGATTATGTAAGCTTCAAAATTTGTTTTTCGTAATGTATGTGCGTAAAAACGTATTTCATGCATTGATTTTCCTTTTTTTAAAATGCGATTTCTCGCTCACTGTAACAAAACATATCGTTCGCAACACGTGTGTTAAAAAGTTCCCATTCTCATGTGACACCGAACCTTGTCCTATTTTCCCACACTCGGTTGTAACTTTACTTACACTTGTTATAAAATATACTATTATAGCATTGTGTGTCCCTTTCTTCACCGTATTGCCCAAATGTACCGAGCTCTTTCTCTATCTGGGGCAATAAGGTTCTGCTTAGAACAGCAATAGGCATGATAAGAGACTTCGATAGATATTTTTAATCTAAGTGGCATATACTGTCACCTTGCTTTATTCGGGCGCAACATGACAATTGAGCTAACCTACACGATGAAAAATAAAAGGTATATCATGTAGTTAATTTTTAAACAGACGTATATTTTAATCTGAAATATAAATTACACTATTCTTTGAAGAGAACACCAACCTAAGCATTACTTTACAAAAAAAACACTTCTCGTTGCGACCAGTTATGAAATCATCAATAACCAACGATTACTTCACACAACCTTCCTCACTTTTTATTGCATACTACTAGAGTAAATTAAAATAAAATTTAAAACAAAGATTTGCCTTATTCGTTAATTACTTTGTCTTTCACGTATCAGCATTCATACTTAATATAAATTACAAAATTAATTACAAGAAAAACGACTAAAGGACCTAGTAAAGACGTATTGTGAAACTGAATATTTAAACGTCTGTACAATGTTTTTTGTAATCTTTAAATCGGGGCGTAACTTTGCATAAAAACGTTTTGAATCTATTTGCGAGACGTATTCGACTTGATCGCGTAGTAGTAGAATGTGAAACGTAACGTAGACGGTCCCCAAACGCAGCTGCGACGTTTACGGACGCTTGATTGAGCTTCAAAACGACTAAAAGACATCTAGAAGACGTTCGCAGCTATGATTTTTGATGGTGGATCTAAAAAATGTGGCGGATATAGAGACGTCTGCAAAACGTTTTAAATAGATTTTTTAGACTATAATTGAAAACGTCTTTTGGTCTTACGGAAGACGTCTTTAAGACGCTTGCAAAACGTTCTATGCTATCAGGGTGGTCATATTTTATATTTTTCATAAATAAAAGAATGAATTTTTGGAAAAGTCTGATCGTCAGGTGCTCAGGCACGTTCTAAACAATATACCTAAATTATGGCAGTTCTTTATATCGATAATATAATTATGATGTTTGCGTTGAAAGTGTATACCTTTTTTTATTTGTAACTTCCGACCAAAATTGTTTTTTTTATTTTTTCTTACAAAACCCAAATGTCAGACCCTATCTTTTATTTAAAGCTATACGTATTAATTTTTCTAATTTTTTCATTGAATATTTTAAATGTAATTTGGGTCCGACATCCCGTTAAAGATATGCCGGACACAGATTACAGGGATCTACCTCAAGAAACATATTCAAAATATTATATTTAAAAGTTTAAAAGATTCATAAATATACTTTAAAAATAACAGAGGGCCCAACTCGTGACTTTTTAAAAAATAATTTTTTTAATTAATTTTAAGTTATCAAAATTTGTTTGGTAATGCAATAAGCAATATTTCCAACACAAAAATTATATTAATATTTACAACTGAAAAATCAAAAAAACTAAACATATTGTTTAAAGGAAATACAATAACCTGGCGTTCTTAGATTTTTGAAAATATAATAACTCATTGCATATTATCAGATAATATTTTCAGGCTCCGACACCCCTTAAAAAATAGAATGTCCAATGTAAATTGATAATTAAAATTAATTCTATTGATTTGTAATAATACTCGATTTATTAAAATAAACATTTTTGTAGGTATCAAACATGAAAAGAAATCAACCTCGAAGTCAATACTCTGACAGACATATGCGTCGGTTAGTAGACACTGAGACATCTGCATCATTTAGAAATGTTACTGAATTATTTGAAGGAAGGCAACAATCAGTAGATAGTGATAATAATAATAGCTTAAACCAAATCAGCGCTGTAGCTACAAACTTGATTTCCGACATTAATTTCCAAACCTCTATGCACATTTTAACCAATAGTAATAGCAATATAAGTGTGCCTTGCATTTCAACTGAAGATACGACAATTTGTAATCAAAATGAAATACCATCAAATTTTCAAGACAAACCAAAAATAAGTTTTTCCGATATACTTACCTCTCTACTGAATGCGTCAGATGAATTCAATGATAGCGATTCGGATACCGATAACGATACTAACGAGAATGTGCCAGAATCACAGAAAGAACGCGATAAGGAGTTTCAACAGTCTATTAGATTATTATGCGTGGATTTTATACACACTATTCCTCATTCTTTCATTAATAGTTTGTTGAGTTCGTTAAATAATTATACAGAAACACGGTTTCCAAATGATGCCAGGACATTGCTGAAAACCCCAAAAACAACAAGGATAATAAAAATTGATGATCGGAAGTATTGTCATTATGGCTTGGAGCGTGCTGTATTAGTTTTCATATACAACTACATTGAAAGAAAGATAAATAGTAACGTAATAAAATTATTTATTAATGTTGATGGTGCTCCATTAGCAAATTCATCAGGCAAAGGTCTATGGATCATTACTTGTTCTGAGTCAATCTTGCATGAAATTGATATAGTGGGAATTTATCATGGCGAAACCAAGCCTAAAGACAGCAATGATCTGTTAAAAATGCTAGATGATGAATTGAAAATACTGATTAATGATGGTACAGGGTATAATGGGATTAAATACAGTATTCTATGACTGTCTTAGAGTCTTTCCTTAGGGCAATATCACCGCATCAATCCGCAGTATTTGCTGCCCCGGAGCCCTCGTCAACAAGCTTCACAGTTCGTCGGTTTCCCTTGTCGGCGATGGTGCCTAAAGCTTCCCCAATGAAAAGGGAGACTCTCATGAGAGCCCCTATGGCATCGATTAACCTCGATGAGAGGCCACTAAGTGTACCAAAACTCCATACTACAGCCCGCCGCATTACACGGTTAGCCTAGAGTCGTAATTCTTGGTAAGAATTCGGCGGTGTTTAGCTCCCCGCCGTCTTCTGCTTTCGAACATAAGCAGCATCCGGGTCAAATCGCTTCACCCGTCAAGCCTGCTTGCAACCACACACCCCGCAGAGTCCAACCCAATACTGGGGACACGCTGGCGTTTCACTTTCAACTCAGAGGTACGCCAACGTGAGGCTCGGATCCCAGTCCCTGCGTACCAGAGTAAAGTCATCCTGGTCCAACTGTCGACATACCGAAGCACGCCTCCCTATTACTCCCCGGATCCCCGAGGAGTTTTTGCGGTAGGTAGCCTAACGTTCGACTGTTCGTGAAGGGTAAAGCATTCGTCACTCCCTTCACGAACTCTCTAGGGATACCGTTCAAAAATCCCCTGAAAGAGAAAAAAGCGTACAAACCAAAAAGGCTTGTACGCTATTGCTTATGAAAGGTAAAACATTCGACAATCCTTCCATAAGCCTTCCAAGGGATACCGTTCGAAAAATCCCTTGAAAGAGAGAAAAATTGCGTACAAGCAAAAGCTTGTACGCAATGGTGTTTTTAACATCTCACTCAACGCAAAGCCTTCAGTTCGGTTGTGTATCACAACTCGACTTACTGACTTTATACGAAGAGAATTTTGATGAAAGGGACACCCTTCTATGAGACATCCCAGCGACTCGTCTGGATGAGAAACTACTTCGGTCCGGATGTGCCCCAAGGCAGACCTCGAAAGGCCCGCCTCAGTATTTTGACGCTGCACGTAGTACACCCCGAAGGATGTCTACTTTGATTTAGCGGCCGTCCCTTCATCCCTAGGTAGAGTCTCCCTTGACGAGTTCGCCCAGATGAATAGCAGAATCGTTAACGGCATATTTTCGATAACCAAGCGTGTTAGTAACCAAGAAATATCGCATGTTAAACAGTTGATCGCTGACATAGGCTCGACGAAGCAACTCGATTTCGAGGCGCACTAGTGGCAATCCTCTTCCTCCACTATCGTAGGAGGTCTATATCGGACCCTCGGAATTGGGGGCCGAGTCACTCACCCTCTCCCAACTCAGGAAATCTGAGAACAGGATTCCGCCAAGTTGGGATTAAATACAATGTAGAATTATTCGGTCTTATTTGTGATGCTCCTGCCAAAGCATACGTATTGAAAGTAAAATACCACACAGGATACTACAGCCGCACAAAATGCCGAATAGAAGGATATGTAAAGAAAATATGCTTCCCAGGAATGCCAGGACAACTATGGCAAGATAATGAGTTCAAATTAAATGCGTACGAAGATAAAGGCTACCAACAGGGAAAAACTGTTTTATGCGAAATACCTAATTTTGACATGGTGAAACAGGTAGGCTTGACTATATGCATTTGGTATGTCTAGGAGCAACACTGAAATTAATTGAATTGCAAAATCATATCCAACACGCTAATTAGTATAAAAAATTTTATGCCCAGCGACTTCAGCCGAAAACCCCGAAAATTGCAGAACATCCGTCGATTGCGGAAGGCGCACGAATTGAGGCAGTTTCTTTTATACTCAGGGCCAGTTGTTCTCCGCGATATTTTGAAACCAAATATATATTTCAACTTTTTTCTGTTGCATGCAGCAATAACCATATTGGCGCACTCTATTCTTGTCACCAACAGTGATTATTTAGATTATACAGAAAAATTATTAAAACATTTCGTTGAAGAAATAAAATGAATTTTTCGTTCGGTGATATGTATATGTATATAATATATAATATCGGTCTCAACGAACTAAATACTTTACTTTAGAATAAAGCAGGCCTATCGTACTCTTTGTCCACTATGGTTGGTGGAATTTCCCAGAGCACGGCCTTTTAAAATAATTAAAGGCGTTTCGTCCTCGATCTCCAGCTTGGACTCCTCAGTAAGGAACTGGAGTTAAGGTAAGATGTATGCAAAGATCATAAAAACACATTACGTTTATCAAGAGTAATTTAAACCTTAATGGTTCTACAAAAATTCCTTCTAATAAAATAAACAAATTATTAAATCTAAACTACACATTATCAGTCCTTACAGCAAGCGTTTGATAGAATGATGCAGACGTTCATCATGCTAATTTCCAACGTTGAAAAATAAAATGTAAAAACTATGTAGATGATGATAAAAACGTTAAATTGCCCGCTTTGAAGTCGTTTTTTAATATTTATATCATGTTTGAAACAAGTTACGTATCACATTACTAACTTCGTTTTCGACTCGGGTAGCAACTTATATGCGCTATGGACTCACCAATACTGTCCCCCTCTAGATGTGTAATATATTTTTTTTAAAAATATATCTCAGACGCGGTTATTTTAAACTTATTTTAATAAAATGTATACCTTGTTACGTCGGAAACTTCTTTAAAAAAAAGGAAGTAAAATCATTCAGAAAAGGGTAAAAAAACATCGATAGCACCTTACAGGAAAATATTGTTGCTCTGCCAATGTATCATTTTCACCAAGAATTTGATGAATTTTTTGGAAAAGATTTTACTGTAAACGAAGTGTTGTAAAAAAGTTTTATTTAATGTTGTGCATTGCAGTATAAAATACGTTTTAAAAGCGTAAACAATATTACGTAACAGCTCCTTTATTTGAAAAGATATAAAACCCTTTTAAAAAATGTTTGAACATGATTCTAAAAAAATAGCTGAAACGTTGATATATAACGTGTAAAATGCGTATTAACCTTTAGACCGCCGGGATTTTGAAAAAACGAAAATTTGATTTTCGCTATAAAAAAGTGTTCTGAAGCCTAATAGGTAGGGCCTGTAACGGGCCTGATTTAGGTCCGTTTTTACTTTTCTTTCCATTCGTCTTCTTATTTGTTTTCACTTCATTGAGATAGCGTACTAGATTTGGATTCGTAGTCTAAACCTCCTAGTGCGGTTACTCGTTTGAAGACTTTTTAAAGAAAAATATTTGTAAACTAAATATTATTAATTTAAAAGTATTTGTAAATTAAATATTATTAATCAAGAATTTTTAAATAACTTCCTAGAAAAGGGATACATTCCCTGTTTTCAGGATGTTACAAGACCGGCTATAGATAATTGTAAAGGAACTTGCATCGACAATATTTTTTTTAAAACAGATTATATACACTATAAATTATTTAAAATAACTAATCCGTTTACTGATCACTATCCTCTATTTGTAAGCATAGAAAAAAGTAAATTACAAGAAAATGATAATACCAAAAATAACTATATTAGTTATAAGACATTACAAAGAGGGGCAAGTAAGATAAATTGGAGAACATTGTTTATGCAAGATCCTAATATGAATATAGACTTAATAATAAACTAGCAACAAATACCTCGGTAGCTAACGCTCCCTCGGTCGATTTAAACTTTTGATTTATTTTGTTGTATCAATATTAATTATTAGGAAAACATTTAAACTATATGAAGTTATAAAGTTATTAGATTTAATTTTTCATTTTCAAAGTTTAGATAAATATAATATATTAATACTAAGTAATAATAATCTTACTTATTTGTTAACATTTATTATTGTCTATTTTTTTAATGCACATAATTACAATGATAATTGGATTTTATTATTCTTCAATTAAAACACTCTTTGATTTTATATTATTATTATTATTCTTATGGCGTTGTCCAACCTTATTTCCTTTGTAATTATTATATGTGAAAAAATAAATAAAATTACAATTGTATGAATACAATAAAAAAAGATAATTAGGTAACCATTAATTTATGCACATTTAGATTTTACATGTATATATGGGCAATTTCTCGTAAATTGATCATGTCAAAAAATAAAAATCATGAAAAATAGAAAATTTTATTAATTAAAAATTTAAAATAACATATTATTTATAATTATTAATGATTGATTTTCACCTATCAATTGCTCAACATTCGGAGGATAAAAGTTCTATATATATAAAAAAAAATAAAATTAAAGTTAATTTATTATTTTTTAATTTATTTATTTATTTATTTATTTTTTATTATTTTTTTTAAAATAAATTAAATATTAAAAATATATAATAGAAAAAATTAAAGTTAAAGTTAAAGTTAAATAAAAATTAAATTCCATCAAAAACCTTTCTCCCTTTCTGTGACCTAATTGTGGATGTGTCGATATTTTTTGATAAATAGATGTATCACATGTTTTTTGACGCACTGTTGGGGGTTAATGTTTTTAGTTGTTTTTTTAAAAGGGGTAAAATTTGAAGGGGGAAGGGGTGGTGGTATGGGGTGTACCCTGACCACCTAGACATCGTCTTCAGGAAGTGACAATTTTTTTTGCATATTCAAGCAGGGTGGCACACTACTTACCAGTAGACGATGTCCAGATGACCCGGAGGTAAAAAAAAATAAATCAACAACATAACAATTCAAAAATTGAAGCAGCACCTTTAAAGCGTAGCGCTAATATTGCTAAGTTTTTAACAAAGCGTTAAAAATAAATTAATTAATAAAGAAAATCATATCTAAAGTGCACATTTAATTCAAATATTTACAAATATACATATAAGCAGCACCTTTAAAGAGTAACGCTCAAAATTTTAAAATAAATCATCAATAGAACAATTCAAACATTGAAGCAGCACCTTTAAAGCGTAGTGCTAATATTACTAAGTTTTTAACAAAGCGTTAAAAATAAATTAATTAATAAAAAAAATCATATCTAAAGTACACACTTAATTCAAATATTTACAAATATACATATAAGCAGCACCTTTAAAGAGTAGCGCTCAAAATTTTAAAATAAATCATCAATAGAACAATTCAAAAATTGAAGCAGCACCTTTAAAGCGTAGCGCTAATATTGCTAAGTTTTTAACAAAGCGTTAAAAATAAATTAATTAATAAAAAAAATCATATCTAAAGTGCACACTTAATTCAAATATTTACAAATATACATATAAGCAGCACCTTTAAAGAGTAGCACATTATTCAAAATAAATGAACAATATATGTCAGTCCCAAGCCTGTAATCGCAGAGGGAAAATGAAATTAAACAAAAAAATTATAAAACAAAAAAATAATGTCACTTCCCGAGGACGATGTCCAGGTTGTCAGGATGACCTCCAGGTCAACTACCCATCCTCCATTAATTCCCTCACCTTACCCTATTTTAACTCTTTTTAAAAAACTCAAGTTCATAATAATGAATCAATAAATGAAAATGCTACTCCTCATTAAAAAAAAAAATTAGATGTTATTGCAGAACTTAAGAGTAAACAAAAAAAAATATAAAATAATATGTATGATGGTAAAATAGCAAATAATTATTTTAATGAATCTTTAATAATTGAAAATTATTTTGGTACAATGTCTGAAATTTGTAAATATTGCCATGCAAAACATTTTTCATGTGAATACAATAAAAATAAATTATTTTCAAGTTGTTGTCAAATGGGTAAAGTAATGCTACCTGACAATCCTACATGGGTGAAAATCATCTAACGTGAACATTTGACGTTGTGATATGCAAGAAAACAAAATGAAAAAAATTATATATTTTTGGTTTCTCTGGACCAATTACAGTTTCTAGAGTACCTGTTTACAGTGGGCATACAGGATCAGTTAATTTACTCAACGTATTGAAGATTTTTAATTTTTACATTCCAGGGGAATTACATATATTTTGATATATAAAACATAAACATCTTGAATACATCCCTAATACAAAATCTCACGTGAGATCTCAAGTGAGATTTCATGCCAAAATCTCATGTGATATTTCAATTGGAGGTGTTTAAATTTGCTAAATAATAAAAAATCAATTTCTCACGTGAGATTTTGTAATAGGGATAGAAAGTTTTACTAAACATATTTTATGGAGTATACATTGAATATAACTATACCTAATTGATAATAACAATAAAAAAAATTAATTAACAAATTCTTCCATTTATAAAATATATGCAATGTTTCCATATAATCAATTTAACATAATTTTTATATTTGTAATATAAATTATATTTTTTTATTATTTCTTTTAGTAGTGACTTCTTTTATCTTAAATAACAATTTTACTCTTTTTCTGAGTTTTATTTTCGTACCAGATCGACCCTAATTGATAATGTTCACATTGTCTATTCAAATTACATTCGTAACAACTTACTTCATTAAAATTAATTTTTTGGAGGTCACATCTACTCCATTTCCATTGATGGACTCGTATAGTTCCTTTGAATGGAGAAAACAATTGTTAAGAAATAATGTTTATTTTTAGTCAAAACAGTAAAGCATGTAATGATCAGCATCGATTATTTGTTATAATAGTACTTTTTGCATCAAGGGCGCAAAATGAAATTTCGCGCCTTGAGTGGTGATAGCAGTGCACGAGGGCCGGCGAAGCCGGCCCGAGTGTGAACTATCACCACGAAATCGCGAAATTTGCGCTCGAGATCCAAACAATATTTTTTGATGCAGTAGGTGCAACATGCCACACTCTATAATAAATGTAATAAAACAAAATTTACATGAAATGATCATAAAGATGTAGAAATTGCACGAGGGGAAGAGGGCGGGGAGCGGGTCCAGGGCCGCAGGCCCTGGTGGGGTCGAGGGGCGAAGCCCCCGTGGGGGGTTGGGGGGGCGAAGCCCCCCCCTGTACTAAACAATTATGAAAAATCTTTTTAAAACCTTTAAAAAAACACTAAAAATAAGAAAAACTCACAATATCATAAAGGAAATTAAAATATTTATTTAAAATACTTAATATATGCTAAAAGAAAAATGAAATAAATTGATAATAATAAAATTACGTAATTGAATTTAATAACAAAAATTTTTATTTTTGTTTAGCATACAAAAAACTGTAAATTTATAATTTAAATAATTTTTATTTCGGGGCGCAAAATTACTTTTGTGCATCCGTGACCGAGAAATGAGCCTTTTGCGCCCGCAAAACAAAGCGCAAAATACGCATTTTGCGCCTACTGCATCAAAAAAGAAATTTGGACAGGGGATGTTACATGCCAGGGGAGATTACATAGATTGTTTTTTAAATTTTATTACGTTAACATTCAAAATTTCCACATCGGAATAATACTGTTTTTATGTAGTTACTTTATCTGAAATTTACTCTATGAATTGGTTTTAAAAAATTTATTAGTTTTCCAATTATACTCTACCAGAGGAATTACATTAAAAAAGGTAACCGCTGAATTACCACAAAAACATGCCCGTATTTTTTGCTTAACATCATGAAATATTAAAAATAAAATTTTTACCTCTAAAGTAAACCAAAAGCTAACAATTTCACCTGGTCAGAAAAATGTTTTATGTTTACAATTAATTTTAAAGACATTAATCATAACACAGCTATTATTAATAACAAGTTTGTTACAAAGTTCAGCAAGTTCAGTGCACTTCAAAAATCAGTAAATGTTCAGATTTTCAACTTGATTTTAATTGTGGTTATCAAAATGAACAATTAAGTTTTGAACCCGTTTTTGAAATAAAGAAATACGCCTATAATCGCACCAGTTAATATGCGATTATGGCCTTCTTACAGCCAGGGGACGTTACATTTCAAACTTTAAGCAACTTAAACTTGGCAATAAAATCAACTTTTATCAAGTTTCACGGCTGACTTACATCAAATTACATATATTGTACTTAGAATATATTATTCGTAATTTTATATATGATATAATGGGATATATTTCACTATTACACAATTGTGCACGTTAGATGATTTTCACCCACATATCCAAAAGAATTAAAAAATTTGGTTATAGGTAATTCGAAATATAGTACGAATTTTCGTCAAAACATAAGACAATACAACAATTCTTTAGCTTAAATTATTATCCTCATTAATGCGTTCATTAATTAATAAAATACTAAAATCAGACAATGTATGTTGACAATATTGTAGCAGTATGACATTATTCCTTTATATTCCTTTATACCTAATGAGTATTTTCTTAACCTTGCATTTTTTTAGAAAAGAAAGTTTTGGAAACAAGATTGTACTCTATTCTCATTCAAGGGAAAAAAAATTATAGAGTATTTGGTATTTATTACTCAAAATACTATTAACACAAATCACAAATTTATATTTTCGGTTTGGAAACTTTACATTTTAACCTTTAGACTACCGAGATTTTAGAAATGAAATCGTCCTTTAAACGTTTCTGAATTGCCAACCTGCTTGAATATGTAAAAAAATTGTCACTTCCTGAAGACGAGTCCAGGTGGTCAGGGTGATTTCCGGGTCATCTGGACATCGTCTACTGGTAAGTAGTGTGCCACCCTGCTTGAATATGCAAAAAAAATTGTCACTTCCTGAAGACGATGTCCAGGTGGTCAGGGTGACCTCCGGGTCATCTGGACATCGTCTACTGGTAAGTAGTGTGCCACCCTGCTTGAATATGCAAAAAAAATTGTCACTTCCTGAAGACGATGTCCAGGTGGTCAGGGTGACCTCCGGGTCATCTGGACATCGTCTACTGGTAAGTAGTGTGCCACCCTGCTTGAATATGCAAAAAAAATTGTCACTTCCTGAAGACGATGTCCAGGTGGTCAGGGTGACCTCCGGGTCATCTGGACATCGTCTACTGGTAAGTAGTGTGCCACCCTGCTTGAATATGCAAAAAAAATTGTCACTTCCTGAAGACGATGTCTAGGTGGTCAGGGTACACCCCGTACCACCACCTCTTCCCCCTTCAAATTTTACCCCTTTTAAAAACATGAACCCCCAACAGTGCGTCAAAAAACATGTGATACATCGATTTATCAAAAAATATCGTCACTTCGACAATTACGTCATACAAATAGATTGACGTCACAGAAAGGGAGAAAGGTTTTTGATGGAAGCAGCTTAATATAATATAGATAATATAAAAACATGCATTGAAAGATCAAAAATGAACAATTGTTATAAAACAAAGCATTCAAGAACAAAACCAAGAAAATCTTGGATAACTAAAGGAATCATGATATCATGCAAAAGAAAAGAACATGTATATAACATATGGAAGTTAGACAAAAATAATACTGTATTAAAAGCTGAATATAAGACATATGAAAAAATATTAAATAAAGTAATTATAGACGCTAAAATTAAATATGAAAAAACTTAATTGAAAAAAATTGTAATAACCCAAGAAATTTATGGAAAATTATAAATACCAAATTAGGTAAAAAACAAACAGCAGAAAGTACTACAAATTATATTTATGATGAATTCAACAATAGGATCTCTGATCCAGAAAGATGATTTTGTATCAAGCATTATTTACTGATGTTTTCATAATTATTTATAACTTTTAAATTAAATAATATTTAAAATTTAAATTAAAAATAACAAAAACTGTTAATTTGGTAGCATTTAGAAAATGTGCAAAATTTGAAAAAACAAGTGTTTATATTTAGCTGTGTCAATATTTTTGTTCACAAAATAATTGTATTCTATATAGCTAGATTAAAAGTCTATAGTAATACGAAGACTTTGCCCTGGGCTGGATAAAAAATACTAATTTCTCGAATTTTGGTGCTACTTTGAAAAATGTTAAAAAATGATGAAAAATAGCCTTTTTTTGAATGTTTAAAATCGCATACCTACATCCTTAATTGATTTAGAAGGCTACAATTTTGGCTCACTTACTTTTTTTTATAGGATAGTAACATACTAAATTTTTAGCCCGATTGGTTGACCCCCCCCCCCCCCGGACCGATTTACAAAAAAAGTATTGGAATGACCCATATATATTTTTTTGTTATAACACTGTTACTTATGGCACACTGCTGTGATGCATTGTTTATTATTGAAATATTAAATAAAATAATATATATTAGATTTAAGAATAAGAGCCACGGTGGCTCATGGGTAGAGCTCCCGACTCTCACACCGAGGGTCGTGGGTTCGATCCCAGACGTGTACCTCTGAAAAATTTTTTCATGTGCATTTTTCGAACACCGCGACTCAGTGGCTCGGCGTGTCACTATAATGTGACGCCAGTTCAGGTGCGCGTGCGTTTCGTGCACTTGTCAGTGCATGAGAGGCACGGGCATCTGAACTATAGGGAACGTTAGGGACGCGAAGTTGTAAAGAGGATCGCGGTGGTTCCATCGGGAGGACAGGAAACTGTAATTATTAGACTAATTACAGTGACCGATGATATCTTCCGATGGACACAAGCACCACTGTTTCAACTACATGTGCTTTGTTTACAGACACACCGTTCACCTCCGTCGCTGATTAGCCCTGGCAGCATAAATAGAGCGACGTTAACGGGGTGCCATAGTCAATATTTATCCTCCCTACCTTACCGGCAATCGCGATTATTAGTAATAAATTTGTAAATAAAACAGTTTGTGAAAAGATAAGAGAAGAGGCGCCTTTGTTTATTGATAATCTAACTTTGTGCTGAATTTCAGATTAAAATTATATTGCGTTTTTGAGAAAAGTCTTACCAAAAATCTGAACCTAACCTCAACGAGGTGAAAAGATTTGATATTTTTGGTAAGACTTTTCTCGAAAACGCAATAATATTTTAATCTAAAATTCAGCAGACAGTTAGATTGTCAATAAACGAAGGCGCCTTTTCTCTTATTTTTTCACATACTGTTCTACTTTTTTATTAATTATTCATCAAAAATTGAGTATGGAACCCCCTTAAATAACATAAAAAAAAAAAGATTTAAGAATAAATTAGTTATAGGCTGCAGAAATGCAGCTGATCATTAACTAATTAGTTTAAGTTAGTATATAAGTGGAACCCTAGCCTATGTACAGGTAATTTATTTATCTCTATAGGGTTTGCAGATGTAATAAACCTGTAATTATTAATGGGTTAAATAAAGAATAAAGAGTAAAGAATTTGTTTTTTCATTATCTTAAGGTTCTACAATTACTTTAATTTTTAATTATAACAAGATTCTATAATATTATAATATTCTATTTTTATTAACAATTTAAATTTGTATTGTTAATAATGTTATTAACTTTTTAAATAATATTTCAACTTTAAAATTTACAATAATGATAAATCTATCAGAAACTTTGGTTTTTCTAGATTTTTATAATGCATTTACTTTTTTATACATTATTTAAATTTGAAATGTTTAATAAACATAAATAAATAATTAAACTTGTTGGTTGTTGCATATCATTTAAAGCGTTATTAATTATCCTAATTTTCTATTGTTATAAAATTTACTTAAGTATTGAATATAAACTATGATTAAATAATTAAATTCATAAAAAAAAAAAAAAAATAATTAAATTTATCAAAACTAAGTATGACGTCGATTATACTTAAATGGTTCATTCGCGTGAACATACATTTGACTTATATACATATATATCTATTTACCATTTGAGATTACGATCTATTTATCGTCGATAGATAATTGTGTATCGATCGATGCTTATTAATACGTTATCGACCGCGGTTATTTAAATCTAATTATTATTTTTAATTGTTTGAATTTTTATTAAAAGTTGTACCCGTTACAGACCCTTTTGAGAGTGGATGTGAACGAGTCAGGGGTGCGCGCCATATGGCGCACCTCGGCGGCCTACGATATGACAAATGTTAAAATTTTTAAAAGTTCAGAATTTCACCAATATACAGTAAAATTCAGTGAAAACTTGAGACCAGGGCTTTTTAAGGCTGATCACGAATCTGAGGTCAGATTTTGAAAATTCACCCCCCCTCCAGGGGAAGATATGCCCCCACAATCACCCCATATCCGCATATCAGCCCCTGGGGAATGAATTTTCAAAGTCTGACTTCAGATTCGTGATCAACGATATCAAAAACCCCTAGCATAGTGTTTTCATCGATTTTCGTGATTGCTCAAAACTTATATTGATACCAAAAAGTTACGCGCCTTATGACGTAATCCCGGCGGTCTAGAGATTAAATGTCTTTCCGATTTCCGTTCTGGCAAATATGGACAACAAAGACCGCGTGAAAAGCCCATTTTAGTCGAAGAAAAAGTGTATAAAAAACGTGAAATTATTTATATAATTTTATATACGTTAGTTTTATATACGTTAATAGAACTCGTTTAAACCTTCTTTTTACATGATTCTAAGGAAATGAAACGTCGATATAACGTTTAAAATGTGTATTATCCTGATTGCCATCTAGCAAAAACTAGCATTAGAAAAGCCGTTTAAAAAATAAATAAAAAGTGTATAAAAAACATATATTTCACGTTGGAAAAAGATATTCATTTTTTATAGAACGTCATATAACTTGTAAAATACGTTTTAAATACGTTTAAAGATTCAGCATTCTATATAGCTCCAAAAAAAGGTATAAAACTCGTCTAAAACATGTATTAACATGATTCTAAAGAAGGGAAGGAAACGTCGATATAACGTTTAAAATGCGTATTAAATGTCATCCCAATTTCCTCTGTAGCGAAAAAATCTATTAGAGAAGCCGTTTAAAAGACCAACAAAAAGTGTATATAAAACGTATATATAACGTTGGAAAAAGATACTTTTTTTTTAGAACGTCGTATAGTTTGTGAAATACGTTTTAAATACGTTGAAAAATTCAGCATTCTATTTCGTGCGTTTCAAATGGCAAAAAATACGTTCTAAAGACTTAGTAATTCAAACGCACTGACATTAGGACGTTTCAAAAACATTAAAAATGCGTATTAATAATGTCAGGTAAAGGTTTTTGAATATACCTTTTTAAAACGTTTTTTACACTTACAAGTATTTCTACTTTTTGGTTTTCAAAGCGGAAATTTCTACCCTATTTAAAAGTAGTTCAAACGTTTTTCAATTGTTAAATTCTAACGTTTACAAGTTTTGTCAGAAACGTTTTTTCAACGTTTTAAAAACGTTGAGTGCTGTTAGGGTAAATTGAAATCTATCACATTTGCATAAAAAGTATTAATAGAAGACATGTTCATCTGAACATTGCGAATTGTTTTTCATAATAATATAGTCACAATGAATTCGCTAAAGGTTAATATGTTCTGATATTATAAATATAGAAGAAATTATGAATAGAAAGAAAGTAACATATACGTAGCTAATATAATAATAAATAAACTAGAGATTTATATATTTAATAGTTGAATAAATAATATGTACAAAAATATATTATTACTTCATAATGTGGTGTTGCCAAAGTAACAATTAAAATTCAAGTGTAATACTTTTGAACTTATGAGAATATGTTGCACAAACGATGGTTGGACAGATGCATTAATTTCTCTGCGTGTAAATATACACATCAAGGGTGCGCTGTCCATATTGTTCTATTGTACGATTTAAGTTTCTGTAACTTTTCAGCCGCTTTTTCAAGAGTTTCTTCTTTCTGAAATGACAACGATAAAAATGAATGATCATTTTGATTCGGCTAGGTTGCAAAGGAAAAAAAGGATCCTAACCTTGTGGAAGCAATATCTAACTTGATCCTCGCCCATGCTCCGATGTTCCTCGCCGTAGAACGAGGAGAGTGGCAGTCCAAGGAGCCCAATGTTTTTGATCAACCATTTAATGAAATTCATAGAGGTGTCTTGGCCTTGCTTCAGGGGTATGTTGGTTAGCGTCGTCCAGTTGGCTAGGAGGCAAAAACCTCCGTCGGGTATGACTGGCTGCATTCCGGCTTCTTCGAACGCCTTAACCATGTAGTCCCGATGCTTACGTACGCTTCGGCGATGAGTTTCAAAGTACGAGTATGGTTTACCAAAATTACGAAGTTCCTCTTCAAACGCGTAGGCAATAGCTTCCTTCAAATTAAATTTTTTTATAGCTCATTACAAAATATTTGATATTGTAATAATATTTAAGGTCGTCTGTTAATTTATATGGAATTTTTGATTTCGTAATGTTTATATTTATCTACACGCGTGAATTAATACATGAAACGTTACCTGTTGGGGTGTTCCACAACTGTCAGTCGCACGTGCATGAACGGTTTTCAAATGATTCAAAATGTACTCCGGCCCATACGCCCATCCGATTCTCCAACCTGCCAAGCTGAACGACTTACTCGCAGTACCGATTGTTATTGTTCTTTCGTACATTCCCGGTAATGTTGCTATAAAAATAAATTCACACGTACACATATATGTTAAAAAAATCATATTAAATGAGTCGAATGCGCAAAATATTTGAGGTTTATGATTGATAATTATTTTAAATGGAACTGCTATGCGGAATATGTAATAAAAAAATTATATATACTTGCTTTCGATTTATAAAAAATGATCATTTGTTATGAATCTTAAATATATGCTACAAATTTACTATGCATTTTTCCACAATAATGTATCCTACGGTATTATTGAAATATTCGACAGATTATTGTCTGCAATTTCATTGTATATTAACACGATTTAAAAAGCAGATATTTAGCTTCGAATAGTAAAGCACAAAATAAAACTTTATATTTATCAGCAGTTAAAAAACTATTATTTTTAAGAGCAATGTTCGATTAAAATATTTTTATAAAAAATATTTTAATCTCATAATAGTATACATTACACTTATACTCCCACGATGTATTCAGTGATAAGTGAATCATTTCTTTGAATCGCAATCAATCCGCTTAATCGAAAAAATTGGGTAACGATTCACGTGTGAAGCGTTAATTTATATTACGATTAAAGTGTTGCATTGGAAATTTTTATTATGATTCAAGTAGTGAATTGGAAAATTTTATTACAATTCGAATAGTCAAATGGAAATTATTAATACGATTTAATGATGAATGGGAAATCGTTGTTACAATTCAAGTAGTAAATCAAAATCCGCATAATATAAGAGGAACGGTAAATATAAAAGTAAAGTATATTAACATTTTATGAACTTTTTAGACAAAAATTTTATTTAATTCTTATTTCTTTCATAACTTTTGTTCAAATTGAGACGTTTGAGCTTCTTTTTTTTAAATCGTACCTGTTTAATCTTAGCTTTTTATTAGATTTGCGTTTGAGTGTATATCTCTAATTATTTCCGAGGTACTAGTAACTAAACTAAAGTATGTAATGTACCAGAAAACAGTTCTCAAAGTTCTTATATTAGTGTAAAAATCAAAATAAGCGTTTGCGAAATGTGTGCCTCAATAATGAAATTTATCATTTATGAAACATCTAATGCCTCACATGAAGAATTAATACACTACAGTAAAAGATACATTATTATTACCAATTCTAATATGTGGCTTGTGAGTTATCCATTCGTGCGCTTCATCCGAAACCACCAGAGTATCATACTTCTTGGCCAAATTGGCGATGAAGGTCAATTCTTCCAAAGTGTAAACCTTCCCAATCGGATTGAGCGGATTGTTCAAGAGAATACCCTTGGTTCTGTTGTTGAACAGGCTCTCCATTTCCTTTCTGTCCAGTACCCAATCCTTCCCGGTGATTTTACCCTTCTTCTTGATCTAATCGCAGCGGCAATCCGTTTAACAACTTTAAATGCTGCATATCGCATAGGTACGATAAATGTTAAAAATAATGAAAATTACCAATTTGAGAGCCGTGAATCTGGGTATCCCATGGGCCTGCCTGATCATCGGAACGTACATGGTATAGGCAGGCTCAATGACGATCCACTCGTCGCCTGGTGAGGTGTGCCCGTGGAACGCACAGTAGGCTGCCTCGGTTGCACCAATCGTTATCAGCACGTTTTTTTCCGGATGCAGATCTCGTTTGATCAGTTTCGAGTAAAAGTTGGCCACTGCTTTCAATAATCTTGGGTGACCCTATAATTTGTCAATACTTGAATTAATATTTGATTAGATTAATTATTATTGAAAGAAAAATATAAGAACTGATAAATATTCCTATACTTACATTGTGTTCGGCGTATTGATTCAATAATGCATTATCCTTGGACAACGTTGCATTGGCTAAAACTTCGATTATATTCCTTGGACCGAAATCATCAAGAATATCATCACCAAGATCAACTGGTTTGTATTTTAAGTACGGTGCCAGTTCGTCTCTAATGTAAAGGTAATTAAATTAATTTTCCTTAATAAATATGTTTTCACGATGTTAGAGAGGCTAGTTACTTACAAAGCAGAATAATTTGTTCCAATGAGATGAGGAGGAAATTCAAATTTTGACGCTTGAGATAAAGATATCCCAGCGATTGCCTGTAATTTATAATAATTATGGTAAATAATGAAATATTCAATTTCTCCGTGTCTGATGCATACATTTTTATACTAACCAAAATAAGTAATCCGTTCATGTTGCTGCCTTTCTTTCGAATCATTACGTTATTCTCAATTTAAAAAAAACTTTATTCAATCTAAAAAATAAAATACAACGAAATTATTAAATTTATTACATCTGATAACTCACATTTTCGTATATCAGTATATATTACTTTGCATTTACATGTTATAAGGAAAAAGGAAATAGTTAAAAAATAAACAAATTTATCTAACCACAAGGTCACAAATTAATTGGAATAATTTCTGTTTTCAATATATTGTTTTAGTAGGTTCTAATTTTTTTTAATACAGGTTTACAGGAAAATGATATTTTCTCTTGACAAAAGTTTTAATTGATATTATCATTCATTTGTAGTAAATAGATAATAGACCACGTTGCTCAATAACATTCACTTATGTTATTAGTTAGATAAGAATTATATAAGTATACATTTTGTAAATAGGTATCACAGGTACATTTAACATGTAGATTTACGAGAATAGATTGAATCTGATTGATCAGTTATTTTCTTAATTGATTATTTATTATTAATTTACTATACGTTATTATTAAATTTAGTTTTCACGGAAGTGTTTTAAAACTACAATTTGTTTATATTGTTAATTTATTACCACTGCACCAAAAATATACTTTGACATTAATTTTGTTTAATCGTTTGTATACGACATAATTGTATACGACAAATTCAGTGAACCGAGATTTTCCTCATGCATTTAGTTAAATAAATCTTACCGTGGGTTTCCCCTAATTTTCTAAATTTAAAACTGACAATGTAAAATAGCTATATAGTTATCTTTTTCCCATTTAACGAAACATTTGATTAAATAGATAAATTTATTATTTGTGGTTCAGATTTATATAAACTGTCACTATTACAAACGCGCACAGTCAAATCGAAGTACCAAATTTTAAACAACTAATTTAGTAGTTATAATTTATAAATATTATTCCTAATATTTTGCCTAACACTATATCTATTTTCTATTAATTAAAAAAGAATACATCGAAAATCATTGAATTTCTATGACTAATGTTAATGACCTACTTGTTATTTGAAAAATATTTAAAAAAGTAAGAGGAAGAAAGTGAACACTGAATAGAAAATATGTGATGTAAATAAAAAATTTAAATGAGCCAGTCGAGTGAAGTTCGCGTATTATATACTGATATTGTCAGCAGGTGGAGTTGATATTAATACACCGCTTGTGCGTATAGAGAGAAAGAGATAAGTATGATAATCAATTATTGTATCACTTGTTGAATTAACAGGAAAGTTTAATTCTGTGTAACACTGGTAATCCCCTTCAACTATTTACTATTTTTGTGTAATTATGCAGAGATCTAGAATACTACACAATTAAATATCAATTTGATATCTATACGTTATCTGATGAGGACTTAATTTATTAGTTTCTATTGTACTTTCCTTTTTTCCTGTATAGAATAAAATACAATGTTTTCACGAAAAACATCAAGTGATGTAATTATTATTTTTCTCGTCACTTGATTTCACGAAATAGATGTAATTCCGAATAAATATCTGTGATTAAAAATTTAATTCTTTTTAAATTGTTACTTATTTAATATTACATTTATTTTATTTATGAACAAATAATAGTACGTAATTATGTAATTAACAAAGCCATAAATGCATTTTATTCTCAAATTTTTTGATGGAATACGTACGATTGCATCATCTTAAAATGATAAGAGTTGAACGTTGTAAATATTTTTTTAATAAAATACTTAAATTTATAATTTAATAATTAATTTTTTTAATGTTTCGATCGATGTGGAATTGTACTCGTAAGTACAACATTGAGCTAAGCAGATACTCTTATTACTGAATCATTTTTTAATTTAATGTTCTTCTTCAGAGAAATTTATCTGGCAGATATATTAAGGAGGGCTTAATTGTAATATTAAGATAAAATTTTATACATAAATATATCCGCGATGTAACTCTAATTAATAAATGAGTTTGCAATAAATACATTTTTTAAAATGTCTAGGATTATATGCGTTGTAAGACATATTTATAAATTAAAAATTAATAAAAATTATTTATCTTAAGTTGAAACATCATTTTTTTTAATTTTGCGGCGGATCTTAGGAATTCTGCTGATTTATTAAAAATATATGAATGAATAAATAGGGATAATCACTTCTTTTATTTTATTCTAATAGATCTGCACTTTGTAGAATAATTTTATAATCGATAAACTGTAGAAAATGTAAATAATCTTAACATTAATCAATAATTATTTATTATATATTTATTTGAAATTTGTTTATTTAAATATTGTCTACATGTTTTATCTTTTTTTATCTATGACTTAGATATATACAAATACGATAATCAAGTTCAAGTTTAAATTAAGATTTCATTATCTAAGATATTTATAACTTTACAATCACACAGATGATCTACTTGTGTATACCCTTATTTAATTAATTTTATTAATTCGCGTCTATATATGTATTTCTATATATAACCTTCATGTATTACATAGTTTTCGTTAATATGCATACATAATCTCTTCAATTTACATATAAACCAAATTAGCTTTAAAATATTACTGGTGACACAATTTAAGAACACATAAATTGTCAGGTAATGGGTTTATTCCTAAAATACATAAATCAATTGTCGTACTGAAACATTTTTATTCATAATTACGAATAATATAAATAAATAATATGTATAAATTAATAACCCTAATTGTCAAATTCGCTAAATCCAAACGTTTCCTTATATAGTTTGTCATTGGATAAATTAAATAAACTAATGCGATATATAAATATTTGTATAGAAAAATAAGATTTTTCTTATCGATGTACGCTTCTTCGTTTAATTAGAATATTGCTTTATCCATCGAAATCTTTAAGGCTTCGTAATTTCTTGGCTGCGTTAAATATAGTTTCAGATTTCTGCAAAGAAAAACAAAAAAACTTTTTGAATATACAATCATATTATCGAAGTATAAAAATATTTGACGAAAAATATAAATATTAGAAATTTTTGTACATTGTAAAAGCACACAATTACAAATGTGTAAGCAGTGTAAAAGATAATTTAACAATTATTTAATTTAAATTACAAAGTAAAGGATAATAGTTATTTTTGAAATGTACAAAATTTAAATTTAGGTGAGTAATTTTCTATAGTGGTATAGATTTTGTTTACACTTTCGTATTTTCTACTTTTATCCATCATCTTATATTTGCCTTAACTTCTTACTTTGTGGAAGCAGAAACGAATGTAATCGTATCCTAAATGCCTGTTTTGTTCGCTGTAGAAAGAAGACATGGGTAATCCGAGTACTCCTATATTTTGTATGAACCAGCCAAGGAAATCGTAGTCGGTATGCTTGCCCTTTTTAATAGGTATATTTTTTAAAGTAGTCCAATTGACGATCATGCAATTACCACCATCAGGAATAACCGGATACATGCCGACATCGAAGAAAACTTTCAACATGTAATCGCGATGTTGTTTAATTTCCTTGAGACGTATTGCAAATTCCGAGTTGGACGTACCTACGTTACGAATTTCCTTTTCAAATGCGTAACCCATAGCTTCCTGTAAACACAATTTTGGTAAAATGTTGATCCTTTCGTTGCTTCGTGCAGTACTAAAATAAAAATTGCATTACCTGTTGAGGTGTACCACAACTGTCAGCGGTACGGTAATGTACCGTTGTCAATTGATTCATAAGATGACTAGGTCCATACGCCCATCCGAGTCTCCATCCAGCCAGACTGAACGACTTGCTTACGGAACCGAGAGTGATGGTTCGTTCGAACATTCCAGGTAGCGATGCTGATAATAAATGGTGACACATTTACTACATTGCTTATTTGTAAATCGATGAGACAGATGAACAACAGATGAGATACATCTCTTACCTATTCTAATGTGTGGTTTATGAGTTATATATTCATGAGCTTCATCGGAAATTATCATGGTGTTGTATTTCTTAGCAAGACTTCCAATAAAGAGCAAATCGTTCAACGAATATACTTTACCAATTGGGTTCAAGGGATTGTTGATCAGAATACCTTTTGTCCTGTTGTTAAATAGACTTTCCATTTCTTTTCTATCCAATACCCAATCGTCACCTGTTATACGCCCGGTAGTTTTTCTCTGTTGAATAATACAGTATTTTTTACGTAAAATATAAACATTCTTAGTAGAAATAAACGTATTTAAAGTAATTACATTACTAGTAAATGGGTATGAAATTTATTTTATTAATCGGTTGTCGTGAAACGCTTATTTTCACTGTGATCTCTCATTTAATAGATTAAGCACCCATATTTGTTTTTATTTGAATTTCCAATACTTCAAACTTAAAAACCTTTTTAATATTTTTTTTTAATTTATTTAATTTTAGCAATCGCTATTTTTATATGTCGGGCCCTAATTACAGGGATCTACACAAAATAAAATATTTAATTAAAAATCTGAAAAATTCCTAAGGATAGCTTAAACACAAGGCAGGGCTTGAAGAATCGATTTTTAAAAAAAATGATTTTTTTATAATAATTAAATTAACAATTTTCAGTCGGTAATTATTAGTGAAAAAGGCATACATTTTTAACCCAAACATCGTAATTAATATATCGATTTAAAAATCTGAAAAAATTAGGTTTATTGTTGAAAATATGCCTGACGGCCTGATGGACAGGATTTTTAAAAAATATTAATTCTTTTGTTTATAAAAAAATATTAAAAATGACCATGTTTGAGTCCTACATCTCCTTAAGTTACTGTTATTAATTAATGTTGCTTAATAACACGTGGAATTTTATATGCGTACATGTATAATAGATATAAGATGATAAATTTTTCTATATTTATATAAAAGTTATATTTACCAATTTTAACGTTGTGAATCTCGGAACGCCACGTGCTTGCTTTATCATTGGAAGGTACATAGTGTAAGATGGTTCAATGACAATCCATTCATCTCCCGGTGATGTATGCCCGTGGAACGAAAGGTAAGCAGCTTCGGTAGCTCCAAATGTGACGATAATATTTTCTTCGGGATTTAATTTTCTATTCAAAAGAATCGAATACCACTTGGCGATAGCATTCACTAGCCTTGGATGTCCCTTTAACCAAGCCAATTGAAAATATCGTTAACGGCGTGTCAAATTCTTCATGTCAATATCCAAGCCATTTACATTAAAATTTAAGCGAAACCTTGCAAACATTTTCCTTTTTTGATGTACATTACAATTGGAAAAGGTTTAAAGACGATTGGTACAGTAATTAATAAAATAAAATGCTTCCAAATTTTAGTCGCTCAGTATTGATATTTAGCAATTTTTAAAACTATTAATCTGGTAAACTACGGCGTCAATCACCTTGTAACTTTACACAGTCATATAAATCACAACTTAGCAAAACAATAATTTTCAGTCAGTAATATGAGGAGTGTGACACCACCTTAACGGGGTGCCATAGTCAATATTTATCCTCCCTACCTTACCGGCAATCGTGTTTATTAGTAATAAATTTGTAAATAAAACAGTATGTGAAAAAATAAGAGAAGAGGCGCCTTCGTTTATGAATAATCTAACTGTGTACTGAATTTCAGATTAAAATTATATTGCGTTTTTGAGAAAAGTCTTACCAAAAATCTGAACCTAACCTCAACGAGGTGAAAATATTTGATATTTTTGGTAAGACTTTTCTTGAAAACGCAATTATCTTTTAATCTAAAATTCAGCACACAGTTAGATTGTCAATAAACGAAGGCGCCTCTTCTCTTATTTTTTCACATACTGTTCTACTTTTTTATTAATTAATCATCAAAAATTGAGTATGGAACCCCCTTAATGAAATGCCAAAGCCAAGTTTTATTTTCCCTACCTAACCGACCTCGAAAATCAAATTAAGTCAGTTATAATAAAAATAGAAAGTTAATTTACGTAAACTTAGGAGAACACTCCCCTTCCTTTATTAATAATCTATCGGTTCAAAATTCAAAACAAAAATTTAAGGGGATGTGCGTGATTAATAAAATAGCGTAATAGAGAGATTTTTACGAAATAATTATTAATTAATTAATTATACGTAAATAACTATTTTTGGTCGGTAATATATAGCTGTAAAACAATAATTCACGGCTGCCTAAAATTCTCGATCATTTATCAGTAAAAAAATTTGAAAAAATTCACGGGTCATCTCCAAAAGAAACACAACGCTGTTACAGAACATTTTTTTCGATAAATTGAAATATCGTTCGTTTAATAAAAAATAAATAGTTTTCTGTTTTCTGGGGTTCACATCCCATTAATACATTTATTTTATCTTAAGCATAAAGGAATATACGTTTACTTTTTCTAAGACACACCATAAACAATTAATTCTACAGGTTTTTCAATTGAATTGTAATGTAACGAATATAAAAAATCTACTGTGTATTCGCATTTATTTTAATAAAGAAATATATCTCAATTTTATTTTTTTATGTAATTAACATCACTTACAATATGCGATGTATATTGATTCAACGAAGGATCATCGGAGAGTACTGCATCTGCTAAAGCCTGTCTTATATCCAAAGATGCAAGATCATCATAGATATCCAGCCCAAGATCTACGGGTTTCACTGAATCCAGAAATTTAAAATCATCCCTAAAAAGATATTTTTTTATATTATATTTTCGGGTTAAATTTGTCTTCTTATTTACTCAAGTGACATTATAGAATTAAAATACTTATAAATTTAGAAATGTGAAACGCGATGTAAACATCAAGTTCAGAACGGATTGTTTTATAAATAAATTGTAAAACAAATTATAGTAACGTTTTCATATTTTACGATCATTTTGCGAATCAATTTGTTAATAAATATAAATTTTTGCACAATATAATTTCTTACGTAATTTAGGAATTTCTGAATTAAACAATACTTACAATGCTGAATAATTCGTTCCTAATAGGTGCTCAGGAAAATCGAATTTTGAAGCTTCAGACGTAGCGATTCCCGTAGCCACCTTTGAAATTTGCAAGATTATCAAATATATGGAAGAATATTTTTTTCAAACTACAAAATTTATCATTTTTCATACTACTAATGATTTAAACCAACACGGATAATAAAATTGTTAAATAAATTACTATGTCGTTGAGTATTCAAGGGACATACTTAACAAATTATAAAAATTATATTGGGTTTATGAGAAAATTTACTATATATATTTGTTAAATTTCCTAGAAATCGTTAAGTTTGTCGCTCGATTACACAATGATGGTTATCTTTATTGAAACTTTTTTCTCCAAGGAACAAGAATATTTAAAGCATAAATAATGTTTAACATAAACGAGCATTTCTATTCTTTTTGACCAAATCATGCACACTTGAAATTTTTCTTTGAGCATAGTACTTTTTTCTTAAAGAAAATTTGAAAAATTGGATGTTACCACGTTGCGTTTTATTAAACTGTACGTTTCTGCTTTGATGATCTTGACATCTGTCTTAGGGTATTTTTTTGTGTTTCTCACGGTTTTTACAAAATCAAAAGTAAAATGCAAATTTATTTATTTTTTCGTAAACTTCCGAAACCTGCATATACACATTTTTTTGTCTTAAAAAGACATTTATTTCTATTTTTGATTTGTGTAAAAATATTAATTTGGTCTAAAGTTATGGACATCGAAATTTCATCCTATTCTGTAAAATGGCTATCTTATATACTGTTTTTGACAGTCAAGAATCCTCAATTTTTCATAATAATTAAATTGTACTCACTATTTATACAGTAAGAGAAATTTTGTATTAAAGATTACAAACTCGTGTAAAAATTACAATAGTTTCTAATAAAGAAATTACAAAGTGACATACAGAGAAAAATTACTATTGTCTATATTACAAATTTACAAAAGTTATAGTAAATTTTATTACAAACTATAGTCAATTTTACTGGAAATTATAATAATTGCCTAATCAAGTGGCGCGCTCGCGCTCCCAACGCAAGTATGAGATGCGTGGCCAGCGTTATATTTAACTATCTTATGTTATGCGTTTTGTCAGTCAGTAATTATTTTACTAGACATTATTATAATTCTTAATCTAAATTTTTTCTCTGTATAGCATATAAAAGCTCGCTGTCAACAGGAAGAGATATTTAAAAATTTATTTTATTTAACAGAAACGTACTTTGCTAAAAAAAAACATTTTTAAGACCGCATTATTTAGTTGAAAAGATATAGATATTATGCTATCAAAAGTTATGGATATATAATTTAAAATATAATTTATACTTACGAGGAACAGGATGAATTGCATTATACTACTACTTCGTCCATACATCGCAAACTCTAAAAAGTTAATAAAAATGAAAAATGAGAAAAAAAAGTTTTACTTATACTCTATATCTTCTTATAAATGAATTAATTATTTCTTGATAATGACATAATAGTCAATACGTTTGATTAATTGTACCACACGATTGGCGTTGTATTAATTAATTCTAAACGTACAATTTTAATTTTAATAGGTTTTGGATTAACAAACTGATTTATCATGTTCATTAAATGTTGAAATATTCTTTGAAAATTTTATAGATTGATTGTCGAAATAATGATAGAAAAAAATTGTTAAAAGTCATAATTTTCATATGTTAATCAATATAAAAGTTGTATTTATCGCGAAACAATTATAATTTTCCAATCGTTTTAAACAAAATAAATTAAAAAAATTAAATATAGGCTTAAAAAGATAAAGCCCTGTTCTTTCAAGGAATCACGAAAAAATGAATGTGCCGACCTTCCCGAAAAATTATTTATCATTATAAATATTGAATTTCATTGATTCTTAACATTTACCAGGAGCGTTGCAAACACGGCACCATTACATATATCAGTTGGTTGGACAAATTCTAATTCAAATTATTTAAAAAAAAATCGCAACTCTAATAGGTATTGAAAGTGGTATTGGCAAACGATATCGCCAAATGAAAATCGAAATACGTAGATCAAACTAATGATTAATAATTAAAAATTATTACTATTAGTAATTCGTAATAAATAATGTTTAATTAAAAAAAAATTAATTTACAAATATACTCATTTCAAATAATGTTTAGAATCACGTGAATCACATGTTGAACCGTTTGAGGAAAAGTACACTTACGCATATTTAAGTACAAAGAAACAATATTAAAAATGATTAATGTTTCAAGTAAATAATAACGAGTGTATTATCCAAAAATATAATTAACATGTAAAAATCTTCAGGTTTCTACTTTACAAAAATGTAAAATATACTTCTTAACTTAGGTTAGAATTAATTTTTAGTTAGAAGTTAATATACTTCGTTAACTTAGGTTAAATAAAATTACGGATTAAACTTTTGGCAATATTGGTTACATTACTAAAAATGACAGTTTTCAGTCGATAATTGATTTGGATGGGAAACATGCACGAATGACATGTATTCATATTTCACCTGAGCCTTAAGGACACTATATCACTCGTGCATTTACAAATAATTCATAAAAACTGATATTCGAATTTTGATATATTGTCACGTTTATTTAAAAATTCAATGTTAATTATAACTTGCTCTTGAAATTCGTTAGAGCAAAAAAAAATTGACAAAGAAACCTTCACGTGGAATCCTGTCAAAGAGTGACTCACTGTTCAGTTTAACAAAATGGTTTTTTTCCAAATTTAATGGACAAGCGATGTTTTATGCGAATGATCACAAACTAAAATTCCAAAGATTAAAAAATGATTACAACTGATGAAAATTTTGGCAAAATAGCATGCTTTATACTTTTGCACTTCAATGTTTGCCATTTACATTATTTTATGTCTGCAAAAAAGATAAATATGATAATTCATACTCAAGGAAAGACATACTTTCCTTCGACGGGGTTCCCCTACATTTTTTATTTTTTTCTGTACTAGTCATTTTTGATTCTGAGAACAATTACTGAAAAAAATGATATCACAATCAACAAACTCGAAAACAAAACGTTAAAAAATATTTGACAAGAAATTTTAGGATTCGATTTAGAGTACAGATATATTTAATTATAGTAATATTGAGTACATCCAATTTTATAAATATTATATCGTTCCGTTGGCTTTATCGAATGTTGAACTTTCAAACAAATGATAAAATAATGTCATAAACAATAGCATATTTTAAGTTTAGCGAGTTCTCAAGTGATCTCCGATGCACGTTAAATTATCTTATCCGGTCCATCGCAAGAATTTATCACGTGTCACTTAACATTTATTTTTCATAATGCATTATAGAATATGTACAATTTAAGACGATACGTACGTTATTTTTTATCTCACAGAAGCAAATTGACAGTGAGAAACAAAATTAAACTATTTCCTTATTCGTTCATACGTAATCTTTAAGAACATTGGATAATTCGTTTCGAATGAATAAACAAAATTGATATATTAGTGAGACTTTTATTTGGAAAAAATATGTATTTTTTTTTATCGAAAAAATATTTATTTTTTTTTATCGAGAATGATATAATTTTGTACTTGGGACCATGGGAACTTCAAATCCTTGCAACTAACTATTTTTGAACATATCCTGGGGTAATTTTGAACTTTATGCGATTTATTTTTTTTCGATGCAAACATTTATATTTTACAATCTAAACTAACGAAACTTTAAATACTTACTTTCTAGCAACTCGTATAATTTTTTTGGCGCCAAATTTATCATTATAACATTTTATTTTCACTCTAAAACAAAAATTATTTTTGTGAATTTTAACTTCGACGTGTGGAAAATTTGTATGTGTATTTTCAATGGGGAAAAATAATAATTGTTAAAGTTATTCTGCTTTATGATAAATAATTTTTATTTATAAATATAAAGATTATTACTTATTACGTAAAATACATATATTAAAATTACAATAAAATTTATATAAAATTTATAAAACAATTAACATTTTTGTAAAAAGTAAATTTATTGAAGAATATTAATTTAATAATTTTGTACTAAGTACACATAATCTATTTGATTTTCTTTCAGATATTTCAATTGCATTACTTTTTTTTTGTAATTACTATTCTCTCCTCTTTAATGTTTTTATTTAACAATATTGTTTTAATTTTCTTTGATTTCGTTTCTTTTAGATTTGTTTCATTAATTTTTTGCTTTATAAGTAGCTTCTTAGATTGATTTCGTGTCTTGAGATTTTCTTTATTTTTATCTGTTTTCAGTTTCTTTTTTTCTATTTCTTCTAATTCTAACATCTCTGGAGTGTCAGTTAAAATCACTGTCTTACCTTTTCTTTTATTACTTTTACTAGGAGAACTTCTAATATTAATAGGTCGAATTGTTATTGGTGCCACTAGGCTAACATTCGAAGTGCTTGGCAAATTATCTTCATTCGAAGTGTCATTTACATTGGGTGAACTGATAAGTGCATTAGGAGCAAAATCTGTTGCATTAAGAATTGAGCGATTAAAAGGACTAATTCCAGTAACCTTAAAGCCACTTTTAATGTTAGCTTCAGTAAAAACTTGTTTATAAATTTGTTTTATAAAACCAGCGAATTGAACAATTCTCATTATCTTTCCTTGGTTCGATGCCATCCATGCAATCTGCACTTTACTCATTGCTTTTTTTAGGGGACCATAAACTGTTCGATCCAAAGGCTGCAGTTTATGAGATCAATGCGGAGGAAATGTAAGGAGTACAATTCCATTTATTTTAGCATATTTTATGGAATTTAAGCTAATATGAGATGAGTGGTTATCCATAAGTAATAAAACAGGTCTATCTAAGTTGAACCGTGTGTAGTATTTGAAATGTTCCAAATAATTTAAGAAGATTTCCTTTGTCATCCAGTCATTGACTTGAGCAGTCCCAGCGCTTGCTATAGGTACATCTTTTAACATGAGATTTTCATGAAACTTAACTCTAGGGAAGATAAAATAGTGGTATGACGCTTCCATTAGCACAAATAGTATCAGCAAACGTAACGTTTTCTCCTATATAAAAGAAAACAATATAAATAATGTACTTTTTATTTTTGAGCTGATAATTTAAATTTATATTATAAATGTTTACTTCTTTCGCTTGATGTAGCAGCTCCAATCCTCTCTCGCATCTTCGTTCCACTATTTTAGTTGGTGTTTGAAATGTATTCAACCCTGTCTCGTCCATATTATATATATCTATGGCTTAAAAGTTGAACTTTTCCAGAACTTTATTTAAATTGTTAAAAAATGCTTCAACATTGCCTTCATTAAAATCTGAAATGCGAGCAAGGCTTGTTGCCTCAGGTTGTCTGATCGACAAACACAGATTTCGTTTCATAAATGATCTAAACCAGTCTTCTTCAGCAATTTTGTATTTTGTCCAATTTGAGGGAATTTTAAAGTTGTTAGCAAGAGCTAATTTATAAGCCAGTAAACGAATCTCGTTAGAATTCAAACTTACATATGAATCAGCTGTATGCAATATATGTACGACACTAATTTACGTATATAATTTCTAATCGCTGGTAATATGCAGGTTATATAAAAAATGGTAACTTTCATCAAGAGCGCCATCTGTAGAAAGTCATAATCGAAGTGATCGTAGATGGTGCCATTGATGTCCAGAGCATCGTAATAAAAATAGTGTGACTGTTTTTTTTCAATATAAAAATTAAAAAATAACGTATTTGACTTATACGTATTTTCTATTATATCTATTATAATCCGTATTTCGTCAATCCGCATTACACATTTATTATTACTATGCCATCACATATATGTATTTATATATATACATATCAATTGTATACTTATGTTTCGTTTACGCATTTTATATCTATTTAGTTTATACGTATTATATGCGCATTTCGGTTATATGTATGCCATAACTGCCTATAGATTCCTCGGTTCTTGAAACGTTAATGCTCTGTCCATAACATCGTCTTACAAAAGGCATCTATTACTGCAATTGCTTGTATATACATATTTAGCGCATTTCACCTATAAGTTGATGATAAATCATGCATATGTATGATAATAAATAAAATGTAAATTTTCCTTTTTTACCAACATACAAGAAGCACTTTTCATATTTTGACATAAGGTAAAGTACCCAATCGTGGGACAAACTCAGAACTGGACCTTAATGTTGGGGCAAACGTGTCTATTACATAAATTAATAAATGTGATAGCTATAACAACTGATGTTAACAATTCATAGTTAAATAAGTCTAAATAAACATTAATTGCACTAAATATAGTTATAAATATCGAAAAATTAATATTCAAATTTTTGGAGGTTAGGCTCGGGCGAGCTAGGGTCTGTCCGTCATAACCTGCACCTTCAATTCTCATAACTCTGATGTTGGTTAAACACATAAGTTTTTATTTGTCCAACATTACGTGCATTTTTATGTCCCGCGAAAGGGTCGACCTTCGCTTATGGCTGTCCAATCTTAGCTCCCCGTACTCTATTTTTCGAACATAGATATTTTTAATAAAAAAGTTAACGAATGCCATTTTATCTGCATAATTAAGTAAATCTAATACCGAACTCGTGTTTTGACGGGGTGTTCGTCTATCTTTTGCAGTAACGGCTTTAAAAACAATGTTTCAGCCGACGCCCATTTAAATTTTGCCCCGCATTTGGGTACTTTACCTTATATGCAAGTTAATAAAATATATATTTGTTTATTTTCCTTATGCGCAATTAAAGATTTTAGCATATTTCGGGTACAAGCAAAAATAAATATATAAATTTTTGTCCTTACAAAATAGAAGATTTTGCATATTTCGCCTATATGCAATTAAAGAATTTTGCATATTTTGCCATATATGCAAGTAAATTAAATATATATTTGTATATTTCCCCTATCCGCAATTAAAAATTTTGCATATTTTACGTATATGCAAAAAATAAATATATAAATTTGCGTATTTCGTCCCTACATAAATAGAACATTTTACACATTACGAATTTTACATATTTTGCCATATATGCAAGTAAATTAAATATATGTTTATGCATTTTCCTTTACGCAATTAAAGGATTTACCATATTTCGCACATATGCAAAAATAAATATATGAACGAAATATATTTTATTTATATGCAAATTTGTAAAAAATAAATTGAAAAAAAGCTGAAACAGACCTTGTACAAGCAGCAGCAGTAGTAGGCGAAGGAAAAAGAGCATCGTCAACTGTAGGTCTTGAATATATATCTGCAATAGATCCTGTACAAGAGGTATGAAGAAAATGAAAAAATTTATAGCAAGAGCAGTGTTCCCATACCTTGTGACGTGTAGTAGTAACAAGATCAACTGAAGGTGTATCAGTACCAGCAACCGTATACTGTACGTCATATCGACGCCTCGGGCAAAGAAAAGTACTACTCAGATTTTCCCATTTAAAATAATATTACAAAATCTGAGTTGTGCTTTTCTTCGTAGGAGACGTATATAGTAGCACTATAAGTAGTAGTAGTAGTACATTTTGGGTACGCGGCAGCAGTAGAAGTCATATGTCTGACAGATGTAGATGATCTTGTATAACCCGGAATTTTATGCAAAATTTAGAAAACATCAATAAGCACCATATTATATAATTTTATAAAAATAACAATTAAATATTTAATACGTCTTGTTCAAGTTACAGCTGCGCAAGAAGCTGGGGACGAATAGTCGCCCAGCGCTGGTTCAAACTTAAAAGTATTTTAAGAATTGAATTATGTATATCTGTGTAACAAAATATTAATATTTACATTATCTTGATAATTATTTTCGGAATTATCAATGAAGTAACATAATTATTATCATTTAAATTTGTTGAATTGTTGTTCGGAAATTTGCATTTTCTTTTGAAAGTTTTATGCATTTATTTTTGTCATTACAAGAATTATTTAATATTAAAATGTATTTATTGGTAAAAAAACTTTGTGTTATAATGCTATGTTCAAGCAATAGCATTAAAATGAATACAAACCAGTAATGTCAGCAATCATTACTTGACGTTCATATGCATAATGGAGAAGCAGCTGTATATATAGTACTAACAGTTGAAGTTATCTAATTATATAACTACGTAAGAAGCACTAACATAAGATGAGCTTGAACGCGCAGCTACAGTAGACTTTGGAAAAAAGGCACGATTAGAAGATATAAACGGAGCAATAATGCTACAAAGAATAGCTACAAACACAGTTGCAGTTGCAATGAGAGTTCTGGTACTGTCAACGATATAAAAAGTATTAGATCCTATACCTGCACATGTAGTCTTATCATGATCAGAAAAACACTTTTATATTATTTGGCAACAGTAGACAGTCAAATGTTGCAGTAAGTCCTAGAAGAAGCAGCAGTAGTAAACGCTGAACATGTAGAAGAAACTGATGAAGGCCATGTTAAAGCACACCCTGGAAATAAAGAAGCATTAGAATAAGTGCCTGTAACAGTAGTGGTAATTATAAACAAACTACAGGAGAAAGTGGTAGCATTTGTAGCTATAGTATCATAAGTATAGCAGGAGATTCTAGTAGTTGATACAGACCCTTGATGAGAAGTTTTACATTTGTAGTACAGTAGAACCTGGATGAGCAACTACAGTTCCCTGGATGATTATCAACAGAAAAAGCTGACTATACTTAAAGTTGTAGTTAATCGACAATTGAACTTAATCGCAATAACAACAGTGACAGTAGTAGGACGCTGTGGATCCAAGACAGGAATAAATAGCAAAACCTCCAGGTATACCATTAGCAATAAATCTTGAATCAATATCTCTGCACATGGTGACTATATGAACACAAACAATAACAATATATACTATATAACATAACCCCTAAACTCAAAGCACGCAATACTTTATAAATAACACTTTTTACAAATTGTTTTGTTAGCACTTGTGACAGCAGTAACATCAACATGAGTAGCAGTAAACTTGTATGTTCCATGTGTAGTCTACCTAATAATAATACAAGGAGCAGCAGCAGATCCTTACGTTAATAACCTCCAAATGACGACTATACTTTTATGTGTATTTGGTAAATGTATGAAGATCAGACCAATCCACTTAAACTTCTTACTGCCACTAATTTACACAACTTTACACTTTCTACACTGTACACAAAATTTGATTATGTTGCAATTCTGTTTCGAATTACGGATGAGCAGATGTAATATTCAAAACACTATGTATAACAAGACAGACGGCTGCTGCGTACACACGCAGTGTTCAGGGGTGACTGTTGGTCGATCAGATATTGAAAACATACATGTTAAAACGCGTCTTGCCTACTGGTTGCTTTGCAAACAGGCCGAAAAAAGTGCGGCATCGTTGTGGCTACAATTATTGCACCGCTGTTTTAGATTAACTGCTAGCTAGCGGATGTGCGTGCACAATGTCTGCACGTAAACGAAGTACAGAGGAGGGACAATAATATTTTTTGTTCTAAGAGTGAGCATATAAGATGAGATACATAATACTTTGCAGTCATCTTGTTATTATAGCAACAGCCATCATATCATTAAAATAATATTACACATAGACATAGTGCCCGGTTGTGATAGAGAAAGAGAGAGAGAGAGAGAGAGAGATGTAATGGTGTAATTGCTGCTTAATAACAACGCATGCGCCTAGCATAAATATGTTTTAATAAAATTTAACGAAAAATTAGCATTAAAATTTGATGATTCTTTAGGCCAAAATTTCGTCAAATTCTTATTTCTTGCATAATTTTGATCGAATTAAGGTATTTGAGCTACTTTTATCCAAAATATTCTTTATACCTAAGAGGTACGATATAAGTGTTTAAGATTCTTATGGAAATCGATTCTTCGGTTTTTCTAGTAGTGAAAACGGCATTACACCCAATTACAACAACAGCAGAACCCACAGGAGCGGTGCACGGCTCGCAAGTTGATTTTTGCTTCATTAAATCTATGATAAATACTTAGTACCGTTCAATTTGCCATGTCAAAGATTCAACTGGTCATAATATGAGATATCTGATGAGTTGATATACGTATTTAAGAATTTTATAGGATTTAAATCAAATTATTTTGCTCGGCTATTTATCTCGAGTCTGAAACAAACGCACATGCGTGATATCGGTAGTGGTGGGGGCGAAAACATGCTCTAGCTTGCCATGATCCGTACGCACTGCCATCTAGCGTAAAATATTCTTTTAATAGTAATAATAAAACTACTTTTAGTTTTGCAAAATTATGCAAAGCGAACAGTTATGTGCCGTTTATTTTATAATTATTTACCTCTATACAAAGTTTCAAGTTTTTTTATTGATGCGTGTAAGAGAAAACCTTGTACGAAAATTTCATTGTGTACACGACGTAGATAGGGATTTTCATACAAGGTTTTCTCTTCAATGCCTCAATATAATAAATAGAATCTTTGCACAGTGATACATAGCTACAAAAGTAAGGGCACCTATCTTCTAGTTTGTCGAAATTCTTTATATCTAGATTAAAGTATTTTTTAACCATACTATCACTCTATTGGTTCGGTCGGTAAAAATTGAGTATGAGACCCCCTTAATAATACATGTATTTATTTAATTATTCTATTAATTAAGTTGTACTTACGAAATAACAGTTATAAGTTTAATTAGATTTTTACAATTTGAATATATTTATACAGTGATTTTTTTCATTTAATTGCCACGTGATATAAAATTGAATTAATAAATGATTTATAAGAAGTAGTTCAAATAAAAAATATTTAAATTACGAAATGTTGAGTAGAAACTACTCTAATATGAAGATATATTTCGTATAATTTCCCTTTTTTGTCGTTGATTGTAGGAGAGGTAATAAATAAATACGTCGTCAATTGAGCCAAAGATAACTTATCTTTATTGATTCTTGGGGAAAACCCGTAACGGCATAAAAATCCCACGAAAATCTGCAGCACCTTGCCTGGATGAAAATGTACCAATTTCACTTGTCAACGTGTTAATCAAATCGAAACATTTTTAGTTGATGATTATATATAAATTAAATAAAAACAATGTGTAAATAATTTTAACAATCAATAAAAATAATGTTACGAAAACACGCACAATTAATTTTACTAAGAAATATTATAATTACAATATAAACAATTACACGTTTATCTCCTTAAAATTAGATATGTACTGATTAGAAAATGTGCTTCTACCAGGATTTTGTTTTTGTGTTAAATATCATTTTAAATATCATTGAAAAAAATCTAAATGAACGTATTGTGGGTTTTTATGTGGAAATTAAGTAAACAAATTTTTACTGCATTTTAAATTAAAAAATGGTTTCTTTTTTTTATTTTAGTTATTTAATAGCTAGATTATTCACTAATACTTATAATCCACTAATAGTTATTTAATAGCTAGATTATCCACTAAATATGCAATTAATATTTTGTCTTTTGACTACCAAGATTTTTAGAATGATAAAAAATTATATTTTTTTGCATATAAACTTTCACAACTTCTTTAATAATAATGCTAGAAAAGGTTTAAATGAACTAATTGATAACTTTTAAAGAAAGCTTTAATTTTCATTTATAAAATTGAAGTATACACATGCCCTTAACAGATTCAGACTCTTGTAAAGTAAACCTTCCCGAATAGAAATGTACTTACCGGATTTTGCCACTAACAAGGAGGGATTTCAGCCTCTGGGTCATGGATTTTGTTGCAACTCTGGGAACTATTTTCTGGTACATAGATATGAAAGAATTCGTGTGAAATTTAATCTCATATGCTATTGGACGTTAACTCTACGCATTTAATGAAAAATTGTGAAAAAAGTATGCTTTAATTTAATTACTGATAACACATAAGACATTAAGATAGACACTCAAACTCTGATCTGACAAAAAGTTGAGATAAAGGAGATACGTTTTGAAACAAAGGAAGCTCAAATATTTCAATTTGGTCAAAAGTTACGGAAGAAATAAGAATAAGATGAAATTTTTGCCTAAAAAGTTCATTAAGAGGATGTCGGACCCTTAAAAGGGTATGTGTTAATGTAAAATGGCTTATTGTTTTAAAAAATCTAACAACGCCAGGCTCTTGTATTTGCTTTAAACAATATGTGCTATTTTTTTAGATTTTCAAATTGTTAATATCAATATAATTTTTGTGTTGGAAATAGTGCTTATTAAATTACCGACCAAATCTTGTTTAGATGAAAAATTTTTTTTTTCAAAAATTTTGCAACATCATGCCTTCCGATATGTATCAAAGTATCTTTATGAATTTTTTCAGATTTTTATTTCCATATTTTAAATATAATTCTTGGGTTGAATGAGGTAGATCCCTGCAATCTGAGTCCGACGATATTCTTATTTTTTCCATAACTTTTAACCAAATTGAAATACTTGAGCTTCTTTTTTTGAAAATGTGTTTACTTGATCTCCACTTTTTGTCAAATCTAAAGTTGAGTATCTATCTTTAATTGCTTTTGAGTTATTAGCAATTAAACTGACACATACTTTTTCACATTTTTGCATTAAATGCGTAGAATTATCGTCAAGCAGCTTATGAGACTTCCACATGGATTTTTCATATTTGTGTACTAAAAAACAATTCCCAAAGTTGCAGCAAAATTAAATAAATGAAAAAAAAATTGTATTAATTTGGTGGCTTGTCAGTGTTTAGAGAATCTGTAGAAATAATTAAAATAGCTTTTAATTTTAAAAAGAATGTTGCTTTAACTTTTTTGTTTTAAGTTTTTGTAAGTAGGTTTTAATTACAAATCAGTCAATTAAAGCTTTTTAAATAATTGTCGAACGATCTCCAACAGGTTTTTGTAGCATCATTTGGACCAATAATATTAAATTTTAAAATTATGTCGATTTCTACTTATTGAGTGAACATAAACTTTTAATCGGTGGTATATGTCAATAAACAGAAGGATATTGTGGTGTAAGTACTGTACGAAGAGCTTTGCTTCACGTAGTGGCTGTGGATTGAGTATTTTGAAGAGAAATGTATGTACAAAATAAATGTATAAAAAAATTGTTAAATACCTTCACATTTTATCTATAATTATATACAAGTAATACATTATTACTTATAATTATACATGTATGTCAGCATTCTCTCAACGAACAATTTATTTTCACTAGTGTTTTTATTTAACAGAAACTTGGAGTATTAATCAAAATTGTGCTCCAGCATTTCGTTGCTTCAAACTTCGCAATCGGGTACCCCGTTCAAAGTTCTTCAAGGGTATGAATCTAATGCGTCATGGGCGCAGTCGATTGCGCATGCAAGCCTCGTCGACCTGTAATGAATAATTTTAATAATTGAAAATCAGACGCAAAAACAAATTATAAGGTACGGATCTCGCGATGTCTCGAACGTTGGTAATATTTTTAACTTCATTGAAAACAGCGTACTTCAGTTACACGTCATTGCAGAGGGCAGATATAATAAGCTCTTTTTCTATATAAGAATAAAATAGCACTCGTATCGTACAACTGTTTTAAAATGTAAAAACAACGGGTTTCTATTTTTGGTTGAGCGAGACGCGTAACAAAAAGATACGTGTTCGTATTTTATTATTTGCGATCTAGATGGTAATAATATTTCATTGTACTTCGTAACTAAGTATACGCGTTCTTTTTTTTCCGTTTTAATGATTGATCAATCTCGCGTGGAGTTTGGAGTATACGAGTGCACTTTAAGTATCGAGTATTTTAGAAACAGAAAACAAAGAGAAGAGGTTGTAGGGGAAGCTTGAAGTTATACAAGATTTTAGTAAATCCACAAGATACTAAATTTCTACATCTAAATTTATTTGGTCATTCGGTCACAATATTTTGACTAACAAGGTAAATCTAATAGAAGAGTATCAGAGCTCTGGATGACGGATCATTAAACAAACTTTAGGTTGTGTTTTCTAAGCAAAATTTAAAAAAATATTCTTCATGTTTAATTGCTTATAACTTGGAAACAAATATATAAGTATACACTCAAATCCAAAATTACAAGAAAACTGATATCAAGTACTTTAGATTCCAAAAAAAAACTCAAAAATATTGATTTAAAGCAGGTATAGGAAAAACAAGCAGTTGATGAAATTTTTACCTGAAACTCAAATAAATTTATAGTACTAAATTATTGTCAAAATTTTATCAACTGCTTATTTTCATATAACTTTGTTCTAAATCAATATTTTTAAGCTTGTGTTTTATAATCTAAAGTACTTGATATTAGTTTTCTTGTAATGTTAAGTTTGAGTGTGTATACCTACACCTCTATTTATCTCCAAGTTATAAGCAATTAAAGCGGAAGTAATATTTTTTTTAATTTTGCTTCAATTACGTATAATGTTGAAGATTTTGAGCGCCAGGATATGAAAATCTGGATTTCTTCATATTTTTATAAACACAAGCTAGAGTTTAATTAAAAGCTGTCACCCAAAGATCTGACACTCTCCTAGTAAGTATATATTTTGCACCGATTGCAACATCTGCAAAATGTTTATCATAACAATAACTAATTTTAGCAAACTTTAGAAATCCGAAAAGTGTAGCAATAATTTTTACGAATCCTCGTAGTATTTTGAAAATAACTAAAATGAAATCCTGGGACTTCGATAAAATATCTTCCAGCCATCTACGAGTTCTAAGAATTGTTGGTTTTTTACCTTTCGAAGGTCGAACACTCAATTTCATTGGAACGAAAATTCTTGTAACTTGGTGTCACTTTGTTAATTTTATATACAGTACTATGCACCTTGGTTACGGTGTAGATATGTTTGCTCGCAAAGCATTCGAGGCGGATTATATTTGCGAAGTCATGATGGTTCATAGTATATGCATTAGGTAAGTATGATCACTTTCTCCTTCTTTTAACTAATCCTAATTTTACTAATCATTACTTTCATTTCAAATTGAATGTCGGATAATGGAACTTTAAGTTTGTAAGACATGTTTCAATAATTTCGTAATACGCGTATATAAGTTCACTGAAAACAAGCATTTCTTTAGTGTTAAGTTGGCGATACTAATGGATAAAGAATCGCAATTCTGAATGCGAATAGATGTATACCTGGACTTTACAGTACGTGAATTTTACACTTGGAAAAATTTGAACTAAAAAGAAATATTTCTTGAAGTAAATGGATTCCTTTTAAGAGTTAGAAATTCTATATAATGGGTTATATGAATAACTAATTAAACAATTGGTCTTTCTGAAAGGAAATTCTAATTTTACATTCAAGAGAAGATTTATCATACTTTGCGTACACTATGGTATAAACGTTACCAGAGTAAGTATGGCCTTTCGAAAAAATTCTACGAGTTTCGTCCTTGATTTCCCATTTAGACATATTATATCCATGCTAGCGTCGGGATTTATTATGTGCCGGGCATCCAAGGTAAGTTCACTATAGTAAGAAAAAATAAAAGTTAAAAACACCGCATGCGTTTAGTTCTAATTACTTGATAGGTGATTAGTCACGTTTACTCGATTATCTAGTATATATTACTTGACCAATACCATCATCTGTTCGAAAAAAACAAACAAAAAATGTACCCAAGCATCAATAAGAGCTTCACCGCTATCAATTTTCACTACAATTGTTGGACTTCGTATATGAAATATAAATAATATAAATTTAAAATACTTTGAGATGTTTTATTTCTAATAAGAAGCAGCTATCAGAAAATATGATTGATACTTATTACCGATATAGTGAAGTAAAAATTACTTGACTCTCCAGCAAATGTTATTCTTTTTTTTTCTAAGTGAAGCTCCTAAACAAGAAGCACATATTTTTTTTAACAAGACTTTGCTACATGCAACTCAATCAATCATAGTGAACGAAGAGTTCAATGAGCCTCTAATGCAAAATGAGACTTTCCTTCAAAAAGACTAATAAATAGTTGTAAACGAGTTTATAAATGCATATATTTATCTCTACCTTTTGGTCATGTATATAAAACGATTTGATAATTGCTTGGAGTGTATCTATTATGTTTTCGACATAAACTAATTTTCAGATAAACTTCACACGGAGAAAAATTTCTAATATTTTCACCCTGTAAATATGGTTAAACTAGGACAAATTGTTTTTCTGGAAAAATTTATACCTAGTTTTCACACAAAAATTTTATTAATTTTTCTACGCAGCAGGGTAAAATTTATCAGAATATCAGTTCGTTCTACATTTATCATGTAAAAATTATTAGAAATTTTTGTCCATGTACTTTCTGTAGATTAGATGATCTCGTCAATTTCTTACCGGGGTATTCATTTTACTTTTTACTAAAACTTTTAATAATAAAATATTTCAGTTTAGGTATATAATTTCAATGCGGCATTTCTAGTATGGTACAATGTATAATATTCACTTTCTGTAAAAAACTGCAGAAAAAACAAAGGGACTCCGTGACTACTGCGCGATAGAGCAACAAATTCTAAGCAATATATCCCTGACAAGATTTTGCTACAATAAATAGATAATCTGCAAAAATTTATTGAAGAAAGCGTAATCCAGCCAATAAGCGCGTGACTGCAAAGTATGCGGCGTCGAGTGGGAACACCCACCTTTTGCAGCCGCACGCTTATTGGCTGAATTACGCTTTCTTCAATAATTTTTTGCAGATTATCTATTTAATGTTGCAAAAAACTTGTCAGGGATATTTTGCTTAGAATTTGCTGCTTTATCGCGCAGTAGTCACGGAATCCCTTTGTTTTTTAACACCCTGTGTGTATATATATATATACATACATATGTACGATCTATTGGCGACAAAAGTGTGGCACGAATATATAACAACTGCACGGTTATGATTTAATATTGTATTATTAGCAATTGTTTAATTGCAGTAATACGTTAATTAAGCATTTGGAGGAAAAATTTAAATTATTGTCAAAATTAGGTGATTCTATCGATATATCTTCTGAAAAGATGAATGTCTTCAGGTATCTAATATTCTACTTGAGACGGCCAAAAATACTTAATATAATGAAATTGTGTCGTGACCTATGGGGGCACTTAAAATCAAAAGAAGACGCAACTGTAAGAAAATTCGAAAGAAAAGCTTATTATTATACAACTTTCATATTCTGGAATTCGATATGCGTTGTATCAATGTTCATTACCTCAGCCCATTTCACGAGGTTACCACCATTGACGGCCAACGGTTCCGAGAGACGAATGTTACCATTCAGGTTTGTTTAATTTGTTGCCAAACTGATAACAAAATAGATCTTTACACGTAATAAAAAATCAGTTCAAATCTATATCGGTTTCGTTAGGTTTTACGTAGACGTGCAAGAAGAACCTGCGTATACGATTGTAGTAATATTCCAAACGGTAGTTGTCTTTGGTACAGCGGTGATAATGCCCGGAATTGAAACTTTAGGATTATATTTGATAATGATGGCATCTGGTTATCTACGATCGATTCAATACAGACTGTTGTCGATGACCGCGTACAATACTAAATTTGTTTCGCTCGATTCTCACAATTCTTACAACTTACAATATCAATTACCGTTTACCGACATCTTGGAATGTGCGATATTTCACCAAAAAATCATGAAGTCGGTATCAAGTATTAAATGTAGTCATTGTTAAATGCAGCCTGGGAAGTATCCAGACGCTCGGGAAAAAAACGAATACTATTTTAAATATTGCAATTGAAGAATAAAAAAACTTTTTTCGAGCATATTTGTATAAAATATTATGAGGACGTCGAAGCTTAACAGTTCTTAAGACGGTGGCAAAAGATAATTATTACGTTTATTTTAAAAAATACGCAATTTTATACAAAACTCGAATACAGAAGCACTAGATGGCTAAACAATAAGTCGTTCTACAAAATTCCAGGTTAATATAAGAAGGACACCCTAATAAATGTAATAATTATTTTTTTCTGTTCGGACGGTAAACCACTGGGTACGCCACCCCCTAAATACTTATTATAAAAATGTATTCGAAAAAAGTTTACAACGGTTACTTTTTATTGATTAAATCCGACGGATACTTTTCCTCGTGAGAATGTATCTGCAATTATTCGACAAATATGTTTTTCGAATACTTTTTTAAAAATGTGCATTTCCAAATTGTCCACCGCCCGGCTATATTTGAATGCAAGAAACTTGAGATATACACCACGTGACAGATACATTCGGAAAACATATTTTTTTGAGTGTTAATTGCAATTTTTAAAAAATGATTCCGTTTTCCGGATTACTCCCAGACTTTACTGATAAAATAATTTCTAAAAACGTATTACATATTTTCAGTTTTTGCAAAGAGATCGAATTATTTATGAGAAACATTTACATGACCATAGTCACGTGCAACGTATACAATCTATCTCTGATTGGACTAAAGCTTCTTGAAGTAAATAACAGATTTTTTTGTTCAATTGTAGTTGTTGCTATTGTAACTATATCTATCACTCTGTGTAATTAAAAAAACATTTTAATCAGAATGATGAGTATTTCGCGAAATACATATCCTTATTAATACTGAATATAAGTCAATTGTTCATATGCCAGTGGGGACCGGAACATCTTATAAATGAAGTAAGAATATATATGCATTACATTACGATTGATCACTAGTCGACTCATAGTAGGTTACACTGAGAGAAAATGATTATTTACTACAAGTGAATATATAAATAAATAGTTGCAAGTCCCTATTTAAAGTTATATTTCATATTTAATATGTAACTAATAGATTGTTTTAGTAGAGAATCGCTGAAAAATGTGTTTATTTCTGTTTTTAAGAAGCGATTTTTCTCATCTTTTATTACCATTTATTGAACATAAATTTCTTCCTGTCTTAAGCTATTTTTTAAATTGTAAACATAGATTAACTTTATGTCAAGATAAGACCTAATAAACTGCTGTTAAAAATAGATAAGTGGAAAATATAAGAAATTCCTGTTTATCTTTGTATAAATACTGTCATTATAATATGATACAAATCGGTTGTAAGTCACATACTAAGAGAAAATACTATTTCAGGCAATTGACGTTTTTGTTAAGATGTTTCTTTATAGTTACGTATTATTTGAATCAGTTGATAACAATTACATTTGAATTAATTTCTACTTTGTTAAAGTCTAATTAGTTAAAAACTATAAGTATATTAATATTCAAGAAATATAATTTTATTAAATTAATAAATTTATAACAATAAATGTATGATTCTTTATCAGAAATATTTATTTCTCACAGTGGACGAAAAATTTAAAAAGCCATCTGAATCCATTTTTTACTACTAAAATTTGTACTAGGGTTGGCTAATTCGAGGATGAATACATAATTTTAAATTGTAACAGTTGCCGTCGATGCATCAACCTTTCATGTTAAACAGTAAAAAGCGCCAGACACGTGCCTATTTTTAGAAAAATATGAATTAAGACCAGGTGTATTGGGTTGATAATCTTAGCATACGTAATATCATGCGGTAATACATAACTTATCTAACAAAGTGTGTGTTCAGCGCTATGCGTGACTTTAAAGTCATGGATTTGTAATAAGTAGTTTTCAATGTCAATGTAAGAAGTTGTAAACGTTACAATTTATGTATTATCCTCATCTTTGAATATGCCACACAATTTTAGTACAATCCGGATCAAGCGGCTATTCGTTCAGGCTACAGACCGATATCCCAATTATGAATTATGATACGAGTTGATACCGAATTACAAGAATCTATTTGTCACATCAATAATGTTCAAAACTATAAATTAAACTACGAATAGTTCATAGGATATTTCAAATAATCTGGCGAACCTTTTGTGCCCCTGTTTTTGAAGTACATAATAGAAGAAAAAAAGTAATTTTCGATAGCGTGTACGTAAAGTACGATTTTACGTACTGTTTTGCGGACGTAAAGTGCGACTTTACGAACACGTGTACAGTCTTTACGGACACGTTTACGAAAAAAAATATTGTATTGAAATTACTACGTACTTTACGGATACTCTCTCAAAAAGTAATGTTCGCGCCTCGGCCGAAAACTTTTTCAGTCTCGCGTGTAAAGTAGCGATCCTGCTTCGCAGGTTCTCGGACTCTATTTTCTACACTCGGCCAAAAAAGTTCTACTTTACGGCCTTGGCACGAAAACTACTATTTTTGTTCAAAATATATAAAGAGGGTTATTAAAAGAGTTTATTATATTATTTTTTACTTTAAAAAAGAAAATCAAAAGTTTTTAATATTTTTTTGAATTATTATTGTTTTTTCTACATTTGGATAATCAAATTGCATCCAGAATTTTCGAAAGCTATGATTATAAATTATTTTTTTTCACTTCAGTTTCTCCAAAACGAGGACGTTTGTATATCTGTACATGTAAAATTACATGATTTTTTTTCTCTAATTTAGCAAATCATTTAATCACTAATAAGTGAAAGAGAATGCATTATGTAAAATAAAAATCGTTAATCAGTGTAACTGTATATACAAAGTATGGGTCTTATTCGTTAAGTATCCCCGTTCCAAAAATAATTACTTTCTTTCATAATCGTTAAAAATAATCTGCAAATATATAATTAAAATACAAATTTCCATGGATAAACTTATTTTTCTTATTAATCTAATAAGCCAATAATTATTAGTTTTTGGATAATTAAAAATTACATTTATTATAATATTTCGTCATTTTTTAATGATTTATGAAAAAAAGTAATAATTTTTTTTCGTAGGGGATGTAACAAAAAGCCTCCAGAATATTTTTATATTTATAAGATTATAAAATTAATGTAATTAGTATAATGTAAATCAAAAGGCGCGATAGCGCCTGACGCAAGTATAGCGCGAGAGCCATTATAGACAGCTAATTTAACCCCTCAGATTTTTGATGTCTTTTTTTTTACTATTACATTATATTCAATATGTAATAGATCAAACCTCGTATTCTCTATTTATTTATCTTCATTTTACATTCAATTCTATGTAAATTCATTGACGGATATTGAAGAAAAATCATGACAAAGAAATTGCTTGTTGATTTCCTTTACGAAATTTTTTCCTCTTCCCTTTTTTCGTCTCCCTCATATATATATGTCTATTTGCTTTCCAGCCCGTGAGAGAGTGCGGACAGAGGTAAAAACCGCCAGTCAGACTCTGAAAAATTCCTTGAGAGGGAGCTGCTGCTACTCTTTTTCAATACTGTTGTCACGTATATATATATATATTATATTATATCAAAAGGTGCGATAGACAGCTAATTTAACCCTTAAATTTAACTGTTATTTTAAAAATATTCAAATTCTAAAATTAGTCAGGGGGCCTTTGGATATATATATAATATGACATCCCTGTTTCTTCAAAAATATCACGTAACACATAGGTGCAGGGGATCACATTTAGTTACACGGGAGAGAAAGAGAGATAGAGTGAAGTGAGAGATAATCAAGTCAAACGTCAACCCGCGTGTATATTACAGCGTGCAAAAAGTGTTACAGATAAAACAAGTATTTCTGTGTAAAGAAAAATAGCATCTCACTAATAAGATGAGTAAATAAACGATAAAAAGGAAAAAGTCTGAAGAGAGATAGAATATTTAATGAAATGGAACTTAATTACAATGAACAAATGGAACAAATAAAAACTAGCAAACAAAACTCAGATGTTAAGAAACGTAATAATGGAATTCATTGCATTAAGTTTAAAAAACAAGTATTTCTGTGTAAAGAAGAATAGCATCTCACTAATAAGATAAGTAAATAAACGATAAAAAGGAAAAAGTCCGAAGAGAGATAGAATATTTAATGAAATGGAACTTAATTACAATGAACAAATGGAACAAATAAAAACTAGCGAACAAAACTCAGATGTTAGGAAACGTGATAATGGACTTCATTGCATTAAGTTTAATAAGGATGAATGTATATTTCAGTTTGCAATATATGATGATGACGAACATATAAAAACATACTGTTCAAATTTTTAATGAAAATAATAAGGGAACATTTGGAGTTTTGGATATTCCATTGGCCATAGATTTGCATCAAGTAGTTAAAGAAACACCTTTGGATAATATTGTTTGTAAATACTTGTAAGATCCAATATTTGTAAGAAATCTTAAGTTACACTTAGACACGTATCACACACGAAAAAGCAATATGATGATTTGAAATCTTATTTGGAAGATGTTTGTAATTGTTCTGTGGATGTGCATTATTTTTATACTATTGTTTTATAACATTTCTGAAATGCAAAGATTTTGAAACTAATATCTACTTTAACATAATTGTTTATGTATTTTATGACTTAACAAAAGAAAATGCTATTGAAGTAAAATTTGACTTAAACAGCTTTGATGATATTGACAATACTAACATGAAGCAACATTTAGAATCTTTTTTCGAATGTTTTAAAACTTTAACACTAAAAGAAGCATTTATTCAAATAATTGAACAAGATAATGCACCTATGGAATGGAAGTTGGAAAAATATGATACAATATTAAATTTAAGTGTAAGTATTTTTAATTAAGACTTTAAAACTGAAAAAAATTATTCATTTACTTCTCTTTTAGGATTTATCAGATTTTGAAAGCTCAGATGATGATATTAGCCAGATGAGCACTCCGAAAAAGAAACAAACAAAACAAGCAGTGATAAAGAAACCTTCATATACTAAAATTAAAGCAACTGTTAATAAATTACAAACTAACAAAAAGTCACAAGGTAAAAATGATGGCTCTACTGAACAGTATAGTCAAGGAAATTTTCAAACAAATATGAATGTTAAAAAAACACAGAAAACTAACAAGAAAAAGAAAAAAAAACTTTAAGATACAATGAGACAAACAAAACTAAACTTTACATTAGAGAAGAATGCGAATGAAAAAAATGTTACTGGTGATAATAGTGCAATAAGCGCTGCTATTCATGTGAATAAAAAAAGGGCAGAACAATTAAAGCAAGTCAACACATCCAAAGGAGAATCAAATAGTGAAATGGATAAAACAGATGAAATTAATAAAGTTAATTCAAAAGGTAAACCGCAAAAACAGCAATTAGCTAGCAAGCTAGTTAATTTAAATAAGACTATTGACATGAAAAGGAAATCAATAACAAACATAAATACCATTAAAAGACCACATATTATAATTAACAAAAGAATCAAGCAACCTATCACAACAAGTACACCACTTCATGTGCAAACTAATAAATTATTTCAACCAACTACAAATGATAATTTGGACATCAGTGAAATAAGTAGAAGAGAATCTGTAAATACCAATAATCATAATAGCAGCAGTAGTAGTAGTACCAGAAACCAAAGACATTCTCGTAATTAAAAAAATTGTAAAAATTTAAAATTGTTAATATTATTTAATTATGGTTGCAAAACACCAATATATTAAGTATATGGTGGAATGTGCATCCAATAATTAAACACATTATTTTTGTACAATATACAAAAATATTATAATTAATAATTAAAATATATTTAGCCATTATTGTTGCACAGTGCACAAAAATAATGTGTTTAATTGATCAATAATGATCAATAATTTATACATTTTTTATAATTATCAAGTATATATTTTTATACGATTGATTTTTGATATTTACAATTAAAATTTCTATATCCAATTAATTTAAATTAATTTTTATTTCATTCAGGACAATTACATTAATAGGAATTTTATTAATAATTCATTTCGTTTGACCATGTAACTGTTGTATATAATAAAATAATAAAAACTTTTTTTTCAAAATGTTAAAATTATATTCTACCTTCATTGATGTTATGTTTTTATTTACATTTTTTTATAATTTTATTCATAATAACATTGTAATATTTTTCATCCAAAATCATCCAAAATAATTGAATAAACAATTATTTATTAACTTCTAAGAAAGGAAATAAGGATATTTATTTACAAAATGTTTCTTATTAGAAATAATAAATTATATTTTTTAATGTCTACACTTTCTTAACAAATATATTATACTAAAATTGTTCATCAACATTCTTCAATGAACTAATAATGCACAGTCTATTGTTTTTAACTTGTTGGAAGCATTTCATCTCTGAAGGCAAGAGCAGAAACTACTTTTTGGTGTCCTTGATATTCTCTCTTCACAGTTCCTGTTGCTATATTCCATAATCTTGCAACACCATCCAACGAAGCAGTAAAAATGTATTGCGAATCAGCACTGAAAGCTACATCCCAAACCCATCATTTAGCTTCGTGCTGTAGAACTTGTACCTCGGAAAAGTCTGTTGTTTTCCAAACTTTGGCAGTCTTATCTGCTGAAGTAGTAACAAGAAGTGTACTATCAGGACTAAACTTACATCTAAGTGCATATGCTCTATGTGCATTTAACTTATGCCTAGGATTTAATTTTGTAGGTTCTTCACCGATACCACCGGTAAGTGTCCATATAAAACAATGATCTCTGTTGTTAACAGCAGCCATACAAGTCCCATCTGCATCAACTGCTATGTCTTGTTCTTAATTACTTGAGATTGTTCATCGACAAGTGTTCCTCTTTTAACAGATTGTCAGAAAGTTAGTGTGTGAAGATATAATGTCGTCGAGTGACAATGCTTGTCTCAGATGCTTAGCAAAAATACATCCCAGGAACATTCAGTCACCTGTAAATAAAAATTATTGTAGTTACAAATAACTGCTTCTTTTTTTTACATTAAATTATTTACCTACCTCGAATAAAAAGTGATACTGCATTTGATGTACTAAATGTACCATACTGCTAGTAATTAAATGAATGTGTTTCTGTATTGGTAAAGTTTCAGGCATTTTCCTAAACATTTTTGCGGAAGTGATTTGTTGTTTCAATATTGCTTGATACGTTTGATGACTAGGCTCCAGAATCTAAATTGTTAAATAAATAATTTTATTAACAAATAATTATATTATTTTTAACTTCTCTAAAATTTAATTTATTCAAATAATTAATAAACATTTCCTAAATTATTTTTACTATTTTTATTCAAATCTTGATATTTACAAATGTAGTAAAAATAAAAAATTTAAATAATTATTATACTGTACCTGTGAAAACTGTAGTCCAAAACCAAGAATTTGACAAACTTTTAAATTATCAACATTAAACATAACCAATAATTGTCACTGACAGGTTCTGCTACGCGCACGATTCTCGGCAAATTAGATGATTGACGACCGTGTAATAAGATAAAAGATGACCGTTTAAGATAAAATAATGAAAAAATAACTAGATCACGCATGTCTCACTCACTCGTTCGTTTTCCCCTATAGCTCTGTCTCAACTTTTTCGAGTAGACATATATATATACTTATAGGAGACGAAAAGGATATCGAAAAATATATAGCCCAGTAAAAGAATTTGACATCTCAGATATTTACATGAAATTTTATTTATTTAAAGAGTATTACTAAGGTTTCCAATCACACTTTCAAAAACTATGTCTAATAAAAAATTATTAATTTTTACTCCCATCTTTTTTCTACTTATTTTTCTTTTAATTAATTAGACATTTTATATATTTTGCTTAAACTTCATAAGTTGTTTCTGCTATTGAAAGTACTGAAATCAAAGCGGAATAATCGACAAGTATTTTTTACCATACACATCAATTTGTGTTTTTGTTAAACACTTATACATAGTTGCTTAAAATTTCTTACAAATTTCTGCAATTGAAAGAACTGAAATCAAAATGGAATCGACAAATATTGTGTACCATATCAACACAAACTTTTAATTTATTTATTATTATTTTAAGTATTCACTTTAAATAACTCGTTTATTCGTTATTTGTGTCTCTAGAAAGTACTTTATAAAACACCTTCGACGAAGGTGTCAAACTTCGCAAGTATGGTTTCCAATCACACTTTCAAAAACGATGTCTGATAAAAAATTATTAATTTTTACTCCCATCTTTTTTCTACTTATTTTTCTTTTTTATAATTAGACATTTTATATATTTTGCTTAAACTTCATAAGTTGTTTCTGCTATTGAAAGTACTGAAATGAAAGCGGAATAATCGACAAGTATTTTTTACCATACCATCAATTTGTGTTTTTGTTAAACACTTATACATAGTTGCTTAAAATTTCTTACAAATTTCTGCAATTGAAAGAACTGAAATCAAAATGGAATCGACAAGTATTGTGTACCATATCAACACAAACTTTTAAATTATTTATTATTATTTTAGGTATTCACTTTAAATAACAAGTTTATTCGTTATTTATGTCTGTAGAAAGTACTTTTATAAAACACCTTCGACGAAGGTGTCAAACTTCGCAAGTATGGTTTCCAATCACACTTTCAAAAAGGATGTCTGATAAAAAATTATTAATTTTTACTCCCATCTTTTTTCTACTTATTTTTCTTTTTATTATTAGACATTTTATATATTTTGCTTAAATAAACTTCATAAGTAGTTTCTGCTATTGAAAGTACTGAAATCAAAGCGGAATAATCGACAAGTATTTTTTACCATACCATAAATTGTATTTAATTAAACATTTATATATTGTTTCTTAAACTCCATAAAAAGTTTCTGCAATAGAAAGTACTGAAATCAAGTACAATCAACAAGTATTTATTTTTAAAAATACAAATATCTTTTAAATTGATAACAAACATTTTTTCAAAAAAATATCTTACAAGTTTACATTTCAATACTAGTTCTGTCATGTCCTACAAGCAATATATAAATAATTTTTTAATAATTTTATTAATTTCTGCAAAACTGATAAAAAATAAATTTCTCACTTTTTTATTCTCTTTAAATACACAATGTATAACCTTCCAGTGTCTTGCAGAAATAGATAAACAATTTTATATAATAATAATAATATTCATTTGTGCAAAATTAATTTCTGCAAAACTAATAAAAAAGTAATTTCTCCTCTTTTTATTCTCTTAAATAAATAATACTTGCACCACTCCTTGAATTGCCATCTTACTCTTGTATAGTAAATCTAATTCGAACTGCATAACCACTGCTTATAGTTTACATCAAGGGTTTAGAAATATTTTAAGGTAGATTAAGTATAAGACTTGATGTTAACTCATGAGACCTGTATATATCGGAACAGCGAATAATTTTATTTGACTTCTGGCAGTTAAACAAGTACCAGCACTTGACAACTATTTATGATTAGAAAAAGAATAGATACGTTCAATTCCGATTAGAAATATTACGTTTTAAACATTAGATTGCTTTATTTTCAACTTAATAATCGACAAGTATTTTTTACCATACCATAAATTGTATTTTAATTAAACATTTATATATTGTTTCTTAAACTCCATAAAAGTTTCTGCAATAGAAAGTACTGAAATCAAAGTACAATCAACAAGTATTTATTTTTAAAAATACAAATATCTTTTAAATTGATAACAAACATTTTTTCAAAAAATATCTTACAAGTTTACATTTCAATACTAGTTCTGTCATGTCCTACAAGCAATATATAAATAATTTTTTAATAATTTTATTAATTTCTGCAAAACTGATAAAAAATAAATTTCTCACTTTTTTATTCTCTTTAAATACACAATGTATAACCTTCCAGTGTCTTGCAGAAATAGATAAACAATTTTATATAATAATAATAATATTCATTTGTGCAAAATTAATTTCTGCAAAACTAATAAAAAAGTAATTTCTCTCTTTTTTATTCTCTTTAAATAAAATAATACTTGCACCACTCCTTGAATTGCCATCTTACTCTTGTATAGTAAATCTAATTCGAACTGCATAACACACTGCTTATATGTTTACATCAAGGGTTTATAAATATTTTAAGGTAAGATTAAGTATAAGACTTGATGTTAACTCATGAGACCTGTATATATCGTAACAGCGAATAATTTTTATTTGACTTCTGCAGTTAAACAAAGTACCAGCACTTGACAACTATTTATGATTAGAAAAAGAATAGATACGTTCAATTCCGAATTAGAAATATTACGTTTTTAAACATTAGATTGCTTTATTTCAACTTTTTTAAAACTATTTTCAGTATGCAAGAGAATTTTTTTTTTTATATTTTAACGTCGTTCTTTATGTGCCTCCCGATTCGGTGCTAATCAGCGACGAAAGTCATACGATTTCTTGGCGAAGTAAAGTATACAAGAGGATATTAGTATAAATCATAAAAAACTTCTGAAACACTTAACCAACGGTGGTGCAAGTATTATTTTATTTAAAGAGAATAAAAAAGAGAGAAATTATTTTTTATTAGTTTTGCAGAAATTAATTTTGCACAAATGAATATTATTATTATTATATAAAATTGTTTATCTATTTCTGCAAGACACTGGAAGGTTATACATTGTGTATTTAAAGAGAATAAAAAAGTGAGAAATTTATTTTTTATCAGTTTTGCAGAAATTAATAAAATTATTAAAAAATTATTTATATATTGCTTGTAGGACATGACAGAACTAGTATTGAAATGTAAACTTGTAAGATATTTTTTTGAAAAAATGTTTGTTATCAATTTAAAAGATATTTGTATTTTTAAAAATAAATACTTGTTGATTGTACTTTGATTTCAGTACTTTCTATTGCAGAAACTTTTTATGGAGTTTAAGAAACAATATATAAATGTTTAATTAAAATACAATTTATGGTATGGTAAAAAATACTTGTCGATTATTCCGCTTTGATTTCAGTACTTTCAATAGCAGAAACTACTTATGAAGTTTATTTAAGCAAAATATATAAAATGTCTAATAATAAAAAAGAAAAATAAGTAGAAAAAAGATGGGAGTAAAAATTAATAATTTTTTATCAGACATCCTTTTTGAAAGTGTGATTGGAAACCATACTTGCGAAGTTTGACACCTTCGTCGAAGGTGTTTTATAAAAGTACTTTCTACAGACATAAATAACGAATAAACTTGTTATTTAAAGTGAATACCTAAAATAATAATAAATAATTTAAAAGTTTGTGTTGATATGGTACACAATACTTGTCGATTCCATTTTGATATTATTTTACAGAGTGAAGCCATCAGTAATGCTGCTTACTTTGCGACTCTAGAGCATCCTCATACCGAACAACGGGTTAATAAAATTTTACTTTTTATGATGGTTAGAGCACAAAAACCAATACAATTAACTGCTGGTGGATTTATAAATCTTTCCATAGAAAGTTTTGGAAACGTAAGAATAATCATGTATTAATAATATTAAAATATTTTACGATTTTTTTTTATAAAAAATTATTCGGGAAATTTGTATTCAGTAATTTTAGTAGAATTCGAATAGAAAATGAATTTAAATATATTCAAATTATTTTACAGATGGTTACAAACGCATTTTCATTATTTACCGTCGCCCGGAATTTTATAAATTGAAATGTCAGCGTTAAGCGTATAGTGTTAGATTTAATAAAAATAAAGTTGTTTAAATTAACAGTATGATAAACAAAGGTAAACCAAATTATTTGAAGTACCGTCACATACCCAAATCTTGATCATATACCAATTTCTGATCAATATATAATTAAAATGACTATAATAAGATTTATTATAAATATAATTGCTAAAAAAAAAGTCTAAACAAATACTTATTCTTATAATAACTTCCTCGAAATTTCTATAATTTTGTTACATATTGTTGGACAAAAAAAATTATTTAATTGTAATGTTGAGGAACGATCACGAAGACGCCATTTTACTAAGCGTTGCAGTAAGAAACACTCGCCGTGCAGTTAAGGTTTTATTCAATGACGACGTAGGTTTCAAGGCGGCTTCGCGAATATATCTTGAGTTCAATGCTTTCTTGAATACTTCTGACCGTATTTGCGATATTACGAGTTATTTTTTATTAATAAATTGAATGATCAACAATAGGTTCAAATTTTTGAACACTTAAGTAGTACTTGATCGCGCGATCAGCAACTGTCCTTCACAGGTAAGATATAATTACATTGTTTTTACATATAATTAAACAATTAATATGCTCTGTATTGAGTAGCTGTTATAATTAAGAGAAATAGAACTTATTGACCAATTTATGATCACTAGTTTATGTCAGAAATAAAAATTTATAAGTTGCTATATTGCATGGATTTCAGAGGTTAGGTTTCCTATTATCAAACTAACATATTACCAAGTTTGATTAAAGTTTGTTAAAATGCTTGACATTTTAATAATTATGATTTAAATATTATTTTTAATTTTTGAATATATTACATTTTTATATGTTATTATATAAGTAAAAGTTAAAATTGGGACGATCCAAAAATGGATGGATGACTCAGGAAAGTTTCTATGAGTACATAACTGGTAAGTAAAAATGCAGAATTAAAGCATTCTAAAATAAAATTTGAGTTCATCAATTAAAGGTTCAACTAATGTTGAGGCGTATAGGAGTGAATCTTTTTACACTGTTTGAGTACAAGTGTTCACTCTCACTCGTTATGTTAATAAGGAGTGATATTTTTTAAATAAATAAAACCACGTATAAGGTTAAAATAAATGTTTATTCAGTGACGTTGAATGTAGAACTAACTGTACAAAGTTTCTTAACCTAACACATCAGTTATGATGGGCGTTTACAAAATTTACAAAATATTTTAAATGTTTTCTAATTGGTGAAAAGTTATAATAAGGCGGTAACTAGTAGTCTGAGATTTGTTGGCAGGATGACAATGGTGGGGACGAAGGGTACATGGTGGTGGACAATGACACACTGATGGATCCACCGCAATAAACTATATTGCTTGTTATTAACCCTAAGGCCTAATGATGTGCGCGTTCTAATGTGAAATTTTTATATTGTTGTTTTATGAATATCAGGGGAATAAATTTGTAACAACATTTCAATACGATCCGTAGTAATAATTATTAATTGTAAATACGTGTTCAAACATGCAAAGCTTCCTTCACAGGTACGAAATTTTAATCCTCGCTTGTTTTAAAATCTCACGCACGTCTAAACAACCAACAATAGTGAAAAACTGCATTTAACTTGCTTCGACAACAAATTATATAATTCTTATATATCCAATTTTCAAATTTTAGCTATCGTAGAGAATTAAAATACTTTTTCTGGCTATCAGTGGATGAACCTTTTACTTCATAAGTTTCACCGATGGCTAAATTTGAGTTACTGTAGAGAATTAAAATACTTTTTTTAGCTATCGGTGAATGAACCTTTTACATCATAAACTTCACCAATGGCAAAATTTTGATTAATATGCTTTAAACTGTTTAAATAAAAAATTTGTGAGTGAAATATTAGAATATACACATTTTTCTAATTTCATAAACTAAATAGATTTTATATGTATTAATTAATTTATAAATGTTTTTCTATAGGTATTTAAAAGTTAAGATTAGATAAGATTAGAATAAAACAAGAAAAAACGGATGAAAAAAAATGATAACTCTCGGAAGAGAGGGAAAATGAACAGAAGAATTTAAGATTAGAAAAAGTAAAAATAAAACAAGAAAAGGTAGTTGAAAAAAGATCCCGTGCATCAAAATCAAAGAAGAGTTTAAATTAATAAATTATAAATAATAGATTTTTATTGTTAAAATATTTTATTTGCTGCATACCATTGAATAAGTACTGAAAAAAAATAAAGATCAAATAAATAGAAAAATGAAAATAGATATAAAAATAAATGAATACAAATTGATTACCTGTTAGATATTATATATTATTATTACATGTATAATAATTTAATTTTATTTACTAAATGCTTTATAAAACACTAAAACGATATATATTGATATATAAATTTAATTGTTACCTATAAATAATTTAAAAGTTGAAATGATCAAGAATTGGTTAATAGGTTGATCAGGAACTAGTAATACTCGCATGTGATTGATCAGGAATTGGTAATTCCGACTTTTTTTTAATATTTTTTCTTATTTTGAAAATATAAGTTGTTTTATTATTCTCTTACATCACTAAAACTAAAATTAAACCTTATACTTTCATAAATGTCAAAATACATGTGATTATTAGTCGCTATTAACATAAAATTATTGTGTAAAACTACTGATCCGCCTTAACTGATCAAGAATTGGTTATGTGACGGTACATTAAGCTATTTATTTTTCTTATTATATGCTACTATACATAGAAATAATTCTAGGGTGCACAAATCAACCCATGCCTACAATAGATGCAGTGTATTTATTACCCTACTATTACACAACAGTGTGGCATTGTTATTTTGTCAAATTTTCAACGTTAACTGAAAGTCGTTAAAACATTGCTAGGAAGCTATTCAACTTGAAATCTGTCTTTATGTTGTGAATATTTTATTTTTATTTAGGTGTTTGTCATTTGAGAATAATAAAACTTAATAATAAATTTCTCCATATTGATCAAGTGCATGTCTCTTTATAAAATCTTTATAAAAAAAAGTATTTTATACACATAGTAAAATTATTTTAAACTTCTTACTCAATCTTTCGACTTTTGGGACCCAAATTAATCATAATGTCAGAAAAGTGAGGAAAATATTTGACCATCTTTATATTTGGTTATTTGAATGAACGTAATCTGCTATGCAAATATCTTCTATAGTTCTCGCATGACGAAAACACTAAATCCATAGGGTGACAGGTAGTGTATTGAATAAAGATTTGTAAAAATTACTCAATAGATTATAAGTATAATGTGTACGTTTTGAATTATATAATTTCTTCATAAATTCACAAACACAAAAGCATATCTTGTGCGTTATGAAATAAGTTGTGCTATGTAACACACTTAATGTCTTATTATTGTTTTGAGTTGTTTACGACACAATATCTTATAAGAATATATAAGAGCACATAGATCCCAGCAACGTTTAACATCGTTCAGATGTGACAAAAATAACATTGCTATAACGTTGTGTGCAGGTAGTTGCCGGTACAACGATGCCAAAATGTTGAATGGAAATATGGTGTCAACCGAATGAAACATTATTATAACCACAATATTTAACATATTTGTTGTAGGTCTAGTAAACCTAAAAATAATCAAGTAAAAATATTGTATCATTGTACATATTTTCTTTGTAATAGTATATCAACAAATAAATATTCACTGTCCTATACGATAGATGCATTAAATGTAGTATTTTAATTTTACTTCACCTCTACTGTCTTAACAGTCCTTTCCTTAATTTGAAATCTATCATAAATGGAATTGTCATAATGGAATCAGTGATTTATGAATGAATTGACTGCTGTAAAAGCGATTATCAATTGATAAATTATAATTCTTACAAATTTGCTTCATTTGTCCAAATAGTTAACAATAGAAATATAAATTTCAACTAAAATATTAGCCAACGCTATTTCTTTAATACGAACGTCGTGATCGACTGCTTCGACAAACTTCCAAAAAGATGTGAGTCAAATGCGTCACAAGCGCAGTTGATTGCGCATGCAGACCTCCTCGAGCCTATAAGGCTAGGTTGTGATGAATAATTTTAAAGAACTCTAACAATTGAAAATCAGATGCAAAAAATTACAAGTGGTAAAACTCTGGATAATACAAACTTTTAAATCGGGTAATGTTTTTACCTTAAGCACCTCTTAAAATGTAAAAGCAACGAGGTTCTATTTTCAGTTAACCGAGACGTGCAAAAACGGTGCGTCTGCATTTCACTTTTCGTCAACATTATTTATTGTATATTAATTCAGTATATATTTATTGCTTAGGAAGTCACATACCTGCATCTCAAGATTTCTGGCTATTATAATAATGACTTTCAGAGAAATACGTACGGACGTCAAGTAAGGTAGTATCGATAAAGCATGAGAAACGTAAAAACCTGGGATTATGATACTTCGACTTTCAGTCACATTCGATACCTTCGATGGATCGGATTTTTCCCTTTCAAGGATCATACACTCGATTTCATTGGAATCGAAACTTCTCATAACTGGGTGTCACATCATTAATTTCATATACAGGGTGTCCTAAAAGTAACGATACACCCAATAAATATTCCAGGTAAAAGCTTTTTTAAAAAAGGTGAAGGTCATTTCTTGAGTAACTTTTTACGACGAATACAGTGGTGAACTTGGATTTGACCTTTAACTTGCCATTCAAGGTCATTTCAAGGTCAACTTTGCTTTTTTAAATGGGAACCCCTATTTTTGACAATAGCAATCGAAAGAGCGAGAAATTTTACGTCTAAACATGTACTCAGGTCTTAGGTCAAGGTGACCTTGAACCTTCTGCTGAAGATTATTAAGTTTTAGGTATGGATCGGCTCCGATCTGTACTTGTTTGACTTAGGGATATTAAAAAGGTCAAGGGAATTCTTGTAATAATGGTATCCAATGGTGACCTTGGATTTGACCTAGCGTTAGACCTTGAAAGTCATTCGAAGGTTAACTTTTTTTTTAATGAAAACGGCTATTTTTCACAACAACAATCAAAAGAGCGGGAAATTTCACTCGAACCTGCTATGGATTAACTCCATTCTGTAAGTTTGAACCTTCAAGGTCATTGTGAGGTCATTTTTTTCTCTCTGTTTCCCTTTGGGGTTCTTGATTTGTGTGAGTCCCCTTGCCTCTCACGTTTGGGGTGCTTGATTAGCGTGAGTCCCCTTGCCTCTCACGTTTGGGGTGCTTGATTAACGTGAGTCCCCTTGCCTCTCACACTTAATTATTAGCAGTAATAATCTCATCTTACTTTAAGTGCTCAAACAGCTCTCCATTCACTTCGAGGAGACGAGGGGACTCATGTAAATCAACCACCCCAAAGGAAACAGATTTTACTACGTCCACGTCGTTGTTCCTGGGTAACGCTAAATGTAAAAAAATGACCTCGCAATGACCTTGAAGGTTCAAACTTACAGATTGGAGTTAATCCATAGCAGGTTCGAGTGAAATTTCCCGCTCTTTTGATTGTTGTTGTGAAAAATAGCCGTTTTCATTAAAAAAAAAGTTAACCTTCGAATGACTTTCAAGGTCTAACGCTAGGTCAAATCCAAGGTCACCATTGGATACCATTATTACAAGAATTCCCTTGACCTTTTTAATACCCCTAAGTCAAACAAGTACAGATCGGAGCCGATCCATACCTAAAACTTAATAACCTTCAGCAGAAGGTTCAAGGTCACCTTGACCTATGACCTGAGTACATGTTTAGACGTAAAATTTCTCGCTCTTTCGATTGCTATTGTCAAAAATAGGGGTTCCCATTTAAAAAAGCAAAGTTGACCTTGAAATGACCTTGAATGGCAAGTTGAAGGTCAAATCCAAGTTCACCACTGGATTCGTCGTAAAAAGTTACTCAAGAAATGACCTTCACCTTTTTTAAAAAAGCTTTTACTCTGGAATATTTATTGGGTGTATCGTTACTTTTAGGACACACTGTATAATACAATGCATATCGACTACGGTATCAATATGTTCGCCCGCAAAGCATTTGAAGTGGATTTTATTTGCGATTTCATGGTTGTACAAAGTTTATGTATCAGGTAAGAACAACTTTTTATTTTCTTTTTATACTCGCAACAAAGTTTTATATTAGTAAGATATTTCAAAGGATTTTAAAATATAACAGCAACTTTTATAATTTTTTAATCATAAAAAATGTAGAAGTTATCAATTATTTATTTAGGAAAATGTAAAACGATTAACTCGATGTAATAATAATAATGATTATTTTGTGAAATTCACCGTCCAAGGGTAGAGATACATTTTTCTACGATTGACTCGATAATTTTCGTAAACGCATTGTATTTTAATGCTTTTAATTAATATTATCTTATAAATGCGCCATATACATGTTTATACTTTACATACAAAGAAAGTAATTGGAGAGGTCACGGGAAACGAATTTGTTTGTAAAAGCGAAATATAATATGATTTGTCCCCAATGGATGCTAGGGACAAATTTAAGGGGAAATAGTATATTCAATGATTAAGTTTAAATGAGATGGCATCTGTAAAAACCTGTTTAATTCAGAAATAGATCCAATAATTTTTTTATTTTATTCTTTCGACATTTCTTTGGTTGCCGGTACGCGCCGTCTAGTGTGAAATAAATAAGCAGACGCTTAAACAGCGTAAAAATAAATTTTATTTCCTTTTTCGTTGTGCGTGTCAAGTGTGTGTGTCTAACGAGTAGGTGTGCTCGGGTGGAGTGTTAGACTGTGAATAATTTCTCCGGTGCAAAGCTGCTTGGCAGGTCACCTACGGAAAGGAATGGAAGGGATGATAATAATCGGTACAGTTAGTTTTCTAAGGTAGAAAAAAGGTTTGCAAGTTTGAACCCGTTGAACGATGCGAACCAGATGTACGTAGTAATTAAGAAAACATTAACCGGGTGAATCCCAAAACGTGAAAAGAAATTAATTGCACGGATGACTGTAAAACTGAGCATAAAAATTTAACCGTAAGGATGCCGACATATAAAACAATTGAGGGACGGATGTCCGCGCGGGTGAAAAGGTTTAGGATTAGGAAAAGAATGACCTGCGAAGGGACTTCGTAAAGGAGGCGTGTTTGAGGATGTATATGCATGTGTATGATTTATAAATACATATAATATTATTCGTGTGCTTTTAATTAGTAATACTAAATGTTTAAGTACCGAGAGCGTATGTAGGGAGCCGCTATAGTACCCCCTTGCCAGTGATGAAGTCACGATATCAGTTGAATCCACCTTGGTAGCGCTCGGTAAATCGAACGCGTCGTCCTGACCTGCGAGGATCGTCTTGCCGCTGTGTGGTTTGAAGACGTGATGAAGGAGTGGGGCTGTTGTTTGATTGCGTTGTCTGCTGTTGCTCCTCTGTAGTTAGGTTGTCCTCTGCTAGTGTGAATGCAGGTATAAGTCGATCTATACATTCGGTGATGTGATTTCCGTTTTATCGGACCATTCTATATGGCATATCCAGTGTATTTTTAACTGCATCGTGTCGTACTAAAGCGTGGCTCCTTGTGTTGAGGTCTTTAAAAATAAAAACTTTATGCTCGCCGTGTCGGCTTGCTTTTACTGGTCGCAGTGTCTGCATTTTGTGGCGTAAGTCCTTGATGTACTCAGCCGCGTCGTCCGTTGCGTTCGGCTGTGCTGATAAGAATTCGCCGGGTAGCCGAAGTGTTTCGCCGTATACTCCACCGAGAGCTCCTCGTCCTCTTGTTGGGATGCTGCTAAAGCACTGAAGTCTATAGATGTAGTGATGACTTCAATGCGTGAAAGTGCATCGGCGACGATGTTGACCAATAGAATCCAGATGTCGGGCTTGTCTCGGTAAAACTTTTTCTAACTTTTGAAAGCAAAAATTAGTGGCTGTGGTCCGTAAAAATGGTGAAATCGCGGGCTTCTACCATGTGTTTGAAGTGCTTAATCGCGAGGTAGATCGTGAGTAACTCGCAGTCGAACGCACTGTATCGGTTTTCTGTCGGGCTTAACTTCTTCGAGAAAAAACCCAGTGATTCCCAGATATTGTTTACCCGTTGCTGTAGCACGGCACCTACAGCTATGTCGAATGCATCGCAGACGAGCGCGAGAAATGCTCCAAATTGTGGGTGCGCGAGTAAAGTCGCGTGTGATAAATTCTCTCGTACTTGGTTGATTGCTTCGGTGGCTTCTGGGTTCCAGGTAAGCGGTGCCTTGCCTTTGAGCTGCCCGTGCAATAAATCGTTGAGTGGGGCTTGTCGTTCAGCTGTTTTAGGTAAGCAATTTCAATAGAAATTTACCATACCCAAAAACTGCCTTAATTCCTTTGCGGTTGTAGATCTTCTGTACTCCCTAATTGCTGTAATTTTATTAGGGAGCGGTTGCACGCCCTTCGGCGTGATCAGGTAGCCGAGAAAAGGAACTTCGTGACCAAAGAGGCACTTTCCCGGGTTTAATACGACACTGTATTCTTGTAGGCGTTAAAAGAGCTGTCATAGGTGCTCGAAGTGCTCCTCCTCTTTCGTTAATGCTACTAGGATACCGTCTATATATCCGTAGCAGAAGTCGAGTCCTCGCAGCATCTCGTCGCAAAATCGCTGGAATGTTTGAGCGGCATTTCTGAGACCGAAATTCATAAACGGAAACTCAATTAAACCGATAGGTGTGGTGATGGCCGTTTTTTGGATGTCTTCCTCGGCCACCGGTATCTGATTATATGCGCGCACCAGGTCAATTTTTGAAAAAATTGATTTGCCGTAGAGAGTTTGCGTGAAATATTGAATATGTTTAACAGGATACCTGTCCGGGATGGTGCATGCGTTTAGCGCACGATAATCTCCGCAAGGTCGCCAATCATCGTATTGTTTGGGGGCACCATGTGTAGAGGCGCCGCCCAGCTGCTCGACGAGGGTCTCGCGGTACCGAGTTGCAACATTGCCTCGAACGCTCTTTTGGCCGCCATGTAGCGTTCAGGAGCAAGGCGGCGTGGTTTTGCTGCCGCTGGTGGTCCGGGCGTCGTTTCGATGTAGTGTTGCGTCTTGCGCTTGATGACAGGTGCACTGGCCGTCCGGGCCCGTGATTTCCGGGTAATTGGCGAGTAAGCGGTGATAACTTTGATACTCGGCATATTACACTCGCATAACTGACCGCGTGTTACGATGTTTGATAATTGATCAATAAGTCGGCCGTTTCGAATATCCACTAACAATCCGTAGTGAGATAAAAAATCAGCGCCGATGATCGGTTTGCTTACATCCGCGATCGTGAATTTCCACGGAAGTGTCCGTCGGAACCCGAGATTTAGCGCGAGAGTCTTTGTTCCGTAAGTCGCGATTACCGTACCATTTGCTGCTGCTAATTCATAAGTAGACCTTTTCAATAGGGCCGCGAACTGCCATTCGCGGATACACGCAAAGGTCGGCGCCGGTGTCTATTAAAAATTAGAACCTCGTTTCCTTGTCGGTAACGAACAGGCGGCGCGTTGTGAAACTCGGCTTACTCACCGCCATTAGCGAAGTGCCGGTCGCGTTTCCCTGAAACGTGCACGGTTGACGGCAGCAACGGGCGGCTGCCCCGAATCGCCAATGGTACCAGCATTTGGTGCCCCCGTGGCGTGGACTCGCGGGTCGCGACCGCGATCGGTCTCGCAATCGCGAGCGAGGGCGCGATTGGATCGCGGGCTCTCGGTTTACTTCCGCTTTTAGTTCACTCACCTCACGTTTGAAAGTGGCAATCAGCTCCTCCCGTAGATTTAATGCGAATTGCGTCATTTTTACGTTAAATATTGCCTCGAGCTGCGTCGGCATTACTTCCGCGACGTGAGGCGTCGGACCGCTTCCCATTGTAGCCATAACGGCGTCAGCTAGTTCTGCTAATTTGTCTAACGCGACGCCCTGTTGTGTCGCTAAAATGGCTTGTACTGAAGTTGGTAGACGGCCAAGCTAAAGGGTGCGTATCACTGGGTCTGAAATCGCCGAGCCACCTAGGTCCTTGAGGTGGCGGAGAAACTACGAGGGCTTTCTGTTGCCGATTTCCTCGTTCTCGAGGAATCGCTTGGCCTTCTTGTCTTGTGACGCACTTACCCTTCGAATAAGCTCTTCCCGGAGCTTCGTATGCGGGCAATCGACCGGTGGATAATATCCTTGACCTCGAGTGCGTAACGCGGTTCGAGGACACCTAGCACGTATCCAAACTTCGTTTTCTCGGTAGTCACACCACTTGAAGCGAAACTATGTTCGGCCATGTTGAATCATAGCGCGGGTTCCGTTAGCATAAACTGCGGGTATCGCACCGCCACGCGCTCGATTGAAGGTGTCGCGGCGGACACTGACGATAGCACCTCCCTTGTATCGTTTTGGAGCATGTTGCTTGGAAGTTTACTGTTTTTATAATTGCAGGAAAGAAAAAGTCACTATATATCGTATGCACTACGCGGCGAAACAACCTATTTGTTTCACAAAGTTTACTAGAATGTCACTTCAAAATCACGTCGGGGTCACCACTTCGCTTGCCGATACGCGCCGTGTAGTGTGAAATAAATAAGCAGACGATTAAACAGAATAAAAATATTTTTATTCTGTTCTCCTATATACCTATTTTTTTTTTGTCGCTAAATGTATCCAAATATAATATTAATATTAATTAATTATACACTAGGAGGCTACAAAATTCTCTACACATCTTTTAATGTTTTACAGTTTTCATTCACTTTTACATTATTATTAAAGACGATGTCCTTGTCAATTAATCCAACAATAGTTGCTGAATTCGCTGATTCATTTATAGATAAATCAAACTCAAATCGATATTTCATTTTAGGTTTAATAAAGTAATTAATTTCTTCAATATAATTAGATTGTTCGTTATAACTTCATATTTTGATGTAACCGCAACCTCGTGCAAACACATAAAAACAATACCTTTTATCACATCTACCACCCACGTCAATTGATATGGTTTTTATGGCTATGTTTAAAAATCTACTGCTCCTGCTGGTAGTATCTGTTCCAAGGATATACCCGATACCAAACATGATTTTACGGTTTAGATATCTGTCTGCAATTGCTTGTCTTCGTATTATAAACTTTAGATAGTCTCTTTAGATAGTCTAATTCCATGCTGAATTTAATTGATATAAATTATAAATTAAAAACTTATTAAAATAAAATTGCAGATAGGCGTATATTTTTTATGTCAAACACTGATTAATAATACCTACGTATTTATGAAACAGAAACAGTGAATATGAATGGCTAATAACAAATAAGAACCGTTGATTGTAGCTTCAAGTATTTTGAAAATTCAAATAAATACTATATTTATTATATACTTATATTACAAATTTTTAGCAACTATCCTTTAAAAAATCGTGTTGTTTTCTTAAATAATTGTATATAATAGGTCTGCAACTGAAAATAAAGATGGAAATTTTAAATTAGGAGAGGTAGTGAGGGTAGGCAGGATTTAGCTGATGTGCGGGTAGATAGCTAGGGAGAGGTAGGTAGGTAGGTGTAGCTAGGGACTCGTATAGCTTGTACGGGTAGGTAAGTGTTCGTCAGGGGTTCTATAGCTCGTTCTTGACATGTGCAAAGCACATTGTCACACTCTGTAATTACTGTACGCATAGGTTTTATAATAGGTAGTATAACTTTAAGAATATGCTTTTCGCATTTATTTATTGCATTGTAAATATTTGGTTTCAGCATGTGTGAGGTAGAAACCTCACAGGGGGAGAATAGAAAAATTAAAAGCTCAATGCTTGTATTAAGGGGGAAAGTTTTCCTTGTTCGAACCTGAAAAAAGAAATATAAAAGATTAATATATATATTGAGAGTGAATAACAAATGATTTTATATACCCTTATACTAAAACTGGAACCGCTTACCTGGGCACAAACAAGACCTTCTGTCTTGTTTGTGCGTTGCTGACTCCCTAAGGCTCTGCAGGACTCGCTGTGGTGAGGTACGGTGTATAAGTCCCCTGTCAACCTGGGGCGAGCTCCATCCTTGTTATCTTCTCACCATGGTGATTCGCTCAGTACCTGAAAAGGAAAGAAAATGTTATTAGTATTAAAGTTTATGGTAGATAAAATGATGGTTAATTTAAGGATTAGGTTGTATAAAGGTAAAGGTAGGAAAATAAAGGATAGAAAAGAGGAAAGGTGTGTGTATACTGTAAGTATGACAGGAGAGGTTAGGTCGTGTGTAAACAAACTACTGACTAGCTTGGTCCGGGTTATCCTCGCTACCAGGACTAAGAAATTTAATCCCTTTTGTTTAACAGAAGGTTATTAGCAAAGGTAGAGGTCTATGTTATGGTTTAAATATTACTTACCTTATGGAGAAGGAAATTGATGCCGTCCAACTTGTCGTCACGCGAACACTCGAAGGCGTCGTCGGTGATGCCGGGGAGGTCCAACGTCGGTCAGGAGTCTCGAGGTCCTCTGTATTCTCCGATCGGGCTCTCCGATAGTGTTTCGGCTAGTATTATTACGCACTTCACGTATAATTATACGTAAACAATACGCTCCCCCCCGCGCGAATACGGCAGACATGATGTCTTCATGCAAGTTTTGATCAACGCGGTGGGGGCGCTCTGCCCATGCGCGTAAGCAGGCGAGTTGGATGAGAGGCGCGCCGGCGGGGGGAACGAACGAACTACGGAATGACTCGCATATACGTGCAGTGCGTAAGTAAGAGAGAGAAAGGAGATAGTACACTGCAAAGGTGGAGGCGCTTGACCATGCGGAATAGGAATTTGCAATTCTATTCCATCGGACTCTCCGATATTCATCGACGAGGAGCGAAATAGGTGGCGCTGCGGAACGAAGATCGGTTAGCTAATTGAGAAAAAGGAATAAACCGATTGGTTAAATAAATAAGGAAGAAGGACTTCAGCGCCCCGAATCGGATTTTTCGAGAGATAATCGAGGACGAAGGAGAAAAAGGCGGTCATTCGGTGTTCGACCATAATAGTAGAACAACAGTAGTTTTTTTTTTCTTTCTCATAGACCGGTATATTGAAATTTGGTTCGGAGAGATCATCATAGGAATAAAAAGGCATATAGAGACCTATTGTTGAGAAGAAGGAGAATACAGCGAATATTGAAGGAGCGATCTTTTATTTTTCTTTTGGGAAATTATCGAGTATACGCGAGAGGTCCACGACAGAATATTTCTTGGCGGTGCTGTGGTGAGTGGTCTGTCTGGCCATTTTGTAATAATTTTTGTAACGAGCGAATTCCGCGGAGTGCGTGAGATATCGCGTCTTGGAAATTTTCGGTGTTTAGTTTTCTTTTATTTTTGCTTTAACTTATGTGAATTTAAATCGCGAATAATATGAAATAAAAATATATATATAAATAGTTTGTAGTATTATTGATAAAAATTGTAAAAGAGTTTCTCCCGTGTACACGCGGTGTGACTAATGCGTATTTGTACCGGTTAATTTCGATATAATTCAATATAACATGTAAATAAATATTTATATAACGTGTTTAAAAATTTAAGTAATAAATCTATTGTTAGATAGTTTATCAGATATTTGCATTCGAATCTTTTCGGCTCCCTTCCCCATTTCAGAGTATTGGACCAACGTTGGTTATCGTCACTGTCCGTGGTGACGACGCAGGAACACCTTTACACCCTGAGTGAGTCTCAAAACCCTGTCGACGGTCTGGCGCCCATTAATTAAATATCATTCGACCGTAGGGATTAACAACACAAAATATAATTGACACAATATATATATAATTGATAATTCAGCAAAATTGTTAGTACGCCATAGTAGTCGTTGTACACGGAATCCTCTCAAGGAAATACAACGTTACAAAATGGCGCCCAACGTGGGGCACGTACGCTAAATCAACGTTCATATAAAATTTTTATAATTAAAATTTGTTGTAAACATTTTCGTGTAACGAGAAAAACTCTTAGAAAATTTCCAAGAAACTCGTGAATGTGTATGGATGGATGTAGCGAATATAAAATTGTGTAATCTGCCCATAAACGAAAATTTCTTAGTTCGAAATACTTTGAAGTTTCTAGTCGATATTTTACATTTTCCATTTAAAATATATATTTGAAATTAAGGACTTTATAATTCTACTTTATCTGTGTCACACCATATTTGAATAATTGATATTTGTTAATATATTTATAATAGAAACATATGTATTTTATTTGAAGGAAAACCTTATTTTCAGGAAGATTGAAGTGAAATAAGATTTTTTTTTTTGAATTTATGGTAATTGAAGGAAAACCTTATTTTCAGGAATTAGGAAATTTCTTATACTGAAGCTATATTCAATACCAATTGTTGTTGGATTGGGAAAAGGAGACTAGATTGGTGGTATTTTTGATTATTTACTTTTTATACGATATTATAAGGTATATATATTATTAGGTATACCTATATATATATATATAGGTATATATGCGAGAAATAATTGGTGTGACACAGTTTATAAATATTTACGGCAATTAATGATATTTATTGATAAATTTAATTAATGTTATGGATTGATGACGTTATTTATGGTTTTATGGTAAACCTTATTTATAGCTTTAACCGTAACCTTCGTAGATTCCACGAAATCATCTATCAGTCGCAGTGCTGGAGATTAAAGGCGTGCACTTTCGTGAATTTCCCCTTATATTTCGGTTTGCGGAAATTTATAATTTGGAATATTTGGTTATAAAACCTAGGTTACGGGTCGGCTATTATCAGACAATAATTATAGGAAACAAATTTTTTTTTGTTTTTCTCTTTCTCTTTTCGCCGGATTAATTTATCCAAAATCTCGTTAAATATAATTTACGGTGGGAGTGGTTGAAAATTTTTATAGATCAATTGTATACGGTATTTTTAGAGGTATCTTTAACGGAAATAGTTTTTAGAATATAATTGTAATAGATTATCAATTATGGCGCAACATAACCGACGGATTACACTACAAGCTTATAATAGGATTGGATCGTACGATCCCCATGATCTCGTAGTTCTTTTAGATACTATGGGCTTGAAAACTAAGGGCCGAAAGAATACCTTGGTGAACCGACTTTTCCGTGCTGGACTCCGATCAACAGATGATACCGTGCCGTGGAACCCCGAGATCGACGAAAGAGGTTTTGAACCTCCTGTCACGACTCGCGGATTTGAGTCAGACGGTTCTGAAGAAATTTTAGCTCGGAGATTGATTGGGAATACCGTATCTAGGACAACGGAGCAAAGGTATACGACTGGTTCGGACACGGACGAAGGTGTAGCCGCTGGTCCATCTACTAGTAGGAGACAGACTGAGGAATGTGAACGGCCCATCGTTCCAGTACCGATACCACAGGCAGTCACCACCTCAACGACTACCCATACCACACCTACGGTATCCGTTGCATCTACCTACGTGGGTAACACGACCATGCGAGTAATAGCTATGCAGCGAGGGCTGATCCAATCTACGTCTTCATTACAGAATATACTTCTCCAAAGCTCCAAACAACAGTTGATTATTGACCCAGACGTTCAACGGATAATCAGTCAAAGCGCTAAGGAGCCCACCGAAAGTCGAATACCTGATCCACGGTTAACGAGATCTTTCATCAGTCCGGATTCGTCACAGCCCCAGAGGGAGGTCACAGTTCATCAACTTACGGCTCCCCATCCCCCGGTGACGGATGGAATAGAGAAAATACCTTCCCCGGATAGCTCGAGAGTTCCTGAAAGAAATTTATATCCGGAAGTTCAAGTATTAACTACAGGCGCAAGGTCAATTTCAGAGACTAGTTCTGAAACAGATGCCGAGCGTCTTACGGGACACCATACAATGTCCCAAACGGCGCCGAATCGGACAGCTGGTCAGAATAGGAACGATCCTACAAATGGAGGTACGGGAAACGTGGAACAAGACTTACCTCCTGAAGACTACGGAATTTCTAATATGAATATTGGTGCCAAAGTGAACTGTCTTATGAATGCCCTGGAGGAATTGGCGGATAGTCAACAAACCAGTACTCCAGTACGAAAAGATAGGACAGTAGGAATACCGCCACCAAATCCACAATTCCGGCAGAATAGGGAGGTTACGTACCTAAAGGAGCCTATGACGTACACCACACCTGTGGTCCCCAGACGCAAAGCATCACCTGCACGAAGAAGGTTTCAGAATCTAAAGGAAATGGAAGAACCAACGGGAGGAACTAGTGGCAGGTGTATAACTGTAAGACCAACGAGAAAAGAGAAAGACGAAACTGGACTTAAAAGTAATCAAAGGCATAAAAGGAGCAGTCGGAGAGGTAATACGGGAGACGATGAGAGTAACGAAGATGAATTTAATTATGGTGGAGGGAATAATGATGATGGCTCAGGAAGTGAAAATAGTAGTAGGGATGAAGATAGCGGTCAGGATTCAAGTGATAGTAGTAGCAGTGGATATAATAAGAAAGACAGAAGAAAGCGATATAATAAGAAGTTAGGCAAATACGATCTCGATGAAAGTGATAAGATTTTGCGCGTCTTTAGAGGTTGGAACCTGACGTTTTCCAGAGAAGATAAAGATAATCCGAACGAGTTTTTGATGAGGTTAACGAACTTTCGAAGGAACGTACAGATGTCCGACTCTCAATTTTTCCGAGGACTCCCGTGCGTTTTTACGAAACGTGCAGGCCGATGGTATGCCAACGTACAAGATGATTTGAAACGGAAGCATTGGAAGGACTTCGTCAAAGCGTTCCGGGCGCAATTTACTAAGAAGCTATCAGAGAGCGATGTGTGGGACGAAGCATGGAAACGGACACAAGGAAAGGCCGAAACAATCACTAATTATGTTAGTTACATGAAGCACATTTTCTCCCACCTGAAGACTCCTCCCTCGATGCGGAGACAAATTGAAGTCGTTTTGCGTAATTTGAGGCCGGAATATCGGGACCATATGTCGGAAAGGAAATGCAAGTCCTATGATAAGATTGAAAAATACGGAAGACGTTATGAAGATAAAGTGGATTTGGATAAAAGGTTCAAACCTCCCCCGAGCTTGGAGAACTCGAAAATCCCAGAAGCAGCAGCCCCCGAATATGTGAAGACTGGTAGAGTTTCCGCAGTGGAGGAAAAACGGGCCAATCAATCCAGGGAAGGCCATATAAAACAAGCTGAGACCAATGATCGGAAGAATACAAAAAAAGGGTCTAAGAAAACACTGACCTCGCCAACGGATGATTTGATTGAGGCGATTATAGATTTACCTCCAAACCAGTCTCCAACGGTAGCGACTGTAGCCGCGACCCCTTTCGTCAACAACCCGCCACCACAACCAATGAATGTGCAATACCCTAATTACGGTTATGTCACAAGTTATAGGAGCGGAGCAAATAATATGAATGGTCGAATTCTACGAAGTGGCCGAAATGATGGTAATGAAAGGAGTTACGGAAATAACAACGGCTATGGATACAATCTAGGTTATGGAAGGAACAATGATGGAAATTATGAAGAAAACAGAAATGGAAGTTATCGTAAGAACTATGGAGGAAATAATGACGGAATTTATTATGGTGGAAATGGCAGTGGAAATTATCGGGGTACTTATGGAGGAAATGGTTACGGAGCAAATTATAATACGAACTATAGGAGAAACAACGTCGAACGCAATGATGGAAACAACGGCAACCGATCCTGGGAAAGCTATTATCAGGGCCGGACATCTACCCCAAACGGCGCGACACCTAAGCAAGGGTCACAGCCAGAACAGAGGAATGTTAATCCAACGACACCCGAGTTTGTGGGAGCCTGTTTCCACTGTAATCAAGTAGGCCATAGAGCCTCCGAATGTCCATCGGTAATGTAAAATGTTTGTAAAAAAAATCTATATAAATCTAATAAAAAAAAAATAAAACGTATCGTCAAATAAAATATGTATTACATTAAATTATATATATTATATTATATATGTTATCAAAATTTATTAGAGTAATAGTACTGTTTTTGTCAATGTTCGTATTACTGTGACCACTTTTTTTTACCGAAAACCCCTATAAAGTATTTTTGGAATTTTTCTACTAAACCCCCCTCTTACCCCCTACCACTCAATTATTACATGGGGGATAAATTAAGACTGGTTGTCATATTCAATGTAGACCCTTCCTCCCACCTTCCTTCATCTTTAAAATAGGAGATAAAAAAGAGTGGTTGTCATATTGTTATTCACCTGTACCGAAACCCCTAAATTATTTTTGGAATTTTTCTAATTTTATTTCCCCCCTCCCCCTCTCGCCCCTCCTCCATCTAGCAAAATGGAGGATAAATGAAGAGTGATTATCATATCGCTATTCACCGTAACCAAAAACCTTATCTTAGTTTTTTTAGAATAAAAAAGAATGGTCATCATATTCTAATTCATATATACCGATAACCCCTATAAAATATTAAAAAAATTTTCTAATTTTACCCCCCCCCCCTCCTCATGACTCCTCCTGCACCTGTCATTAGATGTGAGATAAATGATGTGTGGTTGTCGTATTCAGCGTTAACCCTTCCATTCCACACATACGTTTAATTCTTGTAACTTTTGGAATACTGGACACCGGAGAACGGATGAATTTTGATATATATATAGATGATAAATCAAAAATAAAATTTTAATTTTTTTATCCACCTTTCTCACTTATTTTACATCTTTGTAATAGAGTATGATAAAAAATGTGTAAAAACGTATATTTATATGTAATAAAAAAACAGAACGAATCATCAAATAAAATATATATTACATTAAAATATATTATTTAAGTTATTAAAAATTATTAGACTGACAGCACTGCTTCAGTCTATGTTAGTATTACTGTGACCACTTTATTTTTACATTATTTATGTATGTAGTGACTATTATTTATTATTAATTACTTATAATATTACTTATAGGTATGTTCTTAATATAATAATTTATATTATATACTGGCAAAAGTGCTTATACACCTTTTTAATATTTAATCCCGTAATTAGTGGAGTTATCCCGGAATACCTCACGATTTCCCGAAATATCGAAGAAATCCCGTAATTAGTAAAGTATCCCGAAATAACTCACAAATTCTCGAAATATGCAGGAAATCCCAAAATTACTGAAGTTATCCCGGTATACCTCAGAAATTCTCGAAATATCGAGGAAATCTCGTAATTAGTGAAGTTATCCCGAAATAACTCAGAAACTACCGAAGTATCCACTAAATCCCAAAATTAGTGAAGTTAACCCGGCATACCTCAGAAATTATCGAAATATTTAGAAAATCTCGAAATGGGTGGAGTTTTCCCGGAATACATAAAAAATTCCCGCAATACCACAGAAAATCCCGAAATACCATAGAAAATCCCGAAATTAGGGAATTTATCCCGAAATACCACAGAAAATCCCGAAATATCCAGGAAATCCCGAAATTGGTGGATTAACCCGGGATACCACAGAAAATCCAGAACATCCAGAAAATCCCGAAACTTCCAGGAAATCCCGAAAGTGGTGCAATTATCCCGGAATACGTCAGAAAATCTCGAACATCCAAGAAATGCCGAAATTTATGGATTTATTCCGGAATACGTAGAAACTCCCGAAACATCCAGGAAATCCCGAAATTGGTGGATTTTTCCCGAAATACGACAGAAAATCCCGAATACCATAGAAAATCTTGAAACATCCAGGAAATCCCGAAATTAGTGAATTTATCCTGAAATACAACAGAAATTCCTAATCATCCGGGAATCCCGAAATTGGTGGAGTTATCCCGGAATTCTTAAGAAAATCCCGAAACATCCAGGAAACCCTAAATTAGTGAAGATTTCCCGGCATATCTAAGAAATTACCGAATTATTTAGAAAATCCCGAAATTAATGAAGTTGGAAAATCCCGGAATACCTCAAAAATTCCCGAAAGATCCAGGAAATCACAGATTTAGTGAAGTTATCCCGAAATAATTCAGAAATTCCCGAAATATCAGCGTTAATCCTTCCACTCCACACATACTCTTAATTCTTACAACAGGAGACCGGACACCGCCGCGGGACACCGGACACCACCGCCGGTCACCGGAGAACGGATGAATTTTAATATAATATAGATTTCATAAATATTCATAGAATTGCCTTAGCAACCAAAACCGATTTAACTTAAAACCTTATTAATTAAACGAAATTTTGTCCTAAAAAAATCATATTTTAATTCTAAATTTTCATTAATATTTCGTCCAATTCTTATTTTTTCCATAACTTTTGACCAAATTAAGATAATTGAGTTTCTTTTTTCAAAATATATCCACTTGATCTCAGCTATCTTTTGAACATTGATTAAATGTACATCTTTACTTGTTTCCAAGTTATACGCAATCAAATTTAAGAGTATTTTCGCGAAATTTATAGTTTTCTTGTTTGTATCTATCGTAAAATAGAGCGTTCGAATTTGTAGCTCCGGCTTTGTTAATATTTTTATATCAGAAAACATATCCTAAAGTTTGGTAAAGATCCGTTTCCTGCAGGTGGACATTCTCCTGGTTAGTAAGAATTGGGTAGTTTATACTTTTTACTGATTTATCATAATATAGTTACAAAATGAATGCGTATAGAGCACATATTACAAAAAATAATTGTAAATTCAAAATGAGGAGACAAACTTATCTGATCTGCTCTTTTACTGTTATAAGGTCTGTCATAAAAATTTCCTTTAATTTTCTTGTTTTATTTATTTACTTCAAGAAAAATTATTCTTATACTAGATAATTTACTTTAAACTAAATAGTTTACGTAGGTGTAATTATGGACATCTTTTATATTATAAGTGCTGGACATATCTAGAATTAAATAATAATAAAAATGGAAATAACAATGTCTAATTCAATTTCTAAACTGAGGCCTGCGATAGCTCGGTCGATAAAGTGGTGAACTCATACCGGGAGGTCTCTGTTTTCTTGACAAAGTCATCGTATGACCTACGCAGTATTTACACTAATACTTAGAATAAATCAAAAATAAAATTTTAATTTTTTTATCCACCTTTCTCACTTATTTTACATCTTTGTAATAGAGTATGATAAAAATGTGTAAAAACGTATATTTATATGTAATAAAAAAACAGAACGAATCATCAAATAAAATATATATTACATTAAAATATATTATTTAAGTTATTAAAAATTATTAGACTGACAGCACTGCTTCAGTCTATGTTAGTATTACTGTGACCACTTTATTTTTACATTATTTATGTATGTAGTGACTATTATTTATTATTAATTACTTATAATATTACTTATAGGTATGTTCTTAATATAATAATTTATATTATATACTGGCAAAAGTGCTATACACCTTTTTAATATTTAATCCCGTAATTAGTGGAGTTATCCCGGAATACCTCACGATTTCCCGAAATATCGAAGAAATCCCGTAATTAGTAAAGTATCCCGAAATAACTCACAAATTCTCGAAATATGCAGGAAATCCCAAAATTACTGAAGTTATCCCGGTATACCTCAGAAATTCTCGAAATATCGAGGAAATCTCGTAATTAGTGAAGTTATCCCGAAATAACTCAGAAACTACCGAAGTATCCACTAAATCCCAAAATTAGTGAAGTTAACCCGGCATACCTCAGAAATTATCGAAATATTTAGAAAATCTCGAAATGGGTGGAGTTTTCCCGGAATACATAAAAAATTCCCGCAATACCACAGAAAATCCCGAAATACCATAGAAAATCCCGAAATTAGGGAATTTATCCCGAAATACCACAGAAAATCCCGAAATATCCAGGAAATCCCGAAATTGGTGGATTAACCCGGGATACCACAGAAAATCCAGAACATCCAGAAAATCCCGAAACTTCCAGGAAATCCCGAAAGTGGTGCAATTATCCCGGAATACGTCAGAAAATCTCGAAACATCCAAGAAATGCCGAAATTTATGGATTTATTCCGGAATACGTAGAAACTCCCGAAACATCCAGGAAATCCCGAAATTGGTGGATTTTTCCCGAAATACGACAGAAAATCCCGAAATACCATAGAAAATCTTGAAACATCCAGGAAATCCCGAAATTAGTGAATTTATCCTGAAATACAACAGAAATTCCTAATCATCCGGGAAATCCCGAAATTGGTGGAGTTATCCCGGAATTCTTAAGAAAATCCCGAAACATCCAGGAAACCCTAAATTAGTGAAGATTTCCCGGCATATCTAAGAAATTACCGAATTATTTAGAAAATCCCGAAATTAATGAAGTTGGAAAATCCCGGAATACCTCAAAAATTCCCGAAAGATCCAGGAAATCACAGATTTAGTGAAGTTATCCCGAAATAATTCAGAAATTCCCGAAATATCAGCGTTAATCCTTCCACTCCACACATACTCTTAATTCTTACAACAGGAGACCGGACACCGCCGCGGGACACCGGACACCACCGCCGGACACCGGAGAACGGATGAATTTTAATATAATATAGATTTCATAAATATTCATAGAATTGCCTTAGCAACCAAAACCGATTTAACTTAAAACCTTATTAATTAAACGAAATTTTGTCCTAAAAAAATCATATTTTAATTCTAAATTTTCATTAATATTTCGTCCAATTCTTATTTTTTCCATAACTTTTGACCAAATTAAGATAATTGAGTTTCTTTTTTCAAAATATATCCACTTGATCTCAGCTATCTTTTGAACATTGATTTAAATGTACATCTTTACTTGTTTCCAAGTTATACGCAATCAAATTTAAGAGTATTTTTCGCGAAATTTATAGTTTCTTGTTTGTATCTATCGTAAAATAGAGCGTTCGAATTTGTAGCTCCGGCTTTGTTAATATTTTTATATCAGAAAACATATCCTAAAGTTTGGTAAAGATCCGTTTCCTGCAGGTGGACATTCTCCTGGTTAGTAAGAATTGGGTAGTTTATACTTTTTACTGATTTATCATAATATAGTTACAAAATGAATGCTTATAGAGCACATATTACAAAAAATAATTGTAAATTCAAAATGAGGAGACAAACTTATCTGATCTGCTCTTTTACTGTTATAAGGTCTGTCATAAAAATTTCCTTTAATTTTCTTGTTTTATTTATTTACTTCAAGAAAAATTATTCTTATACTAGATAATTTACTTTAAACTAAATAGTTTACGTAGGTGTAATTATGGACATCTTTTATATTATAAGTGCTGGACATATCTAGAATTAAATAATAATAAAAATGGAAATAACAATGTCTAATTCAATTTCTAAACTGAGGCCTGCGATAGCTCGGTCGATAAAGTGGTGAACTCATACCGGGAGGTCTCTGTTTTCTTGACAAAGTCATCGTATGACCTACGCAGTATTTACACTAATACTTAGAACAAATCAAGAAAAATATTTGAGTGCATTTTAACGTACTTTCTCATTATAATTAAGAAGCCAGGAAAATATCTTAAAAAATATTTTTTTGGAGAAAGTCCAAGAATAAGTTAGGTAAAAATTTTTCAAGATTTTATTTCTCAGATATAGTAGTTTAGAATTGTATAGATAATAGTCAATTTTTACCAGACTTTAATAATAAGACTTGCGTCATATGTTTCTTTTTATCAATACCTCGTACTTTTACAAACTAATTAATTTACCTTGCACTCAACTCTTGATAACATTTCACAAAAAATCATGTACATTCGTATTAAAAATCTTTCTTCTTGCACACTAACAAAAATTGAAAATTTTCTAATCGCAGTAATTACAATTAATTTGGAACGTCGTGATCAACTGCTTCGACAAAGTTCTAAAAAGATGTGAGTCAAGTGCGTCAAAAGCGCAGTTAATCGCGCATGCAGACCTCTTCTGCTCCATATGGTAGAGTGCAATGAATAATTTTAAAGAACGCTAATAAATTTAAATTAGTCGCAAAAAATTACAAGGGGTAGAAACTTGCAATCCCACGAACTTTTAAATCGGGTAATCTTTTTACCTCCACTTTAAAAGGCATCAAATTTATTAAATTACACGTCGCTGACAAGGGTATAAGCTCTTTCCCGTAAGAATAACACGACGTTCTTATGACGCACCTCTTTTAAAATGTAAAAGCAACGAGATTCTATTTTCAGTTAACCGAGACGTGCAAAAACGATACATCCGTATTTTACTTTTTGTCAACAATATTTATTGCATTTCGCAATTAAGTATATATTTGTTGATTGGGAGCCCAGATAGGGTACTCGTATTTGTCTATTTCTGAGATTTTTCATTCTCACGGACGATCACTCTGACTAACAAAATAAACATTACGTGCATCTGCGTTTCAAGATTTCTGACCATTATTACAATAACTTTTAGTGGTGCATATAATATATATTGCAAGCACCAAATAAAATAATATCGATAAAGCATGGGAAAAGTGAAATCCTGGGACTATGAGACTCTGACTTATAGTCACATTCGATACCTTCGATGGATCGGATTTTTCCCTTTCAAGGATCATACACTCGATTTTATTGGAACGAAACTTCTCTCGACTGGGTGTCACATTATTAATTTCATATATAATACAATGCACCTTGGTTACGGTATTAATATGTTCCTTCGCAAAGCATTTGAGGTGGATTACATTTGTGATCTTATGGTGGTACAAAGTTTATGTATAAGGTGAGTGAGTTTATATTAGCAAGATTTTTAATACGATTTCGAAACATGATAACAATTCTAATTATTTATAGTCTAGAAAATAATTGATATCACAAACAGAACTCTTGTGTATGTATGTAAATGTCTTGAAAGTTACACTTTTTTACCAAAAGATTTTAAGAAACAAAAGTTTCAGGTTTCGTGTAAAGAATAATCGTACAAATTATCATTCATTCTGAGACAACTAATTTTGTGTAAAATATAAAACTTTCAAGATGTCAAAAATCATACTTTGTAAATTCTACTTTGCTAAACCAAAACATTTGATCGCTAATATTTATATATAGGTGGTTCTCTGTGACATCGAAGATGAAAAAAATAAATATTGCTATAACTGTGGGAATATGTTTTAGAGGTATCCAGTAGTTCTCCTGAATTTTTTCAGATTTTTTCTGGGCCATAATTTTAAGTTACAGAGAGTCAAAGTTGACATTTTAGCACTTTTTTGCATTATATGCCCATTTTCATGAATTTTTAGCTCCCAGGGGATGCATTTTTCACTAAAAACATAAGTATGACTTTTTTTGTAAAATTTTCCGAACTTTTCATTAAAAATACTTTTAAAGACATAAATGTATGCTGTCACACTCTTGTAAGCCATTTAAACCTTAAATAGTGAAAATCAGCAATTCTGCTCCGGACTTTGGTAACCTAATACTGTCTAAAAGATGTCTTTTTATAGTCAGAAACTGCCTAAAAATTTCCAGAGTGGGTCTTAATCATTAAGATCACTTATGGTCAAAATATCCGGGAAAAGTGCCCGAAATATTAATAGAAATGTATATTTGTTACCTTATAACGATGAATCTAGTAGCATGATCATTGCAAAAAAATTTATGCACTTACCTTGGAATGGTAGAAAAGTATCTCCTCTTGTTTCAGTATCCATCTAATCCCCTGTAAGCTGCTAAAAATACAAATATTATTATAAAATTATAAAAAATTATTTTTTAAACATTTATAATGCTGGATTTTTAGTTTTACATCCCTTACAAGAATTATAATACTAATCTGAAGGATTACTATAAAAGTATCAACATTATTATTATTATTATTCAGCAATACATTGTTTAGATTTCACAAACTTGTCACTGTCACGTTATCATATTATTCATTATAATTATATATCCGATTTATTTATATATCTTTTGTATTAAATACGTATATTCAGTTATTGTAATAATGATGTTTATATATTTATAGTAATCCTTCAGACTAGTATTATAATTCTTGTAAGGGATGTAAAACTAAAAATCTAGCATTATAAATGTTTAAAAAATAATTTTTTATAATTTTATAATAATATTTGTATTTTTAGCAGCTTACAGGGGATTAGATGGATACTGAAACAAGAGGAGATACTTTTCTACCATTCCAAGGTAAGTGCATAAATTTTTTTGCAATGATCATGCTACTAGATTCATCGTTATAAGGCAACAAATATACATTTCTATTAATATTTCGGGCACTTTTCCCGGATATTTTGACCATAAGTGATCTTAATGATTTAGACCCACTCTGGAAATTTTTAGGCAGTTTCTGACTATAAAAAGACATCTTTTAGACAGTATTAGGTTACCAAAGTCCGGAGCAGAATTGCTGATTTTCACTATTTAAGGTTTAAATGGCTTACAAGAGTGTGACAGCATACATTTATGTCTTTAAAAGTATTTTCAATGAAAAGTTCGGAAAATTTTACAAAAAAAGTCATACTTATGTTTTTAGTGAAAAATGCATCCCCTGGGAGCTAAAAATTCATGAAAATGGGCATATAATGCAAAAAAGTGCTAAAATGTCAACTTTGACTCTCTGTAACTTAAAATTATGGCCCAGAAAAAATTTGAAAAAATTCAGGAGAACTACTGGATACCTCTAAAACATATTCCCACAGTTATAGCAATATTTATTTTTTTCATCTTCGATGTCACAGAGAACCACCCATATATACTTCAGGTACTTGATAATCTACTTGAAACGTCCACAATTTTTGAAAATGATGGAATCATGTCATGAACTTTGGGGACATCTAAAATCAACAGAAGGCGAAGCTATGAGAAAATTCGAAAGAAAAGTGTACTATTGTACCTCTTTCATTTTGTGTAACTCGGTGTGTGTTGCCAGTTTGTACACTATCTCTTCCCATTTTATGAGATTACCGCCATTAACAGTAAACGGCACCGCGCGACGAATATTACCGTTCAGGTTTGTTTAATTTATACATTTTTACCCCTATTAAAAAATTTCACGTGAAATCTCATGCCATACCTCATGTTATTTTTAATCGAAAAGCTGCTTAAATTTTCTAAATAATAAGAAATCAATTTGTCAGTATAGTGAGTGACTTTTTAATTCATAACACCTCCAGATAAGCTCGAAAATTAAGGTATTAAAGTGTATTCCGTTATAAACCCAATAACTTCACAGGTATTTTAAAACATTATTAAACACATAAAAAGTTCTTGCAAAATTTAAATAATAAATATAATGTTAGCTACTTAATATTTTAAGTAATAATTAATTTAAAAAATAATTCACTTTATAAAATAATAGACTGGTAAATTTTACGAAAGACTTTACGGAATCTGGTTTTATGGGAATTATATATTTCTTCATAAAGGGTTCGTGGACTCGAGGTTTGTAACTAGAATACTGCAAAGCAGTTGGTGAATGTCTGATTACATTACATACGTTGAATAGTAACGCCTTATATAAAAAGTCGTACTAAACAAAATATTCACGACATTGCATTAATACAAAACAATGATCTTGCTGGCGTTAGAAACTTCTTCATTTTTTTGGGAAATAACGAAACTGATAAATCATATGGGTATGGAGGAAAACTTTATAATTAAAATTATTATTTTGTGTATAAAAACTACTAAATAAAGTAAAATATACTAATATCGTATGACTTTCGTCACTGATTAGCATGAATTGGGAGCATAAAAAGCGCGACGTTAAATAAAAAAAACTTACTAACATTTTGTTAAAAATTAACACATATATAGAAAATGCAATAAAATCTATATTTAATTTAGCTATACAATAACATAATAATTTTTATTATACATTTTTTCTCCGTATACATAATTATGAATTTTATTAGATTTTATGTAGATGTTCAAGAAGAACCTGCGTACACGATTACAGTCATATTTCAAGCAACAGTCGTCTTCAGCATAGCAGTGATAATACCTGGAGTTGAAACCGTAGGACTTTACTTGATAATGATGGCATCTGGTTACCTAAGAACGATTCGGAATAGGCTTATATCAATGACTACATTTAAAAATAATTCTTCCTACCTAGAACATGAATCTCAATTACAATTAATGGAAATCTTAGAATGTGCGTTGTTTCATCAAAAGATAATGTAGTGAGTAAACTGATTGTTCATAAATTATATTTTGAACTATTTGAATATTGATTTAATATTTTAGTTATTGCCATGAACTTGAATTATTTATGAGAGGCGTTTACATGACCATAATTGGTTGCAATCTATATAATCTTTCTCTGATTGGAATAAAACTTCTTGATGTAAGTATAGAATATGGCATTGACCAGAACAGGATAGGATTACGTTGTCTTGTATAATAAATGTGTAAGAAGACAGAATTTTAGAGATTAATACGAAAATTCAATTAAAGCAAATTAAAATCTATTTTTAATCTGGATTGGATTTATATTAGATGGTGTATCCTACAGTTATACGGTCAGAAAATTTGAATAAAAATTACTTTAATGTTATGGTTAAAAGGTTGACATTCGTTTGCTTCTATAATTCTTCTTTAGAATTGAGTATAAAATTTGAGAATCAGATTGTCAATTTTGAGCATCTTAGATGTAAGAATGTTTCCCAAACACGAGCGTACTTTGTTTTAGAATTATTATCATACACCGGCATTGCAATTTTTATCGAAAAAACACTTACATATTTCATATACAAAGTATTTCTCTGTGTACTATAAAATCCGAACATTACCTAATTTTTTTTAAATGAATGATTGAAAAATATGTTTAACAGAATGATGAACATTTGATGAAATACGCTGCTTTATTGATATTAACTCTCGGTCAGTTTTTTATATGTCAGTGGGGACCAGAACATCTTCTAAATGAGGTAAGAAATACAATTATATTGTTAAGGGGATGCCGTGCATAACCTATATAAAGGTAATCAATTTTTCAAATTAAATTTTGAGTTTTTCGCTTATTTCACTTGTGCGCCCATATATACTGCATGGTTAACTGATTGTGTGTGCGTGTACTCGCAGAATCTAAAAAGTAGATATACCTAGTCATTTAATAAAATGAAAAATTGTAATGTTCTAACAGATTATCGACATTCCAGTTTTTAAGGGCTACTTCGAATTTTAAGGTTCACACAATGTGTTTACTATACATAATGTACTTATTCACGCACAATTGGAATAGATGAAAAACTGAGGATTTAATTTAAAAAATCAATTATGTAGGTAATTTCTGTTGTGCGACTTCCCCTAAAGTAATAAGAGGCCTGAGATGACTTGGTTGGTAGGGCAGTGGGTATATACCATTGCGGAATGTATTTTTGCTCACTACCCGCGTAAAAAAAAAGTCTGGCTAACGTCTGGCAATAGTCTATGTTAAAAAAGTATGGCAAAAGTCTGGCTAATGAGACGATCCCAGACTTGACTATTTTATAATTAAAAGTCTGGGAAATATTTTACCAGACTTTTTCATAGATAGTCACCTATACATTTAATGTACTTCGTATAATCTGGCATAAATATCTAAGATTTTATACTGTATTTAATGTTTATAATTAAAAAGTCTAGTAAAATATAGCTAGATATTTTCGATGATGTTTTCTCAGATTTGATGCGTGATTTCTTTATTATAATTAAAAAGTCTTGCAAAATACAACCAGCCATTTTCCAAGAATATATTTTATATTTTTTTAATTGTAATTTAAAAGTATTGGTTATAATATGTAGATGTTTCTCAAGATCTTTATCTAGATTTTATATTAATCGTTTAAAAGCTAGGAAAACTTATTCCATATTTATGATGCCCTTATTCGAAATTTTTTAGGCTAAGTAAACCAACTACTCACAGCAATAAACTGACAAAGCAATCCATAATCTTAAATGTTAATAATAATTATAATGTTTTTTGTTTATTTATTAACTTTTGAAAATTATACATATTTAACTCATATTTATTTAAATTAAAACACAATATTTGTTAAACAAAAAGAAAATAATTAAACTAAATTATTATATAAGTATTAAGTAAATTTAAATTTTAGTAAGTTGCTTTTTTATATATTTTTTCGGGTTTCGCGCCGTATTACACATATTAGTTAAAAGTCTTCGGTATTCATCTTTCTGTAATTTTTTCACACCTTCAGGGAGCTTCTTATTGACGTATACTGTAAGCAATTGTATAAATTGTTATTCAAATATATCTAATAAACTTAAATTTATTAATACTTTAATTAATATATTTACTCAATGAGAATTAAGAAATGGAACTATACTAGACATACGGCTGCTCTTTCGGATGGACTTTAGTTAATTTTTCTTTCTCAATTCTTATTTTACGTTGCATTAAAGAGGGATTATACATTGTTTACAAAAACCGTGTACATTGCTTCAAAAAGCATATACAGTGGAAATACTTACAGAAAACTGCTTTATAAGCCAGTGGAGGAATACTTGTTGTTCCACCTTTTCCAGTAGGAGTCATTTTTTTTAAATTCTTCTCTCCAACAATTAACCTCATTAAACGTCGGACGAATTCTTTCGGCTTTCCTCGCCATGTTGCTTCTAAATAATTTAATTCTGCCTGATCAATATAAATTTTGAATCCTTTCAGCATTTTTATCTGTAAAATGTAAATTGAATAATTAGGTTTTAAATATACTAAATTTTAATTAAAAAATGTAATTTTTGCTACTTCAAAAAGATTTAGTACATTAAAATTCAATACATTATTAAAAAACACGGTATTATAAAATATAATAGTGCAGTTGTGTATTATATATTTACAAGTTTGAGTCTGTATATTCTATTTTACTGTATTTTTTATAATAAATATATGTTTAATAACCATTTAACAGATAAAGGTACTCACTTTCCCTGTTTCAGGCTGATCCGATACTAAATATTCTCTAAGGCATCTGCTTTGCCGACCTGTAGAAGATCCTGCAACTGGTTCCACATTTTCTTGTTCTTCTATAACTTTATCTACATTCTCGGTCTTTTCTTCAATGTCTGTACTGCCTTGTTCCTTTTGTTTTCTTCTATCGTTTTTTGTGTCCTTCTCCACCTCAACATCGTAACTATCCATATTTTCATAATTTTCTGTCTCGTTTGGCTCATTGCTATCATTCTCGTGGGTATTCATCTTTTCACATCTAGTCTCCACATCGGTTTTAGTATTTTCAAATCTGTGAATTAATAAAAAAATTGGATTAATAAAAAATTAAATTATTTAATTATACATCATAATTTATGCAATTTTAATAAATAAATAAATAATAAATAAGTAAATAAGGTATATTTTGACTCATTTTCCGAAACTTCATTGAAAATCGATTTCGATCCAAGAATTGCTTCGTCCGATTCTAAATTTGTGCTAATCCTTGCCGCTGCAAATTTTCGTTTTGATGAAGTAATTTCTCTTTTTTCCGTAATGATAGAATTTGGAAAAGACTTTCTTCGCTCAGGTGTCATAACGTTACCATCCATATCCACCTCTATGCTATTTAGGTACTCCTTGTCACCTACAAATACAATAAACGAAAAATGTTAAAAATATTAAAAAAGCCATAATATGTTCGACGTACAAAATTTATGTGCATTTATATATGTTATTCATGTAGTCATGCAAGTACCACATTATTATTATTATTATTATTATTTTTCGTGGGAAACTGGAGAAATCTTACATAAGACGACGACGAGGGTCCGCACTCGACGCCAGTGACGGATTCTTACCGGCTAAAACTCCAAACCCAACGCTTTCACCTGCCCAGGCCGGAACTGTTTTTCACATTACTTCAAGCTGGGAGGCGTGTCTTGTGACATGCGTCAATTCGGTCGGTCCTGTTTCTTCTTTCCTCCCTCGATGAGACTGCCACTTATCGTGAAGCGGCCTTTCTGGCGGTATCGAGCGCGCGCCTAAAGGTGGCACAGGCTCCGGACCCCGCCATGTGAGACACTCCCTCAGCATCCTTTGATGGACAAAGAAAGCATTTGGGAGCGCTCTTGCAATTCTTAAGGTTGTGTCCAGGCTCGCCGCACTTGTAGCACGACGAGGACCTGTCCACTCTCTCACACTTCCTTTTCGTGTGGCCGAAGTTTAGGCACCGATAGCACCTCTCGACCAAGACTCGATCCCGAACGCGACAGCTTACAAAGCCGACGCAGAGATGCCGCATCGACTTCAGCTTGTCAGCGCTCTCGTGATCCAGCTTCACGATGGCTGTCTTCTGTTGCGTCACCTCTCGGCCCTCAGGCGAAGAAGTAAGCACTTTATTTAGGGCTGCCACCACTTCATCCCTCGTTGTGAGAGCGTCCAGGTCTCTGATCTCAAGGGTAACCCTTCCATCTCGGACTCGAACTTCTCCCATTCCTTAGGTAGCAGTACGCACTTTCTCCGCGAATACTGCCGCATCGGGTTTTTTGCCTAGTCGAAGCAGGACGTCCCCCCGCCCTGTGGGCCGCACACTCAGAATCTGTGCGCCACTGTCGTCCGGGTTGACTTCCTTTCGGAGCTTCCCCAGAACTTCAGCAAACGTTCGGTTCCTCGCGATGGTGACCACCAGGGTGGATACCGGCGCCTTCTGGCGCTTTCTCCTGTCAAGAGGCGCCTGTCCCGACTTAACCGTCGGCTTCTTCTTTTCCACCACAGGCTTGGACTTGGATTGCTCCTTGTCCTTACCAGGTGGTGGCACCTCCTTGCGAGGTTTCTTCTTCTTACGGCTTTTAGAGGCCTCGGGTGGGCTTTGAGGGCCCTCCCTACTCCTCTTTTGAGCCTGTATCTTAGCTGTAGCCGCGATGACGGCTTTAGCAATGATGCCTCTTCTCTTAGGCCACCGACGATTCTCGTGGCCAACTCGATAATCCTCGACTTGGCACTTGTAATCATCGACTGCTAAAGACATCTTCTTGGTTTTCCCGTAGAGCTCTTGTACAAGAGTGTCTACGGTTTTCAGCCCTGTTTTGACGACCATGGAAATGTTAGGCTGCTTTGCACAAGCTGCCAACATTGCCTGAAGTTCTTTTTTCAGATGGTCGTAAGTGGAGTTGATCTCCTCCTGCGCCTTCTCCACCTTCTTGTATTCCTTACGGAACACTTCTATCTCCTCTTGAGATTCTCTGCTATAGGCAGAGATGCCGCTGATGGCGCTACCAATGCTGGTAACGCTGCCGCTTCGTAACCTGCTTGCAGAAGCAAGACTCAGCATCTGGGATAATGGCTGCTGTTGGGGTTTTTTTTTCGAGGACCCCGCCTCTGACGTGATGTTAGAACTAAGCGGTTTGTGGCCTCCCCCAAAATCCGTGAGGCCAGCGCCGACCATCGGGGCTTTCACCCGATCGGAACCGACGACGGGATTCACTCCTAGTTTGGAGTTGCCCGCTTGGGGTAGTATGTTTTCATCTCGCTTGCTCATACTTCTGGTTGTACTGTTTGGTCCACGGAGATTATTTTATTTCACCTCTACCCTTCACGCTAGAGTGACGAGCATTCCCCCATCCGCCACCCGGGGGACGCGCCGCATACGGGGACAGGACACCCCGCGCGGACATTATTATTATTATTACTATTATTATTACAATTATTATTACTATTATGATGTAAATGTATATAAGAAAATTACAATTTTATATTAATAATTTTATATTATACTATATTTGTTTTATATTTGTTTACTGCATAAATGTACTCACCGCTGGAGATAACAATTTTCGCTTCAAACCATTGCTTTCCCCATTTTGTCAACGTTTTTGATTTTTTTATTTTCACGTCGTTTTCACTCAAAATGCTTGATGTAATTGGCTAAGCCTGCGTCCACAGCACCAGATGATGCATTATTCTGCTTGTTTAACTTAAACCCTTTTTATTAATAAAAGGTTAGGAAGCAGTTTCAAGCGATTGAAGGAACTGAAGTTTTTTCAAAACAAATGTAGTTCTCAGTTGCAATTTCAGACAACATTAACTCGTGAAATATATAGTTAAAAAAAAGTTACCGATTTTATCTACGCTTACAATAAACATAATGGAAAAACGCAAAATAAATCTGAATGGATATAGTCGATCTCAAAAATATAATATTATAAGAAAATATCGCCAATATTGCACATTAGAAAATGAGACTGATAATTCTGATGATGAATCAGATTCCAGTAATTCTAATAATGATACCGAAGTCGCTGCTTTGAATGTCAATGTTGTTAATAGTAAGTATATATTTAATATTAATAATAATGTTATTAATAGTGAGAATATTAAAAGTACTTTACATTATTTTATTGCAAAAGAATTATTGCTTTAACTAAAATTTTTGTACGCAAAGTAAACTGAAATTTTATAAATAAAAATAATACATTAAAAATATTTTAAATAACCTTGAAACAAAATTAACCTTTTAAATTTTTTGTTATAATTCACTGTAACTTAAATTTAATTATTCAGACATTTCCCATCATGCTGACCAAAACAGGCGATCTTTAGAAGAACAGGATCAAATAATTGCGGAAAGTGGTGATGACGATACCGAAATGCGTTCTTTTAATTTAAATATTAATATTACTAACAGTAAGTTTTTATAGTTCGTAATATATTATATAAACATATATCTTTATGTTACTGTTAAATATTATTTACTCAGTAAAATATTTATTTTTTTTAAACTACTAAACTATTATTAAACGCAGTAAATTTTAAATATGTATTATAAATTACATTACAAATATTTACAATTCTATATATAATATATAATCAAATTTTATAATAATAACTTTATAATTTAATTACGTGTATTTATAATTGATACACCGTTTAAAATAATATAACTTCGTTTATAACCTTTTAATTTCAAACTTTATATTTTTACGTTTGTTATGCTTTAAATTAATTTAGCTGAAGCGGTTTCAAATGATGCAGTTCAATGCAATGAGTTTGTAGATGATGAAAATCGAATAATGGAGGAAGATACCGACGAAACATGGACAACAAGTGAAGACGAGTCCGAAAGTACCGATGATAGTGAGGATGAAACTATTATAGAAAACGCTAATCTACCGCTTTATCCCGAAGCACCTCTTACGGTTGGAGAAAGTATTTATCGATTTTTACAGTTGCCATGCGACACAATGTTACTGGAGTTTTATTATCATCCTTATTTGCTCTTGTAGATCTCCATTGCATTAAACCCAACAATTGTGTTAAGACAGTTTATAAATTTAAGAAGTTTTTTGCAAATATGAATGCACCATTAGAACGTTATTATTATTGTACAAATTGTTTTACAAAAGTAAATGAACAATTTTGTGTTAAATGCAATAATCATTCTATCAATTACTTTTTAGAAATTTCTATTATAAAACAATTAACGACAATGTATAAACGAACAGGATTTAAAGATACTACGTTCTTTTTATATGACAATTAGGAAGGATGGTGTATAAAAAAATAATAAGATTTTGTTATTTTTATTATACTATTAATTTATTCAATTTAATTTAATTATACAAATGAATTTCAAAAAAAAAAATTTCAAGATACTTATAGTTTAAAAAAATCGTAACGGTGGCGCGCGTGTTAGTGGATAAGGAAGATTGTTTTGACAAGTTCTCTTAATGATACGCCTGTCAAAACATCTAAGGAAAAGGTAGGATCGCCGGTTACACCACGAGGATGCTTCCCGACTTGGACCTAGTTCTCCGTACGGATAAGCCGGTCCTTACCTTGTTGGTCGATTCCAGGAAAGGAACTGAGATGACAAACATGGGACTTAGGCCCTTTATATACATGTAAGTATCCCGCCAATTTGACACACCGATACAAAAAAGGTACGTATGTATTAAATTAAAATTATAAACAATTTATAAAAAATTCGATTCAATATAATAAAATAACATTAAAAAATATAAGTTTTTACAATAATCTTAACATAAATAAAAATATAATTATTATGTAATTAAACAATCTAAAATCTAGTAATACATAGCTATTTGTTTATTGTTCACTTTGCAATAAACATCAGCAATATATTATACATAATAATATAAAAAAATGACAGTATATAAACTATTTTAACAATACATAGTTGTAAATGTTATTTAAATCGTGTATTTATTATTTATTTATTTATAGGTTATCTCAGCACGTGGACTTAGAGACATCAACATCAAAGGTTGGCGGTTTGGTGATACAGTTGGCAGCAGTACATCCCTATGACACGCGGGATAATTCAAAACTGACAACGCGGGAAATTCAAATATAGATAAGTATTTTTCATAACTTATATACAATTTAAATTTAAATAATTACTAATTTCCTTTTTTTTATTTTAGAAAATGGACTGCTGCAAAGAGCTTCTTAGTTATCCTATAACACGAACAAAAAAAAATAATTTCCATTATGAGGATATATTTGATGGGAGTATATATAATACATTGCCTGAAAACTTTATTGAAAATAACAATAATATAACATTTACATGGAATACTGATGGTATCCCATTATTTAAATCTTCAAAAATTAGTATATGGCCGTTTTACCTCATGATCAATGAGTTACCCTACAATTTACGAGTAAAAAAGGAAAATATGATTTTGGCAGGCATGTGGATTGGTCCAATAAAGCCCTCACCAAATTTATTTCTTAGTGCTTTTAAACCCGAATTAAAAGATTTATACACGGGAATTGATTTTGAAATTCCTGGTTCATTAAATCCGGTACGAGTACGAGGAATAATTATTACCGGAACGTGTGATTTACCTGCGAAAGCCTTATTTTTAAATAGAAAACAATATAATGCAATATATGGATGCCCAAACTGTAAAATACGAACTGAAAGAATAGATTACGTTCAAACATATCCGTTTATAACTAATATAGATCTAGGAACGACAGCAGAGACAAATTTATTTACTCAACAAGCGCATGAGACTGGACAAGAAGTGTATGGTGTTAAAGGTCCAACCATGTTAAGTTTAATAGTTCACGATTATGCAAATACTACTGCAATTGATGCAATGCATCCCTGTTGAAAAGACCTTATAAAATCCGATAAAATAATGGCACATTGAATCGGGATGCCGATAAAAATTTTATAGTAATATATCGGGCGATTTCTTTTTTATCGGTACCTATAAAGAAATCCTCACAGCTACGAATCACAAGTTCCGAAATTTAGTTTTTATAAGTTTTACCTGGTAAAAGATATATCAGTTTCTATGAGACTAATAAATTTATAGGCTTTTATAGAGATATGCTCATTTGATTATTTATAGAAATCTATTAACTTTACCAATATGAATTCATAATCGGCATATATCGTAATAAATTGATTGAAAAATTATAAGCCTGTATAGATGTTTTACTACATGAATTACACAAGTGCATCCAAGAAAATATTAATCGGGTTCTATAATAAAAGAAATGACTATGAAAAGATTATAGTTCATACACATTTCCCGATAAAAAATTTAATAAGCTCTTATCATGGAAATACTATGTATATGTTTATATCTTTTTTGCTTTCTAATAGTAGGTTTATATTCGAGTCTATAAGGAATTCCGAGTGCAAAAACCTCATACCATACTATACAATAAATGCTTATAGTATTTTATAAGATAAACCTCACAAAAGAAAAAAACATTTTATAGTACAATATGATGATCAAGCAAAATAAATGGGCGGTTCGTTTACCGGATCGTATGAGCTGAGACATCCATAAATACAATCTTAATCAAATCGCTCATCGCGTTCAACCAGGCAATTCCGCATTATTATTTATAACAAATAGCATGTATCGGGTTTTCGAGTATTGACGTATTCGTGTGCATTGATTAATCGCTAATCGCGTTCAACAGGCAATTCCGTATTATTATTATAACAAATAGGCATGTATCGGGTTTTCGAGTATTTGACGTATTCGTGTGCATTGAATTAATAAGGTTCTATAAGGCTTTTCACTATATTGTCCACTAACAGCTATCGGTGTCTACCGTTAAATTCCATAATTTTAAACCAACCAATACAGTTCTTTTATAAGGTTTTACGAGGATCGACGCATGTATTAGGCATACGACCTATCGGATACTAACGGCTGCGCCAGTAATAACAAATCTTAATCAAATTGCTAATCCCATTCTACCAGGTAATTCCGTATTTATTATTTATACCAAATAGGCATGTATCCGGTTTTTGAAAGTTTGACGTCTTTATAAGGTTTTACGAGGTTCGACGCATGTAAGGGACAGACGGCCTATCGGGTTGTATCGGCTGCGCCAACAATAATACGAATTACATAAGTATACTTAATTTATTAATGCTGCAGCGATACTCGTGTGACACTTTCATGTATTCTTAGTTTTGTAACCTTTAGTTATAAATGTTTTTCATTGTTCTCCATTTTTACACTCGTGATATGTAATTTTGATGGGATTTTTCGATTGATTTAACGAGTCAATATGCGTTATTAATTGCACAACGTTTCGGAGACTATTTGTCTCCTTCTTCAGGTGCTGAAATTTTTATTAAAAATGTTAAGTTATTACAATAACCAAATATGCAATATTATAAGTTTCCATGTTCACAAATACCTTAAAAAATATATTATATTAGCATCTACTTAGATTTGTCGTTTAATTTACTATTCGTCATATTTCCAATGTATTGCACTACAAACATTATTTTACAATCAATTATTAATACTATTACGTGTACAATAACAAAGTCAATTTATCAGAGTATACTCACAAAAATCAAGAAATATGCAGACAATTTTTTCCTCTTTTTCATATTGTAAATATGTTAAAATAAATAAATAAATAAATAAATAAATAAAATATGTATAAGGGACAAAACATCACAATTTAAATTTACTTTATATAAACTTATCCAATATAATAATTCTTTTCTTTTCAGGCATCAAATCGAACTCAATTACATGTTAATTTTCAGTATATTTTCAAATACAAAGAATATTCTTCCTCCAAGGACAAAACAGATCTGGAAAACAAATAATTTTAATTCAATTTCAATGTGCTCTAAATTATAAAACTAATTAATAGCAATAATTAATAGCTCTGAGTGTGTAATATTTTACATATACTCATATATATATATATATACAGTTGCATGTAATCTTAATTTTGAATTATTTAGTTATAAATATTTTTTATTGTAATCTTCATGCAAGTAAAGGTAAAAGTTTTCTATTATAAAGCTACTAATGAAAATCAAAGAATTATTAAATTTATTTTATATAAACTTATCCAATATAATAATTCTTATACGATTCACTGATTCAAGTAAACTCTGTAAAATAATTCAGAATGTGTAACGGCATTTATATGTATTCTTTCATTAGTATACTCTTGTATAAAAGTTTATTCTTCATTATTTTTTAAAAATAAAAAAAATATTAACAGAACTTTTAGAACAAATATTTCAATATTCAATATTCCTATATATTTAACTACTTTAGTAATGGTTATAGAAATAACTGTCAGACTCGGTATTCTTAATTTTGTGCCCTTTAATTATAAATATTTTTCAATGTTATTCTTCATGAAAGTAAAGATAGTGGTTTTCTTCAGAAAGAGCTAAGAAAAGCTAATAAATTTTATAATCAATTTATAATATGCAGATTTTGGACTCTGTTAATAGTTAGTTAGAATTTATAACTTTTATTAGCTCTTCTTAGCTTTTGCTAGATTTTATTAGCTTTTAGGTTTTTTTCAAAAGTAAAAGAAATGTGCGAGTTTAAAAAAGCTAATAACTACTAATAACTTTTTTAAATTATTATATACAGTAAATAAGTATTTAGAATTTTTATGAATATTTACCAATAGCAATCTTTTATTAATAGCTTTTGTTTTTTTGCATATATCACTTAGAAACAGCTAAAAACAGTTAAATATAGGAAAATGCAACAGTTACTATTAGTGTCATTTTATCGTTTTTCACGATATTTTCGAAATACAAAAATCTAATAAAACCTAATAAAGCTTAGAAATATTTACGAAATTTTAAAAACAACTAAAAAAATCTTATAAACATCACCAAATTTTTTAAACTATTACTACAGTCCAAAATCCGCACTTTATAAAGTGTTATGAAAATCTAATAAAAGCTAATAACTTTTATTAAGTATTTATAAACATTATTCGCATATGATTATTTCCGCTAGGGAAAGAAATATTAAATTTAATTTTCAATAAAGTAATCCAATTTTGTTAATCTTTTATATAATTCGATGATTCATGTTAACATTTAAAATAATTCAGAATTTGTTACGGAATTGGTATGTATTCTTTATTTAGCATTCTCTTGTAATAAAGTTTATACTTCATTATTTTTCTAATATGAAAACATATTAACCTATTTTTAGAAAAAATATTTCAATTGTCCAATATTTCTATGTGTTCTTAGTAACACCAAAGCCACTTGAGAAATACAAATTTCGCGCCAAAAATGTAATCGACTATTCCGTGTTTATTGTAATACTAAACCGCTCATTTATGTGACAATACTGATTAAACCCTATAAACGAACCACATAGGTTGCTTGACAATATTAGAATATACCGGTAGATTCGGATAAATAATGCTCGACTTTATATAGTGAAATGTCCTTTTTAACCCGATAAATTTCAATAATGAAAAATCATTAATTATTTGTAATGCAGATACATGCCTATTCGTTGTAAATAGTAAATACAGGAATACCTCATAAAATGCGATAAGCGATTCAATAGCGGTTACTTTTTGACTGGCAAAGCCAGGTACGATGCGTTAGGCAAGCCGACCATTTCATGCGTCGATCGTCATAAATCCCTATAAAGGTACCAGGTAAGTTGTTACATAATATTGAAATATGCTGGTAAGGTCATATAGCCGTTACTTGGCGTTATTGTGAAACGCCCTATTTAACCTTATATTTTTGTATGCTCTATAAGACAATAACTGTTAAAATCCCGATAGAAATCCACTTGTTAAGAATATATCATTTTGTATTACCTGAAATAGAACTATAGATAATTCATTCATGTTCGGGTTTTTCATTATAAAATACTATAAGCTTTAGAGTGAAAAAGCATTGATATATAAGTACGTGAAAGGTGGCAAATCCTTATAATGCCCGGTAAATATAAATACAAAATATTTAAATATAAATGGGTACCCGATATAATCCGATAAACTATTTTATGCTCTTTTATGTTACACGTTTATTCCTATAAAACCTTATAAACAAATTTATTTTTATCGCATTTTATGAGGTGTTCACTATGAATCCTATAGTTATAAGCTTATTCTTTCCGATTCGTATTAAATAATGTATAGCATTCTATCGCAAACTCCGGGTGCAAAAGCCACATGAAGTACGATACAAAATTTTTTTTTTATAGTTTTATATGAGGTTTTTTCAACAGGGATTGTGTCTATCAAGGGGTAGCCAAAAAATTAATGTCACTTTGGTTTGACACAGAGTATAAAACGTATTCATTTTCATTAAATGAATTCACAACTGTAATTGAGGAAAGAATTAAATCCCTTACACCACCTTTACGTACTCAACGTTTACCTCGAAAAATATCTGATTATTCTTATTGGAAAACATCGGAATTTAAGTTGTTTCTTTTGGTATACAGCTTGCCAGTTTTACGAAATTTCATGAATGATGTGTACTTTAAACATCACCTTCTTTTAGTTTATGGCACAAGACTCTTAAATTCTTCAAGTGTTAGTGAACAAATGATAGATATAGCTCGGCGATTATTAACAGAATACGTTCAAAGGTTTATTACTTTGTATGGACAAATAAATGCAACTTGTAATTTACATTTAATACTGCACATGCCTGAGGAGGTTAAGAAATTTGATCCATTGTGGGTATCAACATGCTTTCCGTTTGAAAACATGAACGGTATTTTAAAATCATATGTGCATGGATCGAAACAACCTGAGCTGCAAATATGTTCATCAGTGACAACATTATTTACTCTCTCAGAAATAAAAGATAAATTAATTAGGCCCGTAAGTGACACTTATTATTTTTGTAAAAGAGTTGAACAATCTGGCACACATCGATTTAAAACAAAAGTACTTTCAAATAACACTTTTGCTGTCGGTGCTCAAGATAAGCTTGAAACTCTTCCTGTATATATACATAACCTTTTTACTAATAACGGTATAGAAGTAAATTGTACTAAGTGCCATTTTTTTAAAAAATTGTTGAAAGATGGAATATACTACGAAACTGAATTATATGCTCAAAAAAAGAAAACAAATTCTTCTGTTATACAATTTAAAATTAATGATAAATTTAAAATTGGAATTGTAAATAAATTTATTACTGTTTGTAAATGTTCTTGCGCTAATCCATGTATAGAATGTAATATAAATTGTTTAACTTTAGCAGTCGTTAAAATGTGTAGAACAAGAGAAGCATTCTTCTGCGATTTTACTGATACTTATCTACCCAATGTCTTTCTTTACGAAATAACAAATGATTATGTATTAATTAAGGTACAAAATATTGTAAATATTTATTTTACTATAACTATCGATGAAATTTGTTACGTTATTGAACCAAATAACGAGTCTGAAAAAGAATAAGTACAATGTTATCAAAATAAATATTTTTTATTATCAAACAATCATCTTAGTATCATATGTATGTATTTATTTTGAATAAAATTATCTTTATTGTAAATTATTATTAATAAAAATTAATTATCCAATAATTATCTATTTTCAAGGGTATTAAATAAATAAAAGGTAATCATCGTAACAATATACAAATATAGATTCTCAGATTTTTAAACGAATAATATAATATCTAGATAAAGATCTTGAGAAACTTCTACATATTATAACCAATACTTTTAAATTACAATTTAAAAAATATAAAATATATTCTTGGAAAATGTCTGGATGTATTTTGCAAGACTTTTTAATTATAAACATTAAATACAGTATAAAATCTGGGAAAATATCTTAGATATTTATGCCAGATTATACGAAGTACATTAAATGTATAGGTGACTATCTATGAAAAAGTCTGGTAATATATTTCCCAGACTTTTAATTATAAAATAATAAAGTCTGGGATCGTCTCATTAGCCAGACTTTTGCCATACTTTTTTAATATAGACTATTGCCAGACGTTCGCCAGACTTTTTTTTTACGCGGGTAGTTGCGTAATATACTATTCGTCAAGTGCTTTCTGCACAAAGACATCATATGACCTCAATAGTTGACTATTACTGCTTTGGGAGCATAAAATGAGCGACGTAAACATAATAATAATAAAAGTTATAAGTACAAATATGCAAAAACTATTAAATTAATGAATAATAATTTATCTATTTACTAACTGTTTAACCTTGCAGAGTGCGGCCATAGGGAAAGCTGCTTATTTCGCAACACTAGAGCATCCGATTTACGATCAGAAAGCAAATAAAATTTTACTCTGCATGATGATTAGAGCTCAAAAGCCAATACAACTGACCGCTGGTGGATACATATATCTCTCCATGGAAAGTTTTGGAAATGTAAAGATGATTCAAAATTATACCTTAAATGAAATGAGATATGGTAAATTTGATTGTATTTTATCTCTTATAAATATCATCTATATTTAATTTACAGATGGCTACCAATGCATTCTCATTTTTCACTGTTGCTCGAAATTTCAGGAATTAAAACTATTTCAATTTTAATTCTCAAGAATTTTGAAAGAGGATGCACCGTTACTTTAACGAATACTAAATATTTTTAAATTAAACATCTTTTTTTCCTTTATTACAAATTATTGTTAATATGCATATAGTTGCTTGTTGTAGATGGATGATTGTTCACTCGTTGGATTGACAGTGCAGGTTGCTGATTTTATGCACATTGTAATGATAGATTATATGAATAAATAATTTTCTTTGCTGGATAAATGGGAGTAATGCACGTCTGTATATGCAATAGATATAATGCACTGAAATAGTATGATGGAATTTCAGTTACTTCTAGCCTTCCTGCATCACAAAGGAGATTTTAAAACATCAAAGTTCTTGGTGAATTAGTAACTATTCGATCATTCAAATTGGCTTAGAAACTTTGCACAATTGGAGGCATTTATTTATGTTAAGCCAGTACTTCTCGGTCGGTAAATAATTTTAATAACGATATAACAAGTTTAACATTCTCTTAAATTGTATTAATAGTTATTTATGCACTTAGGGAATAAAATAGGCATTTATTCCCGGGATGAAAGTTGTTGCCTAAGCCTCAGCAAGGGCAGTAATTCATCCAAGGGAATAGTTGCCTTTTACTCTCGAAATGCATATAAAATTTCTCACTCTAGTCATTTAAAAAGACACTTTGTGCAATAACAATTTTTTTTAATTTCTAAATTTTTTCAGTAGATCAAATTTTTTGCTTTGATATATTTTATTTAATATAATAAATTTAATTTTGTAAAAAAAGACTGAACAAAATGTTCAAAACAAAAAAGTAAGTCTACGATGAATAAAATGGGTCTAAGGAGAATAAAATGAGTCTATGGGGAGTAAAGTGAGTCTTTAGGGAATAAAGTGATCGAAGGAATAAAATGCAATTTTACTCCACTCGTAGAGGTTAATAAAGTAGACTTTTTAGATGATCAGGGTGAAAAATATATTTAAACGTATATTTATCTTTTATATTTTTAAAGGATTGTTTTGAATCATAAATTGGAAATTTTTGTTACCTGTCCTGCTTTCTAATAAGATAAACATTTCTTCTATTAAAACTTTTTATATAGAGAAAAGACATTTCGATTTATTGTGAAAAGCATGCTTTCCCATGCAAAAAAAAGTATGGGGAACGTTGGGAAAAGTCTGGCTTATAAAGTCTTGGCAAAGTCTCGCTGGTGAGACTATCCCATACTTTTTGCCAGACTTGATATATTTTATTTTAAAAGTCTGGGAGAATTAAACCAGACTTTATCCCGGACTTCCTCCTCGTCGAATCTTCGTCGCACTGCATCTTTCAAACATAAAATTTACATTGTATCTAATTAATTAAAACAATACATCCTCGACATGTTTTGAGCTATCGAACTCACAAAATCACCAGATACTTATCTATCATATATGAAAAAAGTCACCAATGTTTTTCGTGTATCTCGCGATAACAAACTGATGAAATGGTTAGGGTACAAAACGATATGAAAACCCACTTCAATTTGATGATTGTGTTTTTACAATTGTAACCTAAACATTTCATCAGTTTGTTGTCGCGAGATACACGAAAAACATTGGTGACTTTTTTCATATGTGATAGATAAATCTCTGGTAGTTTTCTGAGTTCGATAGCTCAAAACATGTCGAGGATGTATTGTTTCTATGAATTAGATACAATATAAATTTTATGTTTGAAAGATGCAGTGCGACGAAGATTCGACGAGGAGGAAGTCCGGGATAAAGTCTGGTTTAATTCTCCCAGACTTTTAAAAATAATTATAAAGTCTAGTAAAATGTGTGGGAGAGAGAAAGTATGGCTTATTTATCCCAGACTTTCAAAAATAATTATAAAGTCTGGCAAAATGTGCGGGAGAAAGTCTGGTTGATTTATCCCAGACTTTTAAAATAAAATATATCAAGTCTGGCAAAAAGTATGGGATAGTCTCACCAGCTAGACTTTGCCAAGACTTTATAAGCCAGACTTTTCCCAGACGTTCCCCAGACTTTTTTACACGGGTTTTAGTGGATTTGTCATTATTTGCATCGTTTTTTTATGTTTTACTTTAAAAAAATTATTCTGATCATAAAGTGTTTAATAGAAAAAAGTTTTGTTTTTACTCCAACATTTTCTCTAAATACACTGTGTATGTATAGGGATATGTTTAAATCAATTTTGCGAAATTGTGAAATGGTTTATAACTTGAAAAACTCACCATCCTATAGATGAAAATAGGATCACAGACTTTTCTAATTATGAAAATATAACCTATACATATTAGCTAAATTTGTCAAAAATTAACCGAGTTATTTCACTAACATATTAACATAACGTTCTATGATAGCCATTAAATTTATTTATAAATCAATATATATGATGTTTTATGAGGTATCACATACATTTTACGATTATGGGAATATAAGACACTTTAATGTAACAATCGTGCCTAATATAAAACAGTGTCATCCTATATATTTTCTTGTGAAATATTGCATAATAAGTGCAATTATTACTATTATATACAATAAGCAATACCTTATTCAACGATATAGTATGTTTTAAAACGATTTGCATTGACGCAGATGAGTTTAGAAATGTTATTAATTTATTTTACATTATAAATTAAATGGTTATAGTATGTGATACAATACGCTGTACAATCGTTGTACACTGAGAAAACTGCATAATATGCGTTGATTGTACAAATACATTGTTTATTACAAACATATCACTTGCAATGTCACAAAAAAGTAGAACTATTTTACAAATTTTCATTCTTACAGTATACCAAAAATTGAAAAATTGTCTTCATCTGTCGAAATAGTTACAAACCAACGTTTGAAGCTTATAGCCCACGTTACCGTGGAGTGATAGTTAAACAAAAATATTAACCAACGATATTTCTTTAAAATAATCGTCGTGATAGACTACTTCGAGAAAGTTCTAAAAGGATGTGAGTCGAATACGTCAAAAGCGCAGTCGATTGCGCATGCATGCCTCTTCGAGCCTATAAGGCTAGGGTGCAATGAATAATTTTAAAGAACGCTAATAATTGAAAATCAGATGCAAAAAATTACAAGGGGTAGAAACTTTCTATGCCACAAACTTTTAAGTCAGCCGACATTTTCATTTCCATTTAAAACATCGTGCGTCGATTACACGTTATTGTAAAAGGGTATAATACCGTACAGCGACCCTTTTTTTTGTACAAATTTTTTGTACAACTCTTTTAAAATGTAATAGCAACGAGATTCTATTTTAAGTTTAGTCGTTGCAAAAACGGCACATTCGCGTTTCACTTTTTGTCTCGTAGATGGTAATTATATTTATTGCATTCTGTGATTAAATATATTTATATATTTGCTGATTGGGAAGCCTCGTAGTGTTTGTTCGTTCGAGTACAATTTTTCGAAGCGATTATTTTGGCTACCGAGGTAAATGTAAGAACCGTCGTTACCTCAAAATTAATTTTCTCGCGGAAATAATGAACAATCTCTGATTTTAGTACTTTAAAAAATATATGAAAAAGATAAAAGTCAGCAGTTGAATATCAATTATAATTGCGAATATATAGTAAATATGGCAAAAGTGGAAACTTGGGATTACGATGCAATATCGTTCAGTCATATACGTTACCTAAGATGGGTCGGTTTTTTCCCTTTCAAGGGTCATACACTCGATTTTATAGGAACGAGATTTCTCGTGATGTGCTGTCATTTTGTTACATTCGTATATAATACCATGCATATTGGTTACGGTATACATATGTTTGCTCGCAAGGATTTTGAAGTGGATTTTATTTGCGACTTCATGGTGGTACAAAGTTTATGCATCAGGTAAGAATAATTTTCCATTATTACTATCGTATATATCATAGAGAAACTTTCGCATTATCAAGATATTTCAATAAAATCTTCTTCGTCGATTATTACTGCAATATTATCCTTTAGATACATGGTGATCTACTTAAAGCGACCAAAATTTCTGAAAATGATGGCACTATGTCGAGACCTTTGGGATCATCTACGAACGAAGGAAAGTGTAATTGTGAGGAAATTCGAAAGGAAAGTGTATTATTGTACCTCTTTCATTTTATGTAATACTCTATGCGCCGCAACTTTGTATACTGTATCAGCTCATTTCACGAGATTACCACCGTTGACGGTCAACGGCACCGAGAGACGAATGTTGCCCTTCAGGTTTGTATAATATATGTACAAAAGTTCAAAAACACATTGAAATTTCATGCTTACGTGCCTGTATTTTTTTAATTATGATACGAAGTAAAATTCATACAACAAATGTTAAAAAAATGAAAAAGAACGTAATTTCATCAGTATTTGAAGAGCATTGTATAAAATTGTTTGAAGTTTCGGACTAATAAGGAGAGGTCACGGCCTTTCGATCACGGATGTAGAAATATGAAAAAAGCCAGAATTTTTAATCCCATGGAAAATATTGAAAATAGATGCTCTACTTTAATCGCTTATAACTCCTAAACGACGAAACACTTATAGATATTCGAACTAAGATTTTAAAGAAAGTTTGGATCGAGTGGTTGAAATTTACAAAAAAAGAAGCCAAAATCCGTTTATTAGATTGAGAGTTATAGCAAAAATAAGAAATGCAGCAAATATCAACTACAAAATTAATAATTCCATTTTAATTAAAACTAATAGAATTTAACGTTCGGTGATATTTGTATAATATATATTTATCGGCCTTTCCGAACTAAAAGTTTTACTTTTGAAATTAAGCAGGCTCATTTTAATCTTTGTCCACTATGGTTAGTGGAATTTCCCAGAGTATGGCCTTTTTCTAAGGAGTTCAAACTGAAGATCGAGGACGAAACGCCTTTAAGTTTTGTTTAAAATTCCATTTTTAAGCTAAAATTTGATACATTTCTTATTTTTGCTATAACTTTCAATTTCATACACAGATTTGGGCATCCTTTTTGTAAATCTGAACCACTCGATCCAAACTTTATTTTAAACTTTGATTCGAGTATCTCTATTTAATCGTTTAGGAATTATAGGCGATTAAAGCAAAAAATCTATTTTTTACTACTTTCCTTTAATCAAGGGGCGCGTGTCACGCACCCGAGGCAAGTATGAGTACGCGGCACAAGCCTTATATATAGCTAAAACAAACTTCCGGTTTTTACTTTTATTAATTTTTATAGAATAATTTCTTTTTACATATAACTTAGGTAAAAATGCCCATGGAACTCTAAAATTCTGACTTTTTATATTTTTATATTAAAAAACAAGTCCTAGAGTTTGGGTAAGATCTGTGATCCAAAGGCCATGACTTCTCCTTGATAAGTTTTATCCCGTATAAGTTGATGGAATTTTTCAGAGATGTACAAACTAGAGATTGAGGACGAAACGACCAAAGCAATTAAATCCTGCTCGTCATGAATAGAATCTAATGGTTCATAAATTATTAATATTAATTTTAAGGAAAAGGAAGTAAAATGTAGAAGAAATCTCTAATGAGCCCAAAAAATCGTTGAATTTATTGACTTATACGGGAAAAGCCTGGCGACAAAAAAACCTCATTAAATTTACAAACTTTTAATAATTATAAATAATAATTTGTATTGAGTGTGTATGTGCGATTCAGTGTATTTGTCGCATACGTAATCGTGAACCGACTACGTGAATCGACAGATTACAAACGGCAAAAATATAAGAAAGGTACTCGGATCCTCGAGATCGACTAAAAAGCATCTCTCTATGTCTTGATCAGCTACTTATGCCAGGTGTCAATCACCATAAATACACGTTTTTTTGTTGAATTAATTAAATTAATTAATCAAAAAAACTTAATCGAACAGTGAATTAATAATCGCCGCAAACTCACCAATAACCGAAATTGTTTGTTTCTCTTAGCGTGAATTTAAAATAAGATTCGGAAAAACTATAGTTATTCGTATGAGATGTCCATCTAGACTGACTAACTGTTGGAACCAACTCGGTTTAAAATTTGCGACAAAGGAAAGGAAAACATATAACCGATTTTCTTAAGCTCGGGAGTGGCATACCCAGTGGGTTACCGACCGCGAGCAAAAAAAAATTACAATTATTTAAAAAAATATGCAATTCTATGTAAATCCAGAATACAAAGCACTAGCATTCAATAATAAGTCATTCTTCAAAATTCCAGCTCAATACAAGAACACCCTAAAAAATTTCTGCACCGGAAAATCACAAACAATCGTACATATTCGGTGCAGAAATTATTTAGGGTGTCCTTGTTGTATTCAGCTAGAACTTTGTAGAATTACTTATTATTTAATTATCTAGTGCTTCTAAACCACCGAGTATGCCATCTCCTTAAGCATTTTGCAACGTCTAAGTACTTAAACGGAAATTTTATATGTATAGAGAGTTTCCCGACCGAACGCCTCGTGTGCATAGGAAAAACGCGGAACACTCTTCT